>CM076920.1:8619310-8953396 GCA_039566165.1 Maruca vitrata
AGTGAATTGTGGAAACAGTTCCTGCATGTACGTCTTGACACAGTGCTGCCCTTGAGCTGTGAAGCAACAATTGCTGGTGTTAAAAATATACTTCAGGCTAAAAGAAAAAAGGTAATGCAAAACACATGATCTTCAACTATTGCTTTTTATTACTACTATTCTAATAAACTGTATTGTTTTGTTATCATAATATGTATTTGAAATTCTATGTTATTCGATTTTAGATAGCATCAGGTCAGGTGTCTTTCCATATTAATGGTACATCAGTATATCTGTTTGGTGTGGCATCTGATGTTGGCTTGACAGGCACAAGCATGGAAGCAACAATTGGAGAATTGATGGATTCACTTAGTCCTGAACAGCCTTCTAAGAAAAAAAAACATGTTGTAAACAGTGTGGTAAGCAATAACTTATTCTCATTGTTTTATTAATTTGTGGGTGTCAATTATTGTTACCATCATCATTCTCTTGCCTTTGTCCCAAACTAAGTGGGTTTGATGCAACATGTACATATACTTCTTTCACCTGGGCCTGTCATCAGCTCTGCATCTACTCCTTTCACACCCATGTCATCTCTGACACAATCCATCCAGCTCTTATTCAGCCTTCCTCTACTGACATTCATACTCATCACTCTTCTAATCACATGGCTTTCTTCCTCGTTATAACATGCCTGTAAAAAGCTTACATTGTCAATTGATATTAAAGGCATATTGATATTTTTTGTTATAGGAAATAGTGCCAGTAAACTTAGTTTTGAAAAATACAAAAGATATGCTGTCAGACAAACTTGTCAAAACTGCAGTGAAAATGATGACAACACAAAGAAAGCGTATGTATATTACTATAATAACCCTTGTTTTTTTGTTGGAGTTGTTTTTACAGTTGTTAATCTCACCTTTTTATTCCAGCTGCTTTTTGTATTAGCATGCCTCTAAGGATAGATACTTTGGCAATGATCCATCGAAGCACCAAGTTGCCTGATTTGTACACAGTATTAGTGGAGGCCTCATGCCGGTCTCTCAGGCATTTAGAAAGTGTACTTATTGAACAATTGGGTATGTATTTGACTTTCTTATAATTTTATGGTCTATATTGATTATTATTTTTTACTTAGCCTATACTTTCCCACTGATGGGCAAAGGCTTCCTCCAATTCACTCCAAAGCTGTTGATCTCCAGCCAAGGCCACAAGTTCCTGTTATGGGCATCCAGGTCATCTCGCCATCTCTTTTCCTGTCGACGCCCATCTGGCGGTTGCGATCGGGTTTTGCCTATCTTTCAGGAATCATCTGACAGATGGGCCCGCCCAACTGGATTTTGAGTTTATTATGATAAAATTATATATTTTATGTTGACTCTTTTAGGTCAAGAAGGTATTGGTGATGGTGCCGGTTTAAGATTACCAGAAACATTTCACTATTTGCCCCAAGATATTGGACATTTTATTACTAGGGTGGTGCCCAAAGGAATTCCTGACGAAAGTATGGGTAAGTCTTTAGTCCCAAAAAATTTAATCATAATAAATCATTTATTATGATATTGTGAACTGCAAATCTGCATTGTCTTTATCAAAATGAGGTCATATATGTCTCAAGTATTCTACTAATTTGTTTATTTTTTTGACAGAAAATGAAAGACGTTCCTTACATGAACAGTTAGCTTTGCCTACAAATAAACCACTATTTCGCAGAGGAAATGCATATACAGATAAAAATGCTGGGCGGCTTTTAAATCCACATGAAGCTATTCCAGCTCTGCCTTCAAAGGCAGATGTGACAGTGGCTTTAGTTCGTGGAAAGTATGCATATCACCACTACATGCAGGACAATTTCAATGATGATGGGTGGGGATGCGCCTATCGTTCAATGCAAACAATATTTTCTTGGTTTAGGTAAGAATTTTCCATTATAATAGATTTTTTTTTCTGTATTTAGCCATTCATGTTTTTATTATACAGGGTATCCCAAAAACAGAGCCAAGTGGAAGTCTTGAGATATATAATAGAATATCCTATGGGGCATCCGAAATACCCCCTGATGATTTTTTTTTCTATACTTTTCGGAACAATTGATCTAGCCGACTAAAAAGTTCTAAAAAAAAGTACATGGAATATTTTGAGAAATTCTTTTTGCAAATCAATTTGCATGAGTTCTTCTTTAATGCTTAAAATATTTGTCTTCATAACTTAGATGGAAGTTTTCAAAACAATGATTTGTATTCTCAAAAGTTTAGAAAAAAAATCATAACAACTAGAAAACTATAAAAATTCGGGGAACATACATGGGGGTGTTTCGGGTGCCCCACTGGCTGTTCTATATCAGGACTTCCGCTTGACACTATTTTATAGGATACCCTGTATAGTTGTTATATTATTATTCTTATGTTATTCGAAAATTTTAGGTTCCAGGGATACACTTCAGTGAATGTACCCACCCACAAAGAAATTCAACAGTGCCTTGTCAAGATTGGAGACAAACCATCAACATTCCTTGGGTCCAAACAGTGGATAGGATCCACCGAAGTAATGTTCTGCTTGGAAACACTTCTGGGTGTACAGTCCCGAATAATATTCGCCAACACTGGATCCGAATTGCAGAGTTATGCTCCAGAATTAGTTCATCACTTTCAAACACATGGTACACCAATAATGATTGGTAAGTTTCTATATGAAAGTATGTCAAACTGTTGCTATTCTATGAGTATTTTTTTTAGATTCGATTTACATATCATTTGTTGTTTTAATTTTCAGGCGGAGGAGTATTGGCACATACAATCTTAGGTATCGAATATAATTCCACAACTAATGAAACACGATATCTCATATTAGACCCTCACTACACGGGCGCTGAAGATTTATCGGTAGTGGTAAGCAAAGGATGGTGTGGCTGGAAAAATTCAGACTTTTGGAACAAAGCTGCACATTATAATCTCTGTTTACCTCAAACGAAACCGGCTATTTGAGCATGAACACTCTGCCTCCATATTTAAAAAATTTAGTGCTTTGAATAATAATCATTTGATCAAGAAAAATGAGCTGTGATAGCTGGCTTTCTAAAAGCCGTCAAATTCCGCTTTGTTGCATTTGAGAATTATCTTTTAAAAATACTATTAGTATTACTGGGTCTGCCGCGCTATAAATGTTTTTAAAAAATTAAAACATACTCAATTTGTTAGGGTTTGTATATGTAACAATAGTTATATTTTTTGAAATTATGAATCTTAATCATAGTCATATTTGCTGATGAATCGATCATGTTGTAGTACTATGAGCTAGATTGTTTGGTTGATATATAGTACAGCTGTGTTGTCTTTAACTCCCATCCTTTAGACAGCTTGGTTATATAATAATATATATGTCGCAGTCATTTGGTTAAATCAGCGATTTGATTGGATCATTAGCGCGTTCATTGAATGACGACGTTCAACTGAATGACTAAAGGACAACTCGTGAAGTTGTTGAATCTAACGTTCAACATCTTGACTGAACGTCATTTAGCGTAGTCGTTGAATGGGATATAGCTGACTTTGTTATGTTTGATTAGGGTAACCTAACCGTAAAAATAGGTAGGGTGAAAGGGTAATAGTTCGCAACTTAAAAGATAACTAACGTTAGATTAAAAAATGCGGACATGACATAACACACCTTATTAACCAGCCAGTTTTGCCAATTTTTTTTCTTTTAAAGTAGCCGGCGTATTAATAAAGTAAGTAGCGTATTAATCGGTACACCCATGCTGTCTTAATTTTTTTACGAATAAGCCGCTTTAAATATCAATTTGACTCAAAAAAGTATGAACACACTGCTATTGGATTATCAGTGCCGTAACTAGCCTTTTATGCGCCCGGTGCGAGCTTTCAAAACTGCGCCCTTGAAAAATGCTCTAACCAGGCTTTGACAATAAAGTGGACAAACGTGCATAAAAATAAATCTATCTATTTTTTGTTTACGAAGGTATAGGTACTTAGTAGATTTTTAAGATAAAAATTGTTTATTCAAAAAACTAGTGGTCCCGGCGAATTTCATACCGCCAATACTGATTCATTTTCTATATTTTCTCATTGAAATCTTCCCTGGACTACTACGAACATTTTAAAACCAAAATTAGCTAAATCGGTCCGGGCGTTCTCGAGTTTTAGTCAGACTAACGAACAGCAATTCATTTTTATTTATAAAGATATTTGTTTAAATACAGAAATGACTCAAAGTACTCGATAGTAAAGACCCAAGGCTAAGGTAAACCGTAATCACAAGAAAAGGACAGCTACCTACTCAAAGATTTACTTTCCGCGCTTTTCTCATTGCGAAGTCCTTGATTACATTGTCATACGACAGGAGCCGTGCTATGACGCGATCAATCGACAACATCGCTAGGCCAGACAATCTTTCTTGGCCCATCGTCGAGCGCAGGTACGTCTTTATTAATTTGAGCTTACTGAATGATCTCTCACAGGAAACTTAATTACGATACCGATTTGAGTCATAACCCTATCATATTGGAATAAAAAAATTATTCTTCACAAATGTTTTACGAATCGAATTGTGTCTACCAACTTTCAAAGCCTCTAGTGAAAAAAAAGTACTTGTGTTAAGCTATTGCATAGCTTTTATCGCGGGCTTTGAGCGCGGCGACCGAACCAAGAAATTCCGTAACGAAAAAAACCTCGTTTTAACGTCGTTTCAGTTCGGTAGACTTCAGCACGGTGTTTGTGTGCGTGCGGTTAGACGTATTGTACGACTCTACGAAACTCGCACGAATCGAGACGAGCTGCTCCGAAATCGGACGATGCTATGCAATAGCTATACCGCGGCAGTCCCCGAGTGCCACACGTCTTTTTTTTTCTAGAACTTATTTTAAAAACTACTCACATTCATGGATAGTATACACTGAAAATTTCATACCGCTACTGCCAGAGCATCAAAACGAAAAATGAACGAGAATGGCACAGGTGCCATAAATCAGTGTTTTTATTTTTCATGTAAAACTTTAATTTAAAAAATAAATCGATATGTTTGCTGAAAAAATTATGCTATATTAGTAGCAGTAATATTACAGAATTAAAGGGGTGAAAATCAATAATATTTTTTTAATTCCACAACCTCCAAAAAAGCTTTTTAAGAAGGTCTAAGCTATGCGTAGCCAATAATGGTGCCCATTATGAACACTTACTGTAAAAAAAATAGTTAACAAGAATTATGTAAATTTTCTTTGTTCTGTTAAATTACTGCTACTAATGTTACTTATATAGCATAAATTTGCTGAAACGTATCGATTTATTTTTTAAATTAAAGTTTTACATGAAAAATAAAAACACTGATTTATGGCACCTGTGCCATTCGCGTTAATTTTTCGTTTTGATGCTCTGGCAGTCAGTAGCGGTATGAAATTTTCAGGGTATAGTATCCATGAATGTGAGTATTTTTTAAGTATGTTGTAAAAAAATTCACAAGTCCTTTTTGTTCACTAGAGGCTTTGAAAGCTGGTAGATACTATTCGATTCGTAAAACTTTTGTGAAGGATTATTTTTATTCCAATATACTTAATAGGGTTATGACTCAAATCGGTATCGTAATTATAAAGACCCACTATTGAACTACTTCTAAAAAAAATCATGCAAGCAGGTCCAGTAGTTAAGCTGCAGTGAAGACTTTTATACTGATACCCGGCTTCTTGCAAAAATTCACAAAAATCTCAATAACTTTGGAAACATTGAAAATCGCTGAACATACATGGGGTTATATCGATAGGTATTGAAGTCCCCATCGATTTACTTACGATGATCCACCCCTCCTGTTACACCCTGTAGATATACATAGATAGTACAGAGGGCGCGTCTACACCATATTCGCAATAAAACAAAATGTACCTACTAACTATCATGCATGAAAGAAACTAGATACTGGTCTGGTCATTTCTGCGCCCCTCCAGGAGTCTGCGCCCTGTGCCTGGGCACCGCTGGCACCGCCCTAGTTACGGCACTGTCGATTATATCTGTACCAGCTGTTTGACGCCATCTTTGTTTTGATAAGCACTAATGCCGCAGTGGAATAAAAACGAACTAAATTACAATCACCTGACTGATTTTACATCCGCTATGTTCAAAGGGCTATGTTTCAATCCGCTAACTTGTTGGACGTTGAGTGAGGATAGTTCATTCAACGTTCGACCTGGTCATTCAATTGTACGTCGTCATTTTATGTACGCGCTAGTGATCCAATCAAATCGCTGGTTCAACCAGATGACTGCGACATATACATAATGGTTGTTGCTCAATTTCTGACGCAAATTAATATTCCCGGCACCCCTAACAGACCCCAAGTTAAAGCCACTAATTGAAACATTTTAAAGCCATTAAAGATACCTAATATTTATAAATTTGAAGTGGTAACGGTTTTTGAAAACATTCCGCTGATGAATGTGTATACAGCATTTTAATGTCAATTTTAGTGTAGATTTCCGTGTGACCTAACAATATATTATCCTCCACCAGTGGATTTTATGTATCACAACACATTGATCGAGATTTTAATATTATTTTGTGTAGCACTGACTGTCCCTGAGTATGTTAATTTTATTTTTCACATCTTAGTGTATCATATTATTATTGGTAAAAGAAGGTATATCTGAAGCATGTAAGTTAAATGGAATTGTTATATTTTTTACTAATTAAATTATAATACTTTCGAATGCATAGTTTTATTTTAAAAACCTATTTAATTGGCTAGATTAATAAAACTTTGTTAGGGAGGCCTACTTAATAAACCATAACAATTTCTCTAAACTATACACCAATAGCTCTATAAAGTAAAGTAGTTCATTTGAAAACTGTAAAATATGCCTTACTTACAACAAAACAAATTCAAAAACTCTTAATATATCTTTCAGCAAAAGTTCTCACATGCTGAATCTGTACTTATATTATAAAGCTGAAGAGTTTGTTTGCTTGTTTGAACGCGCTAATCTCAGGAACTACTGGTTCGAATTGAAAAAATATTTTTTTCGTATAGACCATTTATCTAGGAAGGTTTTAGGCTTTATAACATCACGCTGCGACCAATAGGAGCAAAAATACAATGGAAAATGTGTAAAAAACGGGCGAAACGCGAACGAAGTCGCTGGCACCGCTAGTTCTGAATAAAAATGGCAAATGACGTCGGATTCCAAGAGTTGACTGAAATGTAAACAAATATTTTCCAACAACTTTAATTTAATAAATATAGCTACATAATAATGTACACTGCCTAGATGCAATGAATTTAGATACTAGTAATTTTTTCGCCTACAAAATTACTTAGAACTTATCATTTTATTATTTACAATTAAATCACAGAGAATCATTTTATTGATTGGGAAAACGAAGTTAGGGGGCATTTTAGAACGATGCATTTTATAGCCTTGGAAATACAGGTGTCTACATATATTGAAGTAACAATCAGGAGATTGGTATTTATAAAATCCCATTGTATTGTCATTTTTTTTCAATAATTATCTCCAACATATTTTTATATTAGGTATATAATGTTAACAGTGTTGTTTATAATTGTGAATCCTCGAAATATGTCGAAAGTAATTTAAAATGCGGGTCCATTTCAAATGGCTTCAAGAAAAATTAATTTACAATACATACATAGAGGGGTAGGCAGAGATCACTTCCAGCGATCCACTTTTTACCACTGTGGGAAACGTGACGAGACGGGTTGTGGACCACGTCGCCGCCATTCTGCCTTGTGCATTGTTTTAACAAGGTCATTGCGTTCCCACGAGTAGCAAGGATATATGACGGTATATATGATAATTTACAATAAAATACAAAAATCGTATAACAAAAAACTCCACCTAAATAATTACAAGTTTTGATCTGGTTTCCCCATGTTCTATTTATCTTATATGCTACTATTAGTCGGCATGAGCTACTTTTATGAAACGCCCTGATCTAATAATAACGCTATACAAAATAAAGAAGGGCTTTCAAACAAAAATGCAATACATACACAAAAGGTATTTAACAATATTGATTAATATTTTCATGGAGACCAAGCTTACAGCCAATACCGGCGTTAGGGTAGAGCTCGATTGGGCAAGCTTTTTCTCTTTTATGTGTTTAAATTGCAGTTAGAGGGCGGCCGTAGGAACTTCGCCCAGGGCGATAGTAGTGCTAAACCCGGCGCTGCTTACAGCAATTTTACATTGCTTTTCATCTTACAGAATTTCTAAATCACAGTGTCGGATTTGAGGAAACTTTTTCTGAAACAAAAAAGTTGTAAATATAAATTATTTACTAACGAAACTAAAGCAATAAAAATAAGACATTAAATTATGTTTCGGGCTTACCCTTAATTTTAATTCTATTCTATCTATTTCACCACCAAGCATGTCCACAATATTTTCGCCATGTTTAAGTAGGAATGCTTCAACATCATCAATAGTGTCAATTTTTTTCATATCCTACAACAAAATTTACGTCATAAGGTATAAATAAAATTTTGAAAGATTGAATACATTTAATTTATCCTTACTCACTTCCATTAGCAAATTCAAATCGTGTTTCTCTAAGTATGATCGCGTAAGCGCCCTTCCATCAAAATCTACTTCAGCCTGAAATAATGTAACAACAACATGAGTCAATATGATACAATTGATAAAAAAGCTATACAAAACAAACATACCTTATATCTTATTAGATTGCTTCCTATATCTATACCCTTGACATCATGGATTGCTCTAATCATGAAGTCTCTTTCTAATACACTGTTTATCTCATCTAGCTGTTCTTGAGGAATGGATCTGAAAATAAATAAATAATATACAATTATCACATACCTACTAATAAAACAATACTTGATGAGGGCTGATTTTGAATTAAACTACTGATGGAAAAAATATTGATAATGAAGATATCACACAATTACCTGCCAACCAGAGCATTAACATTGCTCAGAATAATGAAAGAGGCAACCCCACCCAGTAGTGTGCCAACAAGGATGCTTCCCAAGGCATCGGGGAGGGGATTCCCCGTGTACTGAGATATGGCCATGCACGACGCCGCCACTATGACCCCCGCCACCGCGGCCGTGTCTTCCAGAAGCACCACATTGACGGACGGATCAGAACTGCGCATTACTTGAATGAAGAAATTGATTTTTTTTTAATTACAAGTTACACTTAAACTTATGAGCGGAATAAATAAATCAACAATTATGTTGATTTGAACAGATGATGAATAAGATCTTTGTTATTTAATATAGGATGAAAGAAAATCAAAATTTGCATAGTAGAGATGTTCTTATAATTGATGGAGAGAACTGGTTTTTATTAATTATTAAACAAACATGTCATAAATATTTTAAAATAAATACCATATTCATATAAAGGCACATTAGCTTCTTTAGCACCTTTTCGGATCGCATTCAGTGCCACCATCAAAGTAGCACCTTCAGATACTACAGCCCCACCAAGAACGAAATAAGCCTGTAAACATAAACACAATGTCACTTATTGCAAATCATAAAGGCAAGTAAGTAAAATAAAAATTACAATTAAAAACAATTTTTCATACCCAGAAGAAATCATGTAAAGGTTGAGGGTCCAGCATACCCGTGACTCCATGGTAAAAAGATAAGCCGCTTCCTACACAAAATATTCCGACACCAGAAATTAAGGAGGACACATATCTCATATTTGTATAACCATAGGGATGATCAGGGTCTGCCATCTAAAAGATATTATTTGTTAATTTATTGATTATTATTTAGTTATTCTAAAGCATTTTAAAAAGGAAAGAACCATAATCTACCTGCACAGACTTATGAATCCCATAAGCCAAGATCAATTGATTGACAGTATCAGCAAGTGAATGGATGCATTCAGAGAAGAGGCTGTGTGATCCAGTATAGAACCAAGCACATAATTTAAACAAGAAGTTGCATCCATTTCTGTAATTGAATAAGTAATATATGAAATTGGATTTATTAGTGATCAATTTAATAAAATAGTCAACAGGCTGCAAAAGTTTCTGGAGGATGTTAAAACAAGTATACACCCATTGTACTGTTTAAAAAACAGTAGTTTTTCCAAATAAAGATTTAATGAGACACATTTCAATTATATTATATTGATCATTGATCACATTTACTGATGACAAGCAGTTTTATTTTTTATTCTATAAAATAAAATCCATGTGTTTTCCATTATAGCCTTTCATATTAAACTATGGTTTTACAGTTGTAGTGAAACTAGATAAACCTTGGAGGTTGACATAAATATGACCTAAGATTTAACTTATTATGCAGACCAAAAACTTTTGACATACCATTCACCAAAAGTAGACTTACATGCATATTGCAGTTAACACTACTCTACCAGATCTAGTTTTTAATCCAAGTTCTTCACTTTCAGGCCTAAGGCGCTTATGACTCATTTCCCGTCTATAATTTCTTAACCTCCTTTTCACGGTGAACACATCTGTAATTGTCAAATTAATATCATATTATGAGTTAATACACAGAGAAGAGAGATGAGTTAATAATTATACATTTACTGTTCGAATAATAATTTACCTTGCTCATATCTTCTCCGATCTAGCTCTCTTCTCAATAACTCTTTTTCAAGGGCTTCATTTGAGCCCCACACCTAAGTCACAAAATTATATAAGAACAATATTCTGAACTTCAAAATACTCAGATAATAAAATTGTGTGAACTAACCTCAATAGCTTTTGCTGCTACATCTTTTCTATAATAAACTGTTATAGGTGGCTCTGACTCATATGGAGATCTTCTCAATACTTTAGGAAGTGATTCAAGATCAGACTGTTTTAGTAAATATTCTGTCATAGCTCTCATTGGAGTGATAAAGTTTCTTTCAGTGTAGGATGCCGAAAAATCAATCAAGAGTCTTTTTTTTGCTGAAAATAAATTTGGGTACACCTGAATTCACCATAATCATGTAAAATATATCATAAAACAATTGTATGTTACCTAACAGTGAGTACAAAAAGCTGACTTATGAATAATGTTTACCTGGTGCAGCCACAGCCTGCTTTGGTGGAGGAGTCCCAACAGGAGTCTTTTCAATGGTAACTTTAGTGACAACATTATTCACATCAGTTTCAGTTTTCACCACAATATCCCCAGTAGCACTTTGTTGGATTACTTTATGATTTTCCTTAGAAGGGGTGTTCTCTGCATAACTTTTAGCATCTTTAGGGTTACTTTTATCGTAAACATGAACTGAAGTGTTTAAATATCTCCAAAAATGTTTATCGATTACTGAAATATCTTTTTTCAAGACTCTTTCGTTTCCAAAATATATTGAATGAAGATGTTTGATTTCCACTGACCGCCGTCCTAACTTACGATATAGGTACTTGACAGCAATTGATGGTAACATAGTGGATTTTGGGGCGATTTTTTTTATCCAAGAAGATGTAAATTACTTCATTACTTGTATGTTGATCTTCAAAATACGATTTCACAATAAAACCAACTTGATGCCGATTGGCCAACCAAATAGGGAACAGAATAACTCTGTTAAAAAGGGTAACATATATTTTATATTGATTTCGAATATTTTCTAGTTGTAGTTTCCAACAATAGTATGATGCGCGGAGATTTCACTAAACTAATTAACTAAAAAAGTGTACGAAAATCAGCGAAAAAGCGATTATCCATTGTGCATGACATTAGAATGAATGAAAGAACTTGTGTCCGGAATTGACAGTTGTCAGCCTATTTAGACGTCTGTCAAGAAAGTTTAATGACTTTGGCATATATTGATAACCAATAACGTTGGTATGGTATAATGTGGGAGGACGGGGCAGCAGCTCAGAGCAATTACTAAAGCTTGCTCTGAGGGCAGTGGCATTACTTAATATTTAATGATATTTTACCAAAAGGAGTTCTATTATGGCAAATAAAAACCTATTAATATCTTGTGTATTTATTACTAAAGTTTTTAGTTCATCATCTACAGTTATACGTCCCTGCTGCTAACGCACTGGCCTATCCTAAACTAGGACGACCAGGTTTTAGTCAACCACCCTGGCCAAGACTTGACGACACAACCATAGAATTTCTTTCTAGGTTTCCTCACGAATGTTTTCAAATCGTTAAAGAGTCGAATAATCATTTTTTTTTTTTTTATTTAGCATAGTATGCTGTCCCACTGCTGGGCAAAGGCCTCCCCATTTTACTCCAGAGCTCTCGATCTGCAGGCCAAGGCCGGCCAGTTTCTGTCATGGGCATCCAAGTCATCTCTCCATCTCTTTTTTGGCCTTCCTCTTTGGCGACGCCCATCGATCGGTTGCCATTGGGTGACCAAATAATCATAAATATTGATTTTAAATTTTCTTTTAACTGGCGGTCACTCACATAGCAAACCATGAGCTTAACCACTCGGCCATCGACGTTTTTAGTTGTAAAGATTTTATTAAGTATTGTTTACATTATTTCTACAGTAGAATGTATAATGTATGACTTTAGGTCCCGTCTACATAAAAAAAAACTCATCTATCAAACGTCAATGTCATTATTGTCAATTTCTTTCCCCCGCTTGCAGACGCTTTGACTTTGTCTTCATTTTACTCGGCTTGCTTGGGGCGTTGCGTTTTACTGTTATAATAATTAATCGAATAGTCCCCGATTATTTAAAATTGGTCAATAATCCAAACCGTTCACAGTCCTGCTTGACTATATATTCAAGATTTTTACACTATACTGAAAACTACGAATCACAAACAATAATGCCGGCCAGCAACATCGATTTGTATCACATGCAAGACGCTAGAAATAATTTTGACGCCATGCGACCTGCTCCTGTTTGCACTGATGCCAATCAATATATGGGCCAATGTCAACAGAACATACACATATCAACAAATTGTTATTATGGATATCATGATCAGAAACGAACCGAGAATGCCCACGTAACAACCGATTGCGAAATGTTGGAAGAACCGCATGTTGAACCTATACAACAAACGAATGCTAGAAAACGGAGTGCTGACGACGCCGAACTTCCGCACAACAAACGATTCAGAGAAGGTAAGAATCATTTTAGTTACACAAATGGAAACTCACTGAATGTTTGGTTACAAAACATCAAATTCAGTTATGAGGTCATAACAATCATTCAGTTAGTTTCTTGGAAGTAAAATATAATGAGGTGACCCAAATTTGAAATAATTCATAATATAACAATTTTGTTTAAAGTCAAAAAGTATTTGAATATGTGGGAAGTCTCATGCTGTAGGTTTCGCAGTATGTTTTTTTGTGTTTGTATTAGTTAAGGTACCATTGCCGTTATTTTATCAGTTTTGTTGCAGTTTCAGTATGCATCTTCATTATTATTTTTTAAAACAAATGTATGCTTCATGTTTATTGAATAATATATGATTTTTATTGTTGCTTACTTACTTACTTACTATGTTTATCTAAACAAATAATGTTTAAAATTATAACTACTCATAATTTTTGTTTATCCTTGAAGAAATTTTCATAGGCATATTATGAAGTTTGTAACAATGAATCTGATGTATTAACATGTAATTTTAAGCTTTGATTTATTTTAAATTGTTTGTAGATTCTGTAAGTCCTGAATAAGGAATTGGAATCTTTATAACCTTGTTAAACTTATTAATTCTGTGGTCATATTATTAGTGGTGAAATTATTTATCACTAGCGGCCCGTCCCGGCTTCGCACGGGGGACTTGAGATATTTTACACAGTTTTACGTTTTATTGATATTTTCAAGATTATATCAGTTTTTTTTTTATTTCGGAAGTATTTACCTTTTGAAAATATTCGAAATCCCGTCACCAAAATGACGTTACTTTGGAGCAAACATCTATATCATTAAAACGATTGTTATGGGTAAACTATAAAAGGTAGACATTATGCTCTCGCGGACTTTTTTAAAGATAATGTTAAGATGAACAATTCATCCATAGAGCATTTTTGTATAACTTTAACTATATGCTCAGCGCACGCCACGGAAGGCCTCAGAAACGATACTTTTCCCCCGATTTTGAAACATTTTCGGTTACTGCTCCACAACTATATGACCTAGCGTGATATTATATAGCCTATGTTACTTCTGAATAATGCAGCTTTCTAATAGTGAAAAAACTATTGCAATCGGTCCAGTAGTTTTTGAGTTTATTCATTATAAACATACAAAAATACAAATCTTTCCTCTTTATAATATTAGTGTAGATTAGTTACTACGAAAGAAATTATAAAAGATACACTGATTTGCATTATAAACCAAAATATTTGTAGAAATTATGAAAAAGTGATGCTTAATCCTTTAAAAGATAAAAGGGGTATAAAACTATATTCCCACTAAAATGTGTATTTTAGTAGACTTGTAAGAGTTATACATGTAAGGATGCTATAATATGACAAAAGGCACAACTTATATGTTATCGTTGTTTATCTTAGAAGTTAGTCTTAATTTGTTTTTTGAAATGTTGTATTATGCTTCCTTAGATATATAAATTTGTTTTTAGTTGTGCTTTTTTTAAATTATGAAGTGGACCTATATAGTGGTGGCATCTTTGACTACATCAAAACTATCTTGCCCTTCACATATTTAGCATACATTTTCATGAAATTTTTGTAGAATTTGAAACCTATTGTTATTTTGTATTCTTTTGACATATTGTATTTTTTTTTATTGTAATTAATATTCTTGAAAGCGTATTGGAAATTTTCTGTTAGCTTTTAAGAAAATCTGAATAAATGAATGAATGAAATGAAATGAAGCTTAATAATTGCAGCTTTTTTGGTTTTATTTCAAAAGAACCTAAAGGCCTGCAGCATGTGAGTATTCTTTAATGTCCACAGATACCACCAGATAATATGTGTACCCATTGAGTTATCTACAAAAAAATCTATTTTGTGCCTAAATCAATGTCATAAGGCAGCCTTACTTGTAAACTATCTATCCTTATTACATTTTCAGCTGATTACACATAATTTTCAGTAAATACATACAATCTTAGAAATTTTTAGCTTAATCCTTATGAAAACAGTTTAGGAACAGATGTCAAAGTGTGAATCAACAGATTGATTTTATAAGATATTCCAATATTTTTTAACTGTACCTTCTCTGTACTTTGTATTATCTATTAATTATTAATATTTTATAAGAAATACCTCCTCAAACAGCCATGTACCAATTGAACCACAATGAAAATGCCATGTATTGTCTCAAATTTATAATAACGCTAATCACATCAATATTTGTCACTTGTGTATTTGTATATGAAGGCATAATGCCTTATCATCACACAATCCACATAAAATTTCTTTATGGAATGTACTGAGACACTTTTGTCAAAAAATTCAGTTAATTTATGTAATAAAATATAATTGTTGTGTTTTTTTAACCCACATTATTATAATAATAAATAACAGGATGTATAGACAAACTTATGACTTAATGTTTTTTATCGGGATCATGAATTTCTTTAGAGGTAGAGTCAGGTAGACTTAGAGAAGGGCACTCTAGGTTACCTTACATGGTATTTAAAGTGTTTGCAAGTTATTTTTGGAGAAATTATCAATCCTGGCAACTGGGGTTGGGAATATCACTATATTCCCTTACCTGCTCCTAAACTTGACTACTGGACCCTGTTGACCTTAAATTCGAGTTTTTGAAATGGGCAAGTGCATTCATTTTTATTATAATGTATATTGTGTATAAAGTGTAGTTTAATTATGTATGCAATGACAACCACATGTCTACCTTCTTGTATTGAATATTTAATTATTATGTAGGCAGGAATCAAAATTAAACCTAAGTTTTACATATTACAAATGTGATAAGCAGACTGTAATTTTAATAACTAAGTTAGCAATAGGTCATATATGCAACAAGATCTCCATAAGAAACATGTAGAAATTAAACATTGTAGCGGCGGTTCTGTCACATGTTGCTTGCAACATATGTGTGCTGCATCTTGCATACGCAAAATGATAAAAAGAATTATTATAATTAATGAATATTTTATATCTAGCAAAATAAAATTACCACATAATAACATTCGATAATGAAAGCTTTTTGCCATTTTGTGTGACAATACTTAATTGACTTACCATAGTTGGTGATGTTATGTATAAATATGGGTTTCACTTTAATACCGTAAATCGGAGGCTTAAGTTGTCCACTAGGCAAATACCCTGTTAAGTCTGCCTTTCCTATTGAATTAAAATCAAGAAATCAGGCTTTTCACAAGAATAAGGGTCTATTAAAATTGACCAACAAATCTGAGCTGGAAATTGATGCAACTGCTTTCATAACTGATTCTGTTCAAATATATAATAGATTTCATTTAAAATGTTGAACGTTTGATCTTAAGAATAAAGAGTTTCATGATAATTATGTGTATGGCAGCCTTATGCACTTTTGCCAGTACCTGTATCGAGAAATTATGGATGCTTTCAATGCATACATGAAGCACTGAAAGCATCCACAATTTTCGGGTTCTCTTGTGTATCCAATGTTTGACTTGTCTGTTCTCTCACAAGGAACCCACAGTGTCGTTCAGGTTTTTTAAATAAATAAATATCAGACAACATCACATTCATTCTGCTGATTCCATGTTTATATTGCAATAGGGATGGTGACACTGTTTTTATTTTGATGTAGCTGAGTGGGCAACACAACATTATAAAAAATGTTAAAAGAATTATTGTTATAACTTTAAAACTCGCCGAGATATTGCGGTTTCAATAGCACATAATTTCGGCAAGCTCAAAACGCTCCATACAAAAAGTGACTCAAATGTGACGTCATTCTTGATGATATTTGTATGCAACGTGTCAGAAATTTGTTCGGCAAGTATAACAAATATTGCGTTTATAAAAAGGGTTTCATAGCAAAAGTTGTTATTACCTTATTATGTTATTTGAAACATGGTATTGTTTATTTTAATAATTTTGGAGATTTTATAAATGCCCACCCAACTTTCAAGGTCTTTGTCGTCTCAATTACAAAAAAAAAAAATTACTAACTAACATAATTCACCCTGGTAAACATGTGAACACATACAAAATTTTAACACCGTCATCTTCCCTATTGGATGTATAAACGGAACATATTTCTGAAATACCTAAGTAAGGTGTGGACATCGACAAAGTCAAAATATTTATGTGTTTCCGATTTCGGGTTCTACTTGTTAAATGGGTTGAAAGCAATTATTAAATCTGGTCTTTTGTCAAACTTAATACCGTATTGGTATGATACAACTTGAGGTATATTATCATTGGTCGATGGAACACGTGAGGTACAAGCAAGTTCGATGCATGTTGAGGTGCAATGAAAAAGATGTTAAAAAGCTACATTCAAAACGTTGTCATTTCCTGTACATTGAGGCAGGAAAGTTATTTCAATTTCAACTCGAGCGATGATGGATACTTCAAATAAATACATATTAGTCCATATTATAGACATGGAAAAGATTTACCGATTACTATGGTTATCGTTGTATACGATTTCTATTCAGAATAAAGTAATGGTGCTTCGTATCGTCGACCTATGGAAATATGCTTTTAGTTAACACATTATCTAGCTATTGAAACAGCAACAAAACTGAGTTCGGAGGCTTCCCACTGTGTTGTTAAAGCCACAGTGTGATGAAGTTCGACTTTATTTCAGAGGGTATGGTGCCGTCGACTTCAACCTACAATCCATGTTTACTCCGTCCAACCCACAACAATCCTGATATATCTCGTTGTCTCATGGTCCATATGATATAATCTCTAAATTCCGTATTTTCTTTCAATTTGAAAAAATAGTATTCTAATTTAGTAATGTCCATTTTATCTGCAGAAGTACAAAAAGAGAAAAGCAATGAACCTGAGACATACGAGATGAAGGATTTGGACAAGAAACCTGAAGACTTACTGGAGTCCCTGTACTGGAACACGCATGGCGGGAACATGTTTCATTTATTGCGGTGTCTATGACATAAGAATGTATTTTCTCTTAGTATAAGTATATACAAATGTGTGATAATTTTTAAGTGTTCTCTAATGGTTGGGGTCACTTAACTGATGTGAATGATTTAATTAAGTAGTAATGTAAGGCTAACATAGATATAATAATATAAGGGATTTGCAATAAAAATTTAAATAGGAAAAGGGAGGTTTTTTATTTAAACGAAGTTATTTATCATAATATAATATCTTTATTTATATTAAATAAATATTACATAATGAACTACACAATGTAAATATGTTTTAAAGAGAATTAATGGATTGGGTTATATCATTTAAACATTCACAAGGATTGGTTTAATACTACAGGAATTCGTGAAACCTCTCGAGTTTAATCTGAAAAGAGAAGACAAAATATTAATTTCGATCTATTTTGTTTATCTGTTCCAGGTGGTGAAGAAGATCTAATAATGTTTTATTATTTTTTTCAGTGCCCATTCAAACAATTGAGCCGTGGCTATGTTTGAGTGTTTGCTTTTACATTTACATCTCATTAACATCACCTTTTTGTTTTTCAGATGATTCTCCCATGTGCAGCCTTGTTGGCACACGGTCAAGCCCGAGCCATTCCGCTTCCGCCTTTAATGTAAACAATACGAAGTATTATGTATTAAGTCTGAGATTTAAACTTAATTTGACTGTGTATTTTTGACTAGTATGCTCTTTGAATTTCTTGTAATGTTCAACTGATAATAACTGAACTGTGATAAATTCTACCTGACATTCATATTTTTTTGTAATAAACAATTTGCATTTTAAATCTTGTATTTTATTTTATTTATTGGGTACAAAAACAAGAAATTTGTTAAATGAAGGGAAACTGCATATAGGTATCTAATTTATTATTAAAAATGTTACAAAATGTTATATAAAATGGCATTAAAATAAGTATGTAGTTCTGTTGCTGTTAGTTTGAAACAAGAATACAAAAATGTATAATATTGAATTAATTTTTGATTAATATAATGAATGAAAATAATAATTGATTAGTAAATGAAATTAACCATAACCTTATTAGAGTATGATGAACCTTGTTCAGCACCATGTATGTGTGTGGTGTCCACTTGTATTATAATTCCTTACAGTAGGTACCTACATATAAAAATCTTACAATAGTAGCAATCGGTAGACATGTTATGGGGATGAAGGAGTTATTATAGGTAGGAAATTAGATATATCAAGTTATTCTTGACATAAAGCAAATAACTGAAAATCTGTCATTAATTCACTGTAAAATAATATTATTTAACATAACTTCATCATCAAACAAGCCTTGGGTGGATGAATTATGAATATCAATTGTTTTATTTTATAAGGAACTCTTTACAAGCCTACTATTTATAAATGTATAGCTTCTAATGAAATGACCTCTATTGTAAATGTATGTATGTAAGTAAATGCATCGATGATGAACTTCTACCATACCGAACATCTACTGTGGATGTAAATGAAAATCTTTACAAGTGATTTTATATATTAATTACACTAGTTTACAAATATTTTTTTTTTAAATACCCATAGACAATTTATAGTAAATTTGATTTGTGTCGACCGACATATCGTTATAACATACGCCATATATTTTTATCACGTCACGTTTTTTAAATATAGCCTCATATTGTTTTATACGAATTTATACGTCGAGTCTAGTTTGTTACTTTAATATTGTAAGATTAAAAAAATTTTTGAAAGTGATTTCTTTTTTAATATGTCTTCAAGACAGTGTAAATTAAGCCCGAACAGTTTTTGTTATGTTTGCGGTAAATTTATAATAACAAAAAAGAAGATAAATTTTACAGAAGCGATAAAACGATCTTTACTTCCAATACTTTCAAATTCCTGTATCAAACCTTGATAAAAAATGGGTACCTGGGGTACTGTGTGATAATTGCAGAAGTGTGCTTATGAACTGGGCTGCAGGAAAAAATAAATACTTAACATTTGGCATACCAATGCAATGGAGAGAACCAACAAATCACGCAACTGACTGCTACTTTTGCCTAACAAAAACTTTTGGTTTTAATAACAAAAATAAGAAACATGTCCAGTATCCTGATGTTCCATCGGTCACAAAACCTGTGCTTCACTCTGATGGAGTTCCTTATCCGTCATTGCCCAGTAGTTCGAATTCAAAAAACGATTCAGGATCAATAAATTTAATTGAAGAATCTTCTTGGAAACAGTGCGATCTTGACAATGATGATGATGATTTCATGGAAGATGAATCTAAGGGTGAACCTCACATGATTACGCAGAGCGAATTAAATGACCTGATGAGAGACCTTCAGCTTTCTAAAGCTAAATCCGAACTGCTTGCTTCAAGGCTTCGATTCCATCAATATTTAAAGTCATTTGAAGAGAGGTACCAAGGTTTTTGGGACAAAAATATGTTGGCCGATTACTGCTGGTCTATCTTAAGAGAAACTAACCCTGACCAGTATAAAAGAAGAAGTACTTTGAGGCATTTTTGAGGCATTTTTTATTGTATAACTAAGCAAAAAACTTGCAAAACTTTTTTAATAAATATTTTAAAAATGTGACGTGCTAATTTTTTTTCTACTTCAGTATCGAACTAAGGATGATTTATTCTAAAGATACACATCACTTTCATGCGTGGGTATTTTTTGTTGTAAACTAGTGTTATTTACTTTAATGTCAATTCTAAGACATTAAAGTAAATAATTGGTTTGAGTTGGTCAGGCATAACTTTTAACAAATTGAAGATTGAACTGAACTAGATACATGAGAAACACTTCTTACAAATAGGGAGCAATGAAGAGGCTAAGCACATAATATATATTTTTTGTTACTTAGGCCTTTGTAATGTCCATACATTTTTAAGAGGCATTTGCAATCCTATTGAAGATATAGGGTAGTAATGACGACTTTTCCGACATATTGATTGGATACCATAGTAACAAAACATTTTTGTCAAATAATATCATGATTAGTAAATAGATTTATTTATTAAAAATTAAGCATAATGTGATAACGCATTAGGTACATAGTTAGTTTACGGAGATGAGTACGTGAATGTTAATTGCGATTAGTACAGTTAATTAATGGAAGGCATCTACAGTAGAGTGCTTGTTGCATTACCTCAGTGGGGGTGACCTCCTCGGTGTCGACGACGTCCGGCAGCGCCTCGGCGTTCGACTCTGCTTCCTCTCGGTTCATATTTTCACCGACGTCCGAGTGGCAAGTTTGATCGGCCTCCGCTAAGTCCCCATTATGCATCTCCGAGCAATTAATCAGATCCACTTTCCCCTCTTGGCTGGAGCGCGGACTGTTGTCGTTTAGATCTGCGCTGTCGATGTCCATATGGACGTGTCCCGGCCACATGTCGTAGGGACACGCGTTCATCTGATGCAGCTGACTGTCACTAGAGCTGAACAGGTTCAGTGAGCCCGCGACGTCTTGCAGAATAGCCGACTCCGCACGCTCGTTGGCGTGTTGGGCTGACTCGTCGTTGTCGTTGCTCCCAGAAATCAGTAGAGGCAAGTTCTCGATTATATCGCTCGAAACGTCACAAACTCGGATGCCCTCGTATTTGGCGAGTAACTCGACGAGTCTCTTTTTCGTCTGCTGAGAGGGCCTGCCGTCGGAGACGCTGGAAAGTATGTGCGACGCTAACGACTCGAGGAGTTCCATCGTGAAAATTTCCTCACTTTTTATCAGTAAAAAGCGAACGATTTTGTTATCGATCTGCACAGTGCTCGAGCAAGCGTTCTGGGTGGTGGAGGTGCACTCGTGGTAGTTGTTGGTCTCGTCGGACGTCGTCGTTATGTCCTCCGATCTGCTCTCCTCGTGGCCGTTCTCTATGACTCGGTTCTCAATAATGGAACTGTACTGAGACAGAACGTTCCGAATCGACTGCAACACCTTCTGCCGGAGGGGGTCCGAACTAATCAGCTGCAGCTCCCGGAAGAGCTGGATCAGGAAGTCCGGATGGGACTCGTTGACGCCGATCAGGGCGGTCACCTCCGAGTAGACGTTCTCGCGGAGCAGATCGAACAGCTTCGAGGTCGCCTTGTCGTGGACGTCGCGGCTCGTCGACGCCAGGTTCGGGTTCGGCGTCTCCGCGGCGGACGCGCCGGCGACGTTCACGTTGCTCGTCTGCGAGTAGTCGAGGGCGCAGTTGCGTCGGTCGGTCGAGTTCTTCGCGGGGAGTTTCGAGGAGGACTTCCTCTTGCCGTCGGTCGAGTTCAGGTTGTTCGAGTGGGCCTGGACGATCTCCGGGATCGGGTCGGCGATGTTGAGGTTGCGGAAGGGGTTCGGGCCGGGGTCGGGCCGGTGCAGGTTGAGGTTGGAGACGGGCGCGGGCGCGGGCTCGTCGGGCGGCTGGTTCACGTTGAGCACGTCGGGCGCGGAGGAGAGCGAGAGCGAGCGCTCGACGGCGAGGTAGTGGCGCGCGCGGCGGGTCGGCTCGGCGGGCGCGGGGTTGGTGTTGCGCTTGGGCGGCGCGGCGGGCGCGGCGGCGGCGCGGGTGAGCGTGTTGTGTGAGCGCTCCACGAGCGGGTGCGGGTTGTGCGCGGGGCCGGCCCCGAGGTGCCCGTCCGCGTTCGTCTTGCTGTTCGCCGAGAGCAGGTTTTGGCGTGAGTAACTGAAAAGGAGAACGATATTTTAAATGCCGCCCGATAATTTTATGGATGATCTAAAACGTATGAAGGATTTACACGTAGATTGATTATGGAGCGTAATTACACGTTACAAACGCTCAAAATAAATTGGTCGGGCTCGAGTATGAGAGTAAAACTATGAGCCGAAGTATTTTCATAAAAGTGTAGTCATTCGTGTATAGCCATCATTATAGAGCCATCCGATTTATTTTGAAGCAACTAACTATATATTATTTTATTAATCCGTATAAATAAATATACCTAATACTATGTTAGATCAAAAGAAAATAAAATCGAAACAAACAGGCGTATTAAAGTCAATGTTATTAATATATTTAGTAATAAAATGGTTGTCTCAATCGCAGTAAAATATAAGTACAGAAAAAAAGATAACAAGCAGAACACGATTCTCACCATTAATGTAGCTGGTGTTATTTATAATAGGATTGACTAATTATATAAATATTCTTATAATGACTAATATACATAATATCAATCTTAATATCTGAAAAAGAAATCATTTTATTACATAAAATACTATAAATAGGTCATAAATAATAATTTAAACTTACTTAGATAAATAAATACACAAACATGGAAGAAAATGCATTATTAATCATTTACCTTCGAAAATTGTCCCAATAGTTATTGGCACGGTTGCCGGGCGGCACTTGGTTGTTGAGAGTGTGGGACGCGGTTTCTGCTCGCCATCGCTCTTCCAGCTAAAAGAAAAGTAACAAATAAGTTAGATTAAATTGTATTTTAACGCATTTATAGGATAAGTTAAATTGATCAATGTTTCGACTGGGTTACACACATTTATATTCAAAATCGAAAGATGAAAGTTGAAAAAGATGGGAATTATTAAATCTATCGAAATGAAAATATTAAGAAAGGTTAATACGTTTGTTCGTTAACAATAAGTTATAATCGTAACCCAATTATTTTTCACGTTTCATGTCTATTGGCAGCGTTGCTTCCTATTGGCTACTCGGCTGCTACAGTGATCCTTATCGATTGTGATTTAGGGGTGAGAGCGATCCGCTCCCTCGCAAGTCCGGTAATAATGTCAAAGCTTCTACAAACCATCATCATAGTGAGATAGGCAAGACACAGTGATCCTGGTACTGGCTCACTCACCCCGAGTGAGAGCCATCCGCTCCCCCGCAAGTCTGGTGATGATGACAAGGCTACTCCAAAAAAAGCTGTGATCCTGGTAACAGTCTGTACTCACGTGCGCGAGCTGGTCGCGCAGCGCGTGCACCTCGCGCTGCTGCAGCATGAGCTGCTGCCAGCACCACGCGCCCCACAGCGCGCAGCCGCAGCCGCAGCCGCCCACCATGCCTGGAAGTATACACGATCGTTAGTACCATATTACTGACTATGGCACACCCAGACTGTATAACTTGGCTCATTTACAATGTATAACATGTTTAAAAAATTGTAAACAAAAAACCGCCTTCAAAAACCCGACTCACTAAAAATTACAAAATAATATAATACGAACATTTATAATCATCTGGGTATGAATTTTATATGTTGTTGAAGGCGGTGCCGTTTATATTTCAAACAGACAAGCACAGAGTGCTTCTTTTTCCTCAAAATTTTGATTGGCACCGCCTTCAAAAACATATAAAATTCATACCCAGATGATTATAAATGTTCGTATTATATTATTTTGTAATTTTTAGTGAGTCGGGTTTTTGAAGGCGGTTTTTTTTTGTTTACAATTTTTTTTCATACTTTTTAGTGTTAAATTTTTTGTTACCCTATTAGTTCAGCTCACCTATAATGCTACTGATATTATAACTAGTAGTCTTAATATGTATACAGTATTGAAAGAATTATCCTTTTACTCCTAAGTATTAAGGAGTTGACCTTCCATCATCAGCTCAGCATCATAAGATTATGATTTCCAGAAGCAAATGCCAATATAACTTCAGATAATATGCAAAACGCGGTACATGTCCCTATAAAATTTGCGGATTGCCCTCGATTTCTCCTGGATCCCATCATCAGATCCTAGACTGGTCACCCTATTAGTTCAGCTCACCTATAATGCTACTGATATTATAACTAGTAGTCTTAATATGTATACAGTATTGAAAGAATTATCCTTTTATTCCTAAGTATTAAGGAGTTGACCTTCCATCATCAGCTCAGCATCATAAGATTATGATTTCCAGAAGCAAATGCCAATATAACTTCAGATAATATGCAAAACGCGGTACATGTCCCTATAAAATTTGAGGGTTGCCCTCGATTTCTCCTGGATCCCATCATCAGATTCGGGACTGGTGAAAATGGGACCACCTCTGAAGTAAACTCTATCCAACCAAAAAAATATTTTTGAAGTCCGTCTATAATTGACGAAAATATCGGTGAACATACATAAAAAAAAAAATATTATACATACAGACGAATTGAGAACCTCCTCCTTTTTTTGAAGTCGGTTAAAAAGAGCGACTATCGAGTTTCTTGCCGGAGTCTTCTCGATAGATACGGCTTTCCGAACCGGTGGTAGAATCTTATTATTACTAATCTGACGATTTATAAGTGCATGCAAATTGCCTATATGAATAAAGACATTTTGATTTTGACTAACTGCCTCGTTGGTCTATTGGCAGCAAGCGCTGCGTAAGGACCGAGAGGTCTCCGGTTCGAATCCGGGCAAAATTTGTGTGAGTTTTTCTGTAATGAAATTACTCAGCCCGGAGTTAGGAAGTTGGCAGTTCAATGCCCGTGCCTCGGAAAGCACGGTAAGCCGGTCGTCCTGTGCCCGATCTCTCATCGGTCATGTCGGATTGCCGTCTCACCGAATTATGAGAGTAAGGGAATAGAGAGTGCACTTGTGTCTGCGCGCACTATAATATGTCCTGCGCACTTCTTATTCTTAGTCGTATCACTCTTGACAGTGTGGTCGTGGTCATCATGTAGTGTTGGAGGTTTTTGGGGAGGGGTTTACCCAAGGTTGTGTGTGGGACTCCCGGCTGGCTGCCGGTGCTGAGATAGAAAACCGGCAACTGCTCCTGAGCTAAGATGTACCCACTAAACTTCGCGGCGTACCTCATCGCCTTAGCGGCGTCACGGTTCCTAGCATAGCCCAACTACCACAACGCCGCCCAGCAATTAATAACTACCTTAATCCTTTATATGTAAAGGCAACCTTATTAAGCCACCGGAATTTCAGCCTTATTCAAAAGCAATGAAACTTCTAAAAGGTATACTGGTGGGTGGTAGTAGGTATATAAGGGTGACCCTAAAGACAAAACCTAGCCTGATCCTAGGATAGGCCTGCCTCGTTCTAGGCTTTTAGGCCTCAATCCTCCGAAGTCACAGAAACAAACGGTAAGACGTCTGCGTTTTGTTGCAAACTATGTATATCAACGAACAATGGATGTCGGTTATATCGACGGCGAGAGAGACCACGTCAATATCTTCATTTTATCCGGAGGTCAAACTTTTACACGAGTGTAACCATGTCGCAGCCGAGGTCGTTATTCATGAAATTACCAAATGTTCGTTATAACCGAGGGCGTTATTAACGATATCTACTTTAAACTAGTTGACACAGGCACCAGAGAGCTTTGTTTAGAGGCTCGATTGACAATAATAATAAAAATGAAATGAATTTTACCAGATTAGTAATTCCTCGAAACTACAAATGTGTGGGGGCTCAAAGCCACAATGACATTAATTTACGTTCCATCTTACCGTATGGCATCATCATATTGAACGGCATCGAAGGCGGGAACGACACTTGCGGCGTGCCCAGCAGCCGATCCATGGTTTGCGAGTGGCTGTTCTGAGTGAACTGGTTAGTTCGCATGTCCTGAAACATGCAACATTGATATAACGAAACACCTTGTTGATACATCTTTTATTTTTTGTGGTGGTGTTGATTTGTTTTGCTACTTATAAATTGAGATTTTATAACCAATTTTAAGACATAGATTTCGATACAAAAATCATGGTTTGATATATTTTAATACCTGATTGCTTTTGTTGCTATTCCACGGCGGAGGTGGCAAATGTGAGTAGGGCATATTGGCAGGATTTTCAACTGAAAATGAAAACATAAATTATATCAGATAATATATAGGTTCCTATGTATTTCAAAAGACAATTCAATTGTAAAACGTACCGTACGTACCGTTTTGCGTAGTAGGTTGAACCATGTTCACATTAGTCGGGTCCACCCTTGGCTCGTGGCGAGCGCTCTGACTTGTGTTATTAGACTGCGGCAGCTGAAAAATTAATACGTATTTTCAATTAATTACTTGTATGTAGTTAATAACCGTAGGCATTTTTCAATCGTTCATGAACTTACGCTGTCTTCAGGCTGGCGCTCCTGGGTCTGTCTTCGCCTAGGTCGGTTCCTTTGATTGGATTTGTTTCTAGAAGCCCTAATAAGAATACGTATATTAATTTCTGGTTATTAACATGCCACTTTGGTATGAAAAAAGGCAATGAACTCTGCATGCACAGAGTTGCATGTACACGGATATTTAGGCGATATTATTAAAATAAACTAAACTAAACAAATTTCTTGAGCTAACTTACGTATCACTATCACTTGCATAGGTGCTGCCCAAATGCGAAGGTGCTGTCGTGCCCGAGCGCCCACCCATAGCGCTATCTCCGCCTCCCTACAAACGCAACGCAGTTATACAATGACTTCCTAACTTATAGAGAGCAATATATTTATAAATTATAATATGGACATAATGGTAACGTAATAGTGGCTAATTTTAACGTTAAGTTTCATTGTGACAAAACATACCCTAAAGTTCTCAGTTTCCCTAGAATTCTGTGACTCCATCAGTATCTGCTCTGAACGCGAATCAGGTTCCTCTTGCTCACTGCAGATATAAAAATACATAGTTATTAATGACGTACCATCCTAATGATATATTGTAAAGAAGCAATTAAGCCATGTACCTGTTATAGGATTGATTGACTACAGAAGCCGTTCTTGAATCAGGCGTGTGCTTCTGTACTTCGGATCCAGAGCAAAGAACCTTCTGAAACAAAGGTTAAAATTTAGGCACATACTATAAGGCCCACCGCGCACTGTGCAGCCAGTTCAGAGCAGCAGCCACAACTAGTCGGTTATCGAAACTTATTGTTTTTTTTTTAGAGGCCAACAAGATGACCCCACTCCACCCGATGGCAAGCGGTAGTGAGATCCACATATGAGGTCGACAGGCACAATAGACCATGTTGAGCCTGTCGCACTCACCCTGAAAGCCGTGAAAAAGGAGACCACTGCTGCGGCAACAACGAGACAAGGCGTGGAGTCTCGCATTGGTATTGAGCTGTGCGGGTCGGAGTTGGCCAGTCCGCCGGACGGAAGGGCCCCCGTGTCTACGGGTCTCCCAGGCCGGCGCTGACCCGCACCGCCCGCACAATACCGCCGCTACGACTCCACTGGTCCGGCGCTTGCCGCAACAATGCCCCCCCCCCCTGGCTCCGGTTTGTACAGTGCTCATCCCGGAACGCGACCTGACCGAGAGAGGTCAGAGTCACTTGGCGGGTTTTACACAACTGTATGGTGGTAACAGCAACCGGTCGACTAAATGTCTCCCACCTGAACATATTATCAATACATAGTATAAAACAAAGTCGCTTTCCCTGTATGTCCGTATGTATGCTTAGATCTTTAAAACTACGCAACGGATTTTGATGCGGTTTTTTTTAATAGATAGAGTGATTCTTAAGGAAGGTTTGTATGTAAAATTTACCCGAAGCGAAGCGAGGGCGGGTCACTAGTATCATATATAACATGTTATAACATATCAAGCCGCTATAGGACAAGTGCGCGGTTACTATTCTCATACATAGCCTTGTCGCGCAGCCCCCCACTTTAGCTGCGGGCATTCAGTATCAGTGCGTACGCGCATTTAATTAAATGCCGCGGCCATAAGTTCTATACAGCCAAGTGCGCGGGCTGGGCATATTGTGTACGCAACTGTCAAATTGCCAGGCCCCGAAAAGAGAGCGCTCCACAGGGCCGGATCCAGGAAGAGGGCAAGCGTCCTCACCTCCTTATTGAGCAGCGCGTCGAGCTCGCGCTGCTTGTCGGCGAGCAGCGCGCGCAGCTGCGCCTGGCGCCGCTCGGCCGGCCCGGGCGCCGCACGCACCTCCTCGTTCACCTTCTTCTGCTTGCGCCCCACTTCTGCAAACAATATATATATATTTTAATAATCTATACTAATATTATAAAGCTGAAGAGTTTGTTTGTTTGTTTGAACGCGCTAATCTCAGGAACTACTGGTTCGATTTGAAAATATCTTTTTTGCGTTGTATAGACCATTTATCGAGGAAGGCTTTAGGCTATATAATATCACGCTGCGACCAATAGGAGAAAAGATACAATGGAAAATGTGTAAAAAACGGGGGAAACGCGAACGAAGTCGCTGGCACAGCTAGTACTCAATATAGGTCTTCATTTGATAAGAACAGTAGGAAATACGTACATCGGGTAGTAACTTCTGTAGCTACTTATTGATGTTATTTATTACCCGAAGTTAGTTTTCGTTATTACTAACATAACGTTAATTTAGTACGTCCCCACAGAGGTAATCGAGCCAACCCAACACTAGAGCGACCAAGCCTTATTTAACCAAGCTGATCAAGCGCGGGTTCAATGCGGGTGGGAGACGTAATCGGTAAGTAAATATGCCTAGGCACAAAGTGTACAATATTCAATAGAGATGTGTAAACGAGTAACAAGGAACAAATTATATAAAATAAACCCACCTTTGTTTGACACCATGTCCTTGATGCGGGCTCGCTCACCCATTATCTTCTCAGTCTCCATGCGCAGCTCCTGTGCCAGTTCTTGCAGTGAGGCTATATTTGCTTCGTGACCTGACACAAGGGATCAATTTAGTAGAACTCCTCTACACACTAGGGCAGGCGGCAAGGATCCACGAGTCGCATTAACAATGCGCAGTCCTTGCAGGCGCAGACTGTATGAGCCGTAGTAATACTTATTATTACTATTAATCAATGATACTATTGTTCATACTATGTCAAGTATTTTATGCAATCGGTACTCACTCTGGTGTTGCTGTTGTTGATGCTGCGAGTGTTGTGGATGCTGCGAATGTTGCGGATGCTGCGAGTGTTGCGGATGCTGCGAATGTTGCGGATGCTGCGAATGTTGCGCATGTTGCGGGTGCTGCGAGTGTTGCGCATGTTGCGAGTGTTGAGGGTGCTGAGCGTGTTGAGAGTGTTGCGGGTGTTGCTCGTTGGTGAACTTGTGTCGTTGCGGGAGCGTGTTGCGCACGCGACAAACGCTGCCTTCTGTGGACCAGCCGCCCGCGCTGCCACCGCCTTCCGACTTGCTATAATCGAAACATTTATACATTTAATCAATCTATAACTGGCTGTCTGTAAATTTTATATATGGTTCTCAATAACTTTAGGGTTAAATTGATCCGTAAAAAAAATATATCTATTAATTACTTAATGCGGACGAAGTGAATGATTGTTTAAATGTATTCATTAAGATTAATAATAACTTACTTGTCGTGAATATTTGAATGTCCAGGGACTGAGAAAGTCTCGTCGTGAACTCCAGACATTTGATCACCCTCATAATTCTCCACAGAGCGCATTAGATCTGTAATTTGTAAGTTAAGATTTAAACATACTTACTTAGTTTATCACAATTACATGTTTAAGTCGTATGTATTGTATGAGATGGTAGCATTAATACCTTTAGTTTTTTGCAGCGCAGTCTTAATTGCTTTTATTTCCATTAGCTTGAAAGGATCTTCATTTTTGATATTGCCTCCAGATTTTGGACCTAAAATTTAAGGTGGCGCGTAATTAATGAATATTTATTAATACATCTCGTCCAATGCCGAAATTCATTATTATAATTAACTAGCTGTGCCAGCGACTTCGTTCGCGTTTCCCCGTTTTTTAAATTTTCGTTGAAGTCCAAAGATGGTTCTTACGGCGAGAAAAAATCGAATAATTGCCGGGAAAATCCTAAAAACAGCCCTTTTCTTTTTCACATTTTTTGACAGAACGAAGTTCCTGAGATTAGCGCGTACAAACAAACAAACAAACAAACAAACTCTTCAGCTTTATAATAATTATTATAATTATTTTTACTTACATAATTTACGGGTGGGCTCTTCATCAGCACTATCTTCTGAACTCGAGTAAGTATTGAGGGAGGTACCTAAACAGGTAGCCATTTGCAGTTTTTGGAATTCCGATACCTACAAACAATGAAAATTAATCACATCAACAACAGTTTTGTACCAAAACTATGTAGATTCTGGTGACATAGTTTAAGTTTTATTTTCTCTACATAGTATTTAATACATAGTCCAGTATCAGTCATGTATGCTTAGGTAATTATAACGCAACGGATTTATAATTACCAGGTTTTCCATGTGCTGTTTCTTCATTTGTAACTCTCTTAGTTTCATTTGCAAGACGCGACCTCTTTCGCCGAGTAGACCTTCATCTTCCTCGCCTTCACTGTCCCTTCCAACTGCTGCTTCCTAAAATATATAGTCAACAAAAGATATTACAATTTCGATATGAATGAAGTATGTATATTATCTATTATAGCATATTGCACTGTACACACTAACATGACTTTAGGTAATGTAATAACGTACGGGATCAATGAATATGGAATTTTGCTCAGATAAATTGAAATATGTGCTTTAAGAAGTATTGATCAAGTTAATATTGAATGAAGACTCTCGAATTATGTTAGAACAGGTTACCTAAACGTGTAAAGTAAGTGTAAGGAACTGTCAAAATAACAGATACCTGATAAATACTTTACATAGTTTTAATACAAGTTAATTACCTCGCTACTGGCTACATTGGTATCGCGGTGGCTGAACCGCTCGTCTTGGTTGTGAAGGGAGTGTGCATGATCGTTTTCCATGTTCTCAGACATGTTTTGTTGTCCGTGCAACGCTTCAGTTGAGTGTGGCAATGTTGTTGCGACACCGATCTGGTTCGCAGCATACATTCGATTTGAATTGTGGTAATTTGCGCTGAATGACTGGTTCTAAAGTAAAAAATAAATCAGTACAGTTGGATTAAAGACAAAAGAATGAACATTGTATGTATAGATAGACATCAGACACGAGTGTGATGTAGATAATTACCTGCAAACCAGAAAAATTGTCATGTGATGTGGGCGGGTGTATCTCTTGCGATTGTCTTTCCCTATTCATTTCTTCTAATTGTTGTTTTGCTTCCTCCTATAGTGGAATAAAATTTATCAATGCCTCAATAAATACAACAACTAATTTAAAAAATAATATAACAAAATAAAATGTTTGAATAAAACTAATTTTACGGATTAAACTCACGTTTATTGTTTATTCTAAACATATTATTTAAAGATCCGACGTTTCGAGCTTTATACGCATCACGGGCAAGACCACGCGAGTTTAATCCGTAAAATTAGTTTTATTTCAAATTTATAGTGTTTACACACAATACTAAAAAAAAAAGGGCAAAACATACTTGATATTTAAGAAGTCTCTTTTGCTGCTGTTTTAAAGCTGTCAGACGTATTTGCGACAGTTCCATTTTGCTCTTGATTTCGTTTTGCCACAGTTCATTGTCGCTATACATAGAGCCGTTACTTTGAACTGAAACAGGCCTTGTAACAAGATCCTGCTGAAAATTATATAGAAATTAATAACTAACTCCAATGTTGTATGGTACATGAAAACGAAACAGATAATAAGTACACAATCAACACATAAAGACAAGCTAAATTTTGTTAGGTTTGGAGATTTCAGTTCATGTTACTACTATGTACATCTTGTTAGGAATATAATCTATATCCACACATCATTCTTCTCATGTGTCTATGCAACATTTAGAATGCAACAGAAGTAAAACAGTTTAGTTAAATCTGCAAGCTGGCAAGTACTCTTAATGAATTTTGGAGACATTATGTTTATGTTTGGTTCATGCTATGACACTTTTCCAGATAGTAAGAAGGGGCACACTTGGAACAGCACACATCAATATGCAGAAACCTGATCTTGTTGCCCGGTTGGAGATTTGCACTTTTTCATCTCTTCAATAAGTGCAACTTTTTCTACACATGACAAAATATTTTTTCGTAATATCGCATTCAAATGTTGATCATCTTTTTTAATTTCTGAATCATTACATGGAGTGGTCTCAATTTCCACTATTTCGATGTTGCCGCTTTCAGAATCATTTGAAGGTATTTCAATGTTCTGTTCGGAACATTGGGAGGTAGTTTCAATAGGTGATTCGGCTAATATTACATTTTCAGGTTGTATTTGTATACTATCAGAAGATTTAACACTTTGTAACGACTTATTTAACTGTTCATTCTCAATGTTTGTTACCTTCTTGAGGTTATTATTGATCATGCTATCGTTATTGTTCTTATGAGCAGGTTTTTCTTGTGAGGGTAAATTTTCAACTTTTTCTTCTACTTGGGTGGTTGTAGCTTCTTGTGGAGAAGGCTCAGCCACATCCTCCAGTGCAGGAACTTCTTCATTATCAGGTTTCTTTTCTATTAAGATTTTCTCTAATTTGCTCTCACTCTCTTTTAATTGCATAACCATTTCAACAAGCTCATCATATTCCTCTTTCGTATGTTCAATAAACGCCTAAATTAAAAACGTACTTATAGATTGAGAATGGTCTGTGCTGTGTACATGTAATAATAACAAACATTGAAATAGGAAACACTTTTTTTACATACCTCATCTTCAGAATTACGCATAGTGTCTACTAGGGAGCTCGTCACACGGATGTACTCTCGGATCTGGCCGAGCCGACGTTCTACGGCAGCAGCATCAGGACATGCCGCTACTATGGCTTCACCTAGAGCTCTTGCGGATTCCCTATGAATCTATACAAACACACAAACATATGATATTAAAAGTCAATCTTAACTACAATTTTTTATATTAGTAAAAATTTTGTAAAAAGTATACTCACAGTATTACTATCATTAATATTATTGAAGCTGCCTTGTCCTTGGTCATACATATTGTTCATTAGATTAACTGTCTTCGTTCCAGGCCGAGAATTAGATATTGGTGGGGTTGTGTTATTGTTGCTTGACAAGCCGTTGCCTTCAAAGTTATTACGTGCTGGATTCAGATTTCTCGACAAATTATTTCTATTTTGATTAGGTGCCTGTGAAAATTTATTTTATTGTGAAATCTATTATACTAACTGAGAAAAACTAGTAAAAAAGTAATAACTGAAATTGCACACATACATTGAATGGTTGTGATATATTTCCAGTGACTGCATTGGGAGTAGTGGGGTTGACAATCATAACAGCCGCTGCTGCATGGTTAGAATGTGGAATTAGACCTGAAATATGGACATTAAGTGTCATCAAAATTAATTCATTTATAACTGACTACACAATACAAGGACCATCAGTATCTTTACTATTCTTTAAAGATAAATAGATGCTTTAATCAGATACCATTCTGCATTTGATGTGCATATGGGTGTAGAGTATGTCCAGAGATAGATGCACTAGTGGATTCCTCTTGATGCTCAGCAGATATATTCTCACGATTCTGTACATTCAAGGGCAGGGCGCGGGGTTGAGGCCTCACTGGTACGAATCTTCCGAAACCGCTTTCGAATGTAACTGAATTGTCTAAAATCAAATCACAGTGACTGTTTAATGAAACTTGCACATGTGTAAACTAACTACAGACTATCAAGTAACTACTAACACTGTAAACATTGCACTGAACAACAATCACTGCAATTTAGATAAATGGATGTGTTAAACCACAATATTGTGTTCCAACACCCTATTTATACTCTGTTGTCCTGAGATATTACAGCAATTATGGAAAAGAACTATTAATTATCAATGTGACAGCCAGAACTGGCAGATAAACATGCATTTTACAGTAGTAATTGTCTAAAACACAAACTGCACACTAAATCGTTTAATAAACTCATGTTTTTTTTTAAACCGAAATCCTCTTATTGCAAATCCACTTACCTAGATCAGTCAATTCATGATCCGAAGTATTGTTTGATGGTTTTCTAGATTTGTTATAATTTGTTCTTGAATTATATTCTGAAACTGGCACCCAATCCAAGGAAGTCTAGAAAAAACTCACACCTTCTGAAGCAGTTCTGAACAACAAGTAACTACTAAGAATAAAGCAGGACAAATAAGATATTTTGATTCGCCAATCACTTTACCACACACCTTCTTCCGACTAAATTTAGAAAAACAACCTCCCATAGGCACAGTGAATTTTCCATTTATTTAGAATCAATAATTTAAAACCAATATGATACATAGATAGTGAAAATTCATGAATAAGAAATGAGATTCTAATCAGTAAAGCATTGTCTGTGTCAAAATTCGAAATACACCTGGCAAACAGCCAAATTACATATTTCTCTCTCTCACACTGAATATTTCTAAATTTAGAAAGAGTACATGTGTTCTGGACACACTTCACATCACATGGTGCATTGAAGAGAAGGTAGCAGTCTTTCTTTAACCCAATCCCTTAAATTACTAAATAGTTTTGAGTTGTATAATATGTAATTAACATGTAATGGCACCTACTTCTAATTTCCTATATATAGTGTACTGTCAGGTAAATTACTATGGAATATTGTATTAATTTACAGACAGATATAATTTAAAATTCAATCATAAGATATGAGGGATTATAGTTGTCTATGTTGGTAATTAGGACATAATCAATTATTATAATAATATAATTTTAATGTCTATGAAAGAACATATAAAAAACAATAGAAACCTATGCTATAATATCTGTATCTAAACTGTAATATTTATATTAAAATATTAAAAATTAGTTAACATCGACATAATAAATAAGCTGAAACAATATATCAATAAAGAATAAACATAAATAAAAATTGTAAATGGTTTGGACAGCTTACCGACACCAGATTGGTCGTCATATCTCTTCTCGTTGGGGTCACAGCTTCTTGCGGGACATTACAATTGTTCCTCGCCTTTGTTTTAGGTATGGTACCTGTGTGGTTTGGATGTCTATCATTGTTAACAGGAGCCATAACATTTGTAGGATGCACTTGTAACTAGATCACAAAATAATTATTGGGAAATAAATTGTGATATTAGAGCATTCTGTACAAACATTATACTAGCTGTAAAATTGTATTTCGTCACATAGCTATCGGGATTATAAAACATAGAAGTAAATATATTTATTTAGAAGGTCTTTATAATGTTTTTTCTGAAAATAATTTTTACAAATTTCGGCGACGCAAACGTTGCTTGACAGCTGCTGACATTAGTGTTGCCAGAACAAGTCAAGACAAATCCAAATTATGGATATACAGTAGCCGAATATCGGCTTACTTATACGTTTTTGCCAGAAAAGACCAGGAAGGTAGCAAATTCCACCATTTTATAATTTACGTAATCTACGACATCACGAATTTGAAAATAAATAAAATTTATTTATAATTTTCAATGAAGTAATGAAAATTTTGTACACATCCGCTTCCGTATTGTTCTTTGGCGTTGATCTTGGGCGGGATCAAAAAAGTCTACAATTACCTATTCAAATTTGAGTTACGCGGGCAAAATAATACAATAGGTATTACTTAAAATTACAGATTTATTTAAAAACCGTGTGAATTTAATTAAATCCATATTATAACACCGCCGCTGCTGTATGTGTAACAAAAATTGTAAAGCGCTTTCTACCGCTGCTACGTTTACGAGTTACCTACTAACACTGTTGATTGTATGAATTTACTGATGCTCGAACGAGAATACGAGTTTTGAACGCGGTCGCGCAGTGTGGTGTAGTGTTTATGCGACGCTGTTATTTATTACGAAAGTTTTTGATAAGTGATAACAATAATATACCCTTTTGTGCACCCATTGCTTTGGATTTTAACTGAGTGAAATAAACCTTGATTGGATTAAAAAGCTGATTTATCTCAATGGTCAGGTAAAGTTCAAATTCACGTTTATATTTAAATCGAAACAAAAATTTTTGATTTAGGTATTTAAGAAGAAGAATGTTAACATGAAATTCGTATTGAATAACATTTCAAATAATATTTTGAGGTAATATGTTTACCTAATGATTTATTAGATACTAAAACTAATTCATAGAACCGTTTAGCGACTCAATATAATATACCGGAGAGTATGCAGTAAATACTTTATTTTATTTTATCGGCGAATAAGGCTCGAAACGTAAATATCTAATGATTTCAAGTAGTATGATTTCAAAAATATTTTAAGCGCTTATTATTAAATATTTATGAGTCTTAACATCCTGAGTATTACTTATAAGCTTGCAAATTGGGATAGGAAAGATTTTTTATGAGAAAGTTACATAGATTCCATTCGATAATAAAAACGTAAGTAAGTAAGTAGCTTTGAAATTGCTATTCCTAATATCGCGTGCAGACCCATAAAGACTAATATTTAGAATAAAAACGTATTTAGCCATGCCATACCTAGGTACACATTCTGTCTTTCCGAATTCCGTAATTCGAAGACTCAAGATTTAATAGAGATGCGACTTATCTCAGTAGGTATATAGAGTATAAAGAATAAAATTGGCGGATCAAATTTATTTTGACTAATTGAATTTCTTGAATTGATATAATGTAGAATCAAAATATTAATCCGTAAGTTAGGCAATATCTTATCTGCCGTAGTGTAGAGGCCTATGGAGGTAGAGTTAAGCAAAAGATTTAAAACTTTTACTCTGTAATATTTAAATATTCCAAACAGATGTGCATTTTGACATCGGTTTATACCTATAAACTCTAAAAACCGCTAAGCCCCATATGATGGAAACAGATTTAAAGCATTGTCCAATGTTAATTTTAAATAACTATTTGTGGCGAGTAGTGTACAAAAACACGCAAAATCGATATCAAGGTGTGCTATGGCCGATTAATATGTTTCGGAATAAGGGCGGGAACGGGCGAGGGTAGAAGGTTGCCGCGCGATCGACATAGTTTGGGTGTGTCTAAAGAACCGGATGAGGCGACCCAATTATAAAAACACATTCACGACACGAACATGAAATAAACTGTAACATAACAGCGATGATACTGTTTATTTACCTAATAAAACCTCGTACCCCCCACACCAACCATTCGTCCGTCACCAATACCATGCTTATATTATTTGGAACATAGTATACCTACGTATTAACTGATCCAATCAGACGTTGTGTACACTTTAGGTCGTTTAGTGAGATGAACCCGTGTTAGAGACGTCTGAGTACACAGTTACCACCACACAGACCGAATTCATCTCACTCGGGTATATTTTTATTCTTAGTTAATTAGGTACTCTTAATCATTTAAAACGAATATTGATCAACCTAAATTATTTTATAAATACATTTAAAATTTCGAGGTTTTTGCTATGAATATTAATTTCTAATATAATGTAGTATTTTTGGAGAAGCCTTGTCATCATCACCGGACTTGCGGGGGAGCGGATGGCTCTCACCCCTAATTTTACCTACAAGTGCATCTCTACATGATAATGAAAATGGTTCGTTCGAAAACATGCAAAAAAGTTAAGTTGCAAAGTTTTTCTTTAATAGAAAAATTTTGTATTTAACTTAGAGAGTTATTCTTTAGGCAATATAATTTGTGCGTTATTTGTTTCTCATGATGACATTCTTTAGAAATAAAGTTTATTAAGTTCTCTTAAGCTTAGCATTTTCTACACCGATGATGTCAGAGGTGACGTCATTTATTCGTGAATCGTGATCCGAAGCACTGAACCGGTTCTACCGCCGACCTCCAATTATGCTAATGCTGTTCCACTCCACTCCTTCGCTCATAAAAACACAACATGTCGTATAGCCATGCCAGCCGCACTCGGCTAAATTGGGTATCAAACAAGGACCGTGTGATGTTCCCTATATGAGGTTGATTCTAAGCTTCATGGCTATATAAGCTGGACAGAAAAGGTAGAGTTAACTTAGATATTATCTTGTTCAGTTACTACCTACTTGGCGTCATTTTAAAAAGATATTCATGCTTATTGTGTTCGATATTTACACTTGACTCATGTAGTAGTTATAAGCGGGAAAGAAAAGGTAGAGCTAACTCAGGAACCTAAGTCTACCAACTCACCAACGTCAGCGCATTAAGAAGTTATTCTTAATTGTTTTTAATTGAAGCCAGTACCGTCGCAAAACAGCCAGGTACATAAGTCAGGTTGTAGTGAAAAGGAAGAAACAACAATGCCGATGGCCCAGTTGCCCGCTCCGTGACGGCTGCACCTCTTATCGGCAAGACGCTTCACTCTCCCCTGGCTGCGGCGTCACGCACCGGACGCGCCACACGCAAGTTCAACGAACTTGCCATTTTTTTTATTTTTATATTCTAATGACCACCGCGAATCGATGAATGTCTCTTTCGTAAATGTGAAATCCGTTATAATATTTATATTTACGTGACATCTTAAAATATCACATAAATATTATAAGAATACATAATAATTATCACGCTGATTGCCAATAATCTCTTTTAGACCCAGTTACAATAATTTAAATCAATTGTTCAGCAGGCTATAATGTTCATAATATAACTTTTACTATTGTTCTAGCAGTGTCTGAAAGTCAAACAGAGCGCTATACCTACTTTCCACCTTCCCAAACCATGTTTTAAGTGGTCATACTAAATAAAATATGCGTAAACATTTAGCGTCTCTATACCTAGTAGCAAATTTATTGCAAAGCATTATAAAGACACTCGTCAGTTTGTCGCATTAAGGACTTCTCGTGGGTTGCGAAGTTTGTTGAAACTTACTTTACTTAAGAATCACTGTCACGTACACGTTTAAATAGGCACATAGTGTTATCTAAGTGCAAGCTGTAAACATGTGCGAAATATAAACGTTAGTTAAAACCTAACTTAGGTATTCTGTGCTTGATGCGCAAATAAATAAATCGGCAGGTCCCTATTTAATTCCTTAAGTACCCATTCAACTTACCGTAAGTAGATAGGTATGTTCGTTTAATTAATACTTACATAATAAACCTATCGTTGCTTTGAATTATAATAATTAATTGCTTCATTCAGTTTATACGCCTTCTCTGGTAAAGTAGATATAAGCATGTCTTACTTTATGTTGAATAATGAAAAGAAAGTATCGTATCTCCTATAAAATATTGGAAAGGGGTTCTAAAAATTAACTTAAATAGTTTAAAAGATATTTTTCTTACTAACGATTAAAGCAAGTTCGTCATTAGGTAATAAATATTCCCCCGCCAAAAAGAATTGAAGAGGTCTTGAAATGTTCTTCATCTTTAGTTGAATACCTATATTTTGTATTTACGGCCTTACAACCTTATAAGTACCTAGGTACATGAAAATATTTACGCATTATCAAACCCTTCCAAAAATACCTAGTCGGAATGAAATCTAGGATCAAATATGCTCAATTCATATTACATACCCCATGTAGAGAATATCTTAAAGATAATTCGTTAGAATCTTGATTATCAAGTGCAATATTTTATGTAATTTTATTGTAGTACTTACCTCACCAACCTTTGACTCTACCAGCAAATATACAGTTACATCTATTAATGACAATCAGATTCGACGCTCGACATTTGGCCCTACCGCGATAGTGATAATAAACCAGACAGACAGAAATAGGAACCAGTCATCGCTGCTGCTGCCACTACATCGTAAAGCTTAGGTACTGTCATTCTATAAACGGAAGTTTACATCATCTTCAATAGAGTTAACGTTTAATTATGAATGAGAATCGTAGACTGCGCAGGCGTCGCACGCCGTTCTCGGGCTCAAATCGGCGACAGACCTTCACCGTTTATAGCGATGACGGTATCCTACACCCCCCACCCCTCCCTCATACTTATTCTTATGGGTCAAATGCGCTTCCATTTTTATACAACCAGTTCTTTGTCCGGTCGAAACAGTATTTGATATGGTTTGTAATATGTAGTTACTTAGACAGTATTAGGTAGTTTTTATGCCATGTATTTAACTACCCACTGAAAAATTCAATTAAAAGCCACCTGTCGAAGCTTACAGTTAAATCTGACTAGTGCATTTCATCCAGTCCACACCTGTTTCTACGAAACAATCTGCGAAACTGGAAGCAGCAGGTGGCAGGTGCGTCGCTTAGTATTCCAACTTACATACTTAGTTATACTGGACAGGTATACTTAGGTACTGTATTCAATTGAGGTGTTCTAGTTTCCATCGCTCGAATGCTTTATCGACCCCTTTAGTTCCGAATGTCAGCGCCATAAACAGTAAACTTGTTAAGAATCAATGTATCTATTAAGTTTTAGTACTTACTCGTACTTCATTAGCAGTAGGTAAATAAAATATTTTAATTCGGTATAATAGATACATATGTTTTCAATAACTACTGACCTAATAATCTTTTAAAATATGACTACATCCCTATGATATCATATTATGCATAATTCAGTCGTATTTGCCGGTGCTTGTTGAGAATATACACGATGATGATAAGTCTTGAACTGCGTGACTTCTTTGATAAGATATTCTAAATTATTTATTTCCTTTTTAAGCACACAAAATGCAAATAATTCCTATAACGTACTTTTTAGAGCCTTTTACAATTATACCTCATAAGTCGGCAAGGACTATTCCTACAATAACTTTCACTAAGATACCGTATAATATGAACCGTAATCAACTTGGTAAGTACAAATTACCTACTCGTGAATTAACAACAGAAATACATACCTAGTAGGTAGGTACACGATATTTAATCGTAGGTCTGAAACCACCTTCACATGTAATAAAGTTTTTAATTTAACTATAAAGATGCTAACCGACAGAAATAGTCATGTGGAATTTGTGGAACGTAATACAGGATGAATGGATCTGTTTATTTACATGAAGACATAACACAGTTGCTTATTTTGGGCCAGAGACGCAACAATGTTATGATTAAATGTACATCATATCTAGCTAACTTACAGTTTCGAGAAGTTTTTCAAGTTTTGCCTACTTTCTTTGAAATGTAACATTATTTTAGAAAAAAATAATGAAGAGGCTGTAATGAAACATGTACCTAATTTTGAGTTATTCAAAAATTAAAGGACATTATTCTAAATAGACCAATTCTAATTAATAAATTCTTACAAATAAAAAATATGTCATTTCAATAATTGAAGAGAAAGAGAACGTTATTAAACGTCGTTGTATTGTCGACCTCGTATTTATCGTCCCGTCGTCCATTAAAACATTAGGCTTGCGTCATCGCGAAGAAAATAGAGCCACGACCTATTTCCGCGGAAATTCGCCGTTGTTCACATGAAACTCCTAAGTTTAAATACGAGCGAATCCATTACACTTTTAATGATTTTGCTGGCCCAGGATTGAGGAATACATTTTCACAAATTATAGGTATGCCATTCTGGTTTCTGTTCACAGAAATTTATAGACATGCCAATTCAGTCAACATTAAAGAAAATAATGCTTTTAATGTAGGTACTGAGCTTTCGGAACCAGATTTGAAATAAACTTAGGCCTACATAAATTGTCTAAACTATTGTAATTGTTTATTGAACTATACCATTATTATGTACTTATCTTAATATATGTAGGCTGTATGATATTTCTTACCTACGTTAGGAGTATCGTGGGTGGAAGATCTACGTTTAAGTTTGCTCGACATAGGAACAAACTCCAACTCGGTAGCAAAATATGGCGTCGAGTTCATTGTACGCCATCTACTTTAATATACCTAACTGAATCGGCAACTGAAACTGAACTCTTAACATTTGGACCAAATTGAAAACACATGACGATAACATCTGTTTGATTAAGTTAGTCGCAACGCATTAAATTACCTACAACACATGCCCGGAGTAGTAATATTCATATGGTTCCGAATTAAGACAGACATTAATATTACATAAATTAGACAAAACTAAAAGAATAATTCAAATTCTATTCAACAGACTGTTATTAATGAACCTATGTAATTCAAATAATAAACGTTCAATAATGTATCCCTCGTACTAAGTGTACCTACAGACAGACAGTGTCAATGTTGTATAATATTCCTGATGTCAGATACTTATTTAATCTTGCCTAACCGTCCGCGATCGGGAGAGTCCAAATACGTTTGTAAATTGCTTTAAATTACTTTATTTGGTTGGCAATGACATGATGCTAACGAGAAACGACAACGGCGGCCGGGTTGGATCTTGCGTCGCGGTTAAAAATATCTTCAACCGTGCTTAGGTGGCCCGCTAGCGCCCGCGCACGTCGCATTGGTGTGCCACCGGTCAAGCCTGATTTTGGGGCCATCAGGTTCTACCTACCTAGGATTAATAAAATTTTTTATCTATGTGTGTATTGCATTAGTTCCCGTTCTCGGTAACATTCCAAAATATTTTTAGAAGGCTCAAAAGGCGAAATGAATCCTTATAAAAAGTTGGTGTAGGTAGATAGGTGTAGGGGTCAAATTAAGTTTTCATTTACTATAATAATATAACCGTGACCCGCGGCGTGTATATCTCTACATGCATTAAATAACTAGTATTCAAAAATACAAATAAATCCTGTTGGATTTTTGGAGTTGCAACAATTGGCATGCTTGACTCGTTCTTTCTCCTACTTACTGAAAGTAAGACCAGACCACACATATCAAAACTATTATACTTATTTAATAGGGAAAACTGATTTGTCCCAAAATCGGGTTTGAGCAGTAACATAACCATAACAATAATAAATGTCGTGTGTTCATGAATGGAAGTGAGTGTCAATGTAGGCGTGCTTAATAAATGGCCCTGGCCTCAATTCGGGGCACTCTCCTGGCTTTAGCAATTAACTTGGTGGATACAGTTCAGTTTTATTATTTTTGGTAATTTTGCTCGTGCTCGTTACATTTCCTAGATGGCTCTGCAGCGAATTGATAATTGCCTCATCAATCTTGATCAGATTACAAAATGTGGAAGAGTTGGGCACAGCGGATGCCACAAATTTCAACTCGCGTAATTTTAGATCGCAGCATATACATTTTACAACAATCAGCAACAACTATCTTCTAATAAATAATAATACAACTTACTTACATTATAATATTATTTGTTTCAGACACAAAATGTTTGGCCGGGAACTATTATAATCTAGCAGAGTTAAACAATCGGCAACATGAACAAGTTGATCAACAAGAACCTGATAACGCTAAAATGCGTGCTGTTCTGTTTCCTCTCGGGTAAGTCTGAAAAATAAATATTATTTTATATTTGTTGTTAATTTATGATTTAAGACTTTCGCGTTCCATTTCATTTATTTAGTCTTCACACCAGTCCAATCGAAACGTCAGGCAGTCAATACGCTATGTATTTGCTACTGTTTTTATCGAATGAAAACTAATATTTCTTGTTAATTTTTTAGCTACTGAAATAGTACTGTTAGTCTGTTACCTCCATACTGTATATGGACGGCTATTGGCTAATAATTTATACACTTACAACATTTCCCAAATTTATGTTCGTTTCTTTCTGCCAACCATACAACTTTCTTCAGTGAATTTGATTTTATATTATATGCCCTACTACCCAACTGCATTAAGTAGTTTATCACACCCATTGAATAATAACAACCAATAAAGAAAACGTTAGGCGGACGTATGAGTTAACCTACTTCATGCTCTACTTTCTTTTACGCGGTAAATATCTGAGGTTGGTATCTAAGGATGGCTTAAATATTTTTTTATTTAAATATTAAATAATGAGCTACTTTCAAGAATATTGTAGTATAGAAGACATGATAAATAAAAATGAAAAAAATATGAATTTCTCTCTCTATGTAACTACTATTTAATCGGGAAAACATCCCCAAAAATTTCACGGTGTATTTAAAAAAATCGCTTCAAAATCTGTTGTTTAGTTTTAAAGATTTAAGCATATATAGGGGCACACTGACGCGATTTTGCTTTATTCTATGTAGGTACCTAGTAATTAAACAACACAAATAGTTAAGTTTAATAAAATTACACAACAACACAAAATAATTTAAATTTACTCATATTACACCTAATACTAAATAATTCAATGTAAGTACTCGTAATATATTCAACTAGCTCCGGCTTTCCATTTGTGACTGTCGAAAGCGAGACAGAAAAATGTATTGATTCATAAATCAGTATCAAGAGTTATGCAAGTGGACCTTAATGATACAAGTACCTCAGTAGTAAAAAATATAGCAGTTGAACGCTAAATTTGATTGCCGTCTCCAATGCAGTTAGTGGTAAAGTAGTTGACGCTGCAATGGTTGTAAAAAGTGGTTTTATGGCGAGAGCGATGGGAATCGGGATCGGGACGGCGGGCTCGCGTGTCGCAAGCTTCCTTCTAAGGAGCGTGGGCCACTTCGTATTATTTAGGGACCGTTCACCTCGGACTTGCCACTGCACTGCGGGCGCCGTCTGTCGCCATAGTGCGGAACGGGAGACTAGGCTTATGTTTGGCAGCTATGTGTCTGTTCCACGTCCAATCTTATTCGATGAGGCATGAGATCAGCTGATATCTCATGCCTCATCTGCAGAGTAAACTGACACTATTTCGAGGAGAACAACCCACGACTGTAAATCTCATGATCTTAAGGCAACCAACTGCTTTAACTGAACTTGACTTAAAAAAATACTTGTGTTTACAGCTAGGTACCTACACTTAAATCTAATCACAATAAAGCTACACTATTGAAGACTACACAAATAACAATATTGAAGATCATGTAAGAAATATGAATATCATTAAATGAATTAGCTATCGTCTTGTATTTTAAACAAACGAGGATATTCTACTCTACGTAGCCCAAGTATTCGAATATTTTGATTTTAACTTCATAAATAAAGTCTATTTTAATAATCACCCAAATGATTATTCTTACACTGTAGCATACTATATAAGTCCAAACAGGATGAATATTTGTAGACCTGCCGGTGAAGCCCGCATTGAGATGATTGCGCTTACGCACTTTTATCGGACTTTAATTGGTGATGGGTCGTTACTTATCTCGTTATTTACAGTTATAACCGGCTAGTAAAAGACTTACACACTCTGTGTAAAGAAGAAACTCTGTGTTGACCCTTGAAATCGGTAGATACTAATAGTATCATACTATATAGCCTATTATACGAAGGTTACTTATCTAGTAGACTTTTTTTTTATAAGTAGAGTTGTAAGAGTAGGCAGTGAGCAAATGGGCAAATAACGATGCATGAATTTGTGGTATCTTCTAAAGTAACCTATCTAAATTGTACAATTAATAATTTGCTTGAACGTCTAAAAATTAAAATTACTTAATATGAAACTAATTAAATCGTTATAAAGTTGCTTTGGTATAAAAGTTAATCAATGTGGCCCATAATATGATCAACTTTGAACTCACTAGTACGACTCCTATCAAAATCAAGTTTAATTTTTAATACGAGTTATTTTTTTCATAAAATAACATCTGTACTTAGACCTCCTTCTCCTCTCCCTCCTGCTTTAGGCAAGAAATTGACATTACTATCACGTCCAAGACTAACGTGGAAAAAACCATTGACATGCCTCCTGAAGTACTGTTCTTGTTTCAGGAATCGGGTGCATATTCCCGTTCCTGCCCATGCACATGCTGTCCGTGGGCCTGGACCGAGGGGAAGCCAGGCTAATTTCCGCCGTGGCTCCATGTGTGGCTATACTCGGGCCAGCAGTCCTGGGATGCCTCATTGATAAGTATGATGTTATTTATTGTTGCTGTTAAGTTAAGGACAATTTGAATAAACTCATTCATTGAATGATAAATCAATTAATAAATGGCATCTCTTGCTTGATTGGCTCGTAGTCGTATGTGTACAACTTACTTATCAACTTATTATTCCTTCTTTGTAGAAGTTAATAAATAGATTCTACCATGTAATATTATTGATTCGATCTTTAAAGCCATTTTCCAACTAGTAATACCAGATTAGAAAACTGAAAATTTTTGAAATATTTATCATGTTGTATTGTTTTAATTAAAATGGCGAACATTTTCAGTTTTCTAATGTGTGTAACCATGACAGTTTAAAAGTAATACCAGAACTTAGATGTTCCACTTTTTAATCTCGCTAATTAGACATAATCAAATCGCGTTTGGGCGGCAGCACAAGAATCGAGCTACGGACCTAACACTTCAAATAATAGGTCAGATTAATGGCTGTCCCTTATCTTTTTTTTAAATCATCATGTTTCCATCAGGTTGTCAGTGGGCCGAGGGTCGACCGGCGGCGCGGCGGGCCCCAGCGACTCCGGCCGACTGCTCCGCATCGTCACAGCCATTTGCCTCATCCTGAGCGCGCTGTTCTACACGCTGCTATTGGCTGTACCGTACACGGAGAGGCATGAGGTATGACGTCAGATCATCGACCTTACGAAACAGTCCCAGTTCCTAAATTGCTGGGACGGGAGGTCCAGGGTGGATTTACCGTAGGTACCCAGCTACTAATGAGAAGGTTTAGTCTACCTAAATGACAGAAAGAGGCAGACAGCGAATTTCATATTGAGAAGATATTTTCTCCCTCAAAGAGATTCTTTAAATGTGGTACTTCGATTCTTTGGACATATTTAATACCACAGTCCCGATCTGCCCGCTTACAAAAAACTGGCAGACTTCAGCTAATAGTTTATAAGAGGTCCGTAGTTATTGTGATTTAAGCAGAGAAAACTAACCATTATTTAAACTAACCATTAATCACTACGCAATCGAACCGTGTATTTTCTATGGCATTGCGTAAGTGGAAGGTCCTCTGACTAGAACAATGTTATCAGCTGTGTTTTACTTGTAGGCGCGCCGACCACAAGTACTGTTCATGTGCGATGCCGACAGCGCGTATGTGATGCAGGAGGTGTGCAAGGAAGACATGAGGTGCAACCGATGGGAAGGAGTTAAGGTTAGTATAAGGGATCATGGGTAGTATAGATGCTAAATCATGTGCCCGGTTAAGTACATAATCGCATTGATATATCGATAGCCGATATCTGCTGACCAAAAGCTTCAGTGATGTTCTAGATTTGTGCTAGTCTTCCATTCCTTTTTAACCGACTTCAAATAAAGGAGGAGGTTCTCAATTCGTCTGTATGTATAATATTTTTTTTATTTTTTTTTTATGTATGTTCACCGATATTTTCGTCAATAATAGACGAATTTCAAAACATTTTTTTTTGTTTGGATAGAGTTCACTTCCGAGGTGGTCCCATTTTCACCAGTCTCGGATCTGATGATGGGATCCAGGAGAAATCGAGGGCAACCTTCAAATTTTATAGGGACATGTACCGCGTTTTGCATATTATCTGAAGTCATATTGGCATTTGCTTCTGGCTATCATAATTTTATGATGCTGAGCTGATGATGGAAGGTCAACTCCTTAATAGTTATGAGTTAAAGAATGATTATTTCAATACTGTATACATATTAAGACTACTAGTTATAATATCAGTAGCATTACAGGTGAGCTAAACTATTAGGTTTACCAGTCTAGGATCTGATGATGGGATCCAGGAGAAATCGAGGGCAACCCTCAAATTTTATAGGCACATGTACCGCGTTTTACATATTTTCTGAAGTTATATTGGCATTTGCTTCTGGCAATCATAATGTTATGATGCTGAGCTGATGATGGAAGGTCAACTCCTTAATAATTAGGAGTAAAGGGATAATTCTTTCAAATCTGTGTACATATTGATACTACTAGTTATAATATCAGTAGAATTATAGGTGAGCTGAACTAATAGGGTGTAAAAAAATGTTACACTAAAAAGGATGAAAAATTGTAAACAAAAAAAACCGCCTTCAAAAACCCGACTCACTAAAAATTGCAAAATAATATAATGCGAACATTAATCTGGGTATGAATTTGATATGTTGTTGAAGGCGGTGCCACTTAAATTTTTGAGGAAAACTGCATGAAATATAAACGGCACCGCCTTCAACAACATATCAAATTCATACCCAGATTAATGTTCGCATTATATTATTTTGTAATTTTTAGTGAGTCGGGTTTTTGAAGGCGGTTTTTTTTTTTGTTTACAATTAATTTCCAATACTTATTCTAGGTATAAGACATTGAAATTAATACAAATGAAAAGTACTTCAATTTACATTTTTTTTTATTTTAGAATAATACATGAAATGCAATACTTAGTTCCCTAGTATAAAGACCCCGTTATCGAATAAAATCAATAAACTTTTCTAGTAAGCTCGATCTTACTAATCAATAACAGTCAAGAATGTAGTATTGTCTATTTTTATTTGCGCGAGCACTACACATTTGAAATAAAACTAAGTTTACGGATTAAACTCGCGTGTATTGGTTAAACGTCGGATTTCTAAATAATGTTAAGAATACCCATACACGCGAGTTTAATCCGTAAAGTCAAGAATGTGTTAAAAAAAGTCATAAGTGCATACTGCATAGTGAAGATCATGGTCAGTCGTTAATTGCGCTTTCTCGCATCAAACTTTCACTCGGGAGGAGGGTCCAAGAAAGTAAAGCTATTAGCGCCACTGCTTGTTATTCATTTGATGAACTGTTAGTAAAGTTGTATTAAGTAGCTAAGCCAATTAAATCATTAATAAAATCTATGAAACGTTATCTTATTTAAATAACTACCTACATAATAACCCTTTACGAACATTACATAGGAAGGAACCCGTGGAGGAGGTTTCCTGCCTGTATACCTTGAGGTTAAAGTTGAAAAAGTTAAGGAAAGCTACCTATGCAGTATGCATGGCTTCAATCCGACTTTTTACAGCATACTTTACTACTAAAAATAATTCACTTGAAAATTAGTATTTTACAAATAAGCTCAAATTGGGAGGAGTGAAGACAGGTACAAAGGGTAAACAATAGAATTGATTAGGCAGATTTAAAAAATCACGTATCACGTAATCACAAAATTGTATACGATACAAGACATCGAGCACTAGGTGTCGCCATTAAGCTGCCCTGCCTTTGTCCGGTAATCGTACACCGATATTTGTCGGAGAAGAATGGAACGTACTGATAGTAATGGATCAACGCACACGTCCTAACAAACTTGGTGGAATATTTTATACAAATTCAAGTCGCCTCGACTATCGGTACTAAATAACTCACGTCCAACTTTTTGGGTGGTTGGTGGGCAGCCTTATGATGAGTATGATGACAGAAAAAAAATATTGTCCTCAGTCAGGAGTGCTGGCGGTGGGCTCATGCGAGTACGGCTGCGCAGACGACGACATGTCCTGGGTGCGGCAGCCGTTCCTCACCACCTCCACCACCACGACCCTTAGCCCCATGTACAACAGCGTCGCCAACTCCACGGTATGTATGACCACAAGTACCTTCTTGCACCAAGAGTCGTGGGATCGATTCTCGCTTGGGACAAATTTTTGCTTGATAAACATCCATGTCTGATCCGTGTCTAGGATAAGGATGTCTTATTTATATATTTAAGCATATTTGTAGTAAAAACAGTTTTGTATCTGATAATATCTGTAGCACAAGAAGTGCTTATGAAACTTACTTCGGAATCGGAACAATGTTTGTGATCTTGTATGATATTTATGTATGTATTTGAAAATAATACGAGCCTATAGTAGTTGGGAATTTGGGATACAGGGGAGGTACTGACGTACTATCAATGATACCGGGCTAGTGACCGGGCCATCACACGTTACACACGTTAGGATTTCCTATAGTCCTATAGGAAATCCAAGGAAGCAAGGGCTAATAGAATGATATCCACTCCGTTACGCATTGACACCCCCAACTAATTATAATAAAGGGTCCAGGCCACGCTATGCTCTGGTGGAATGTCAGGTGTTAGCCGTTATAATCTCGGCCGTTCCGCACGCACCCCGGCATACCCCTGCTGGGGTTATCGATGCGTAACGCATTTCCCCAAGTATGTGAGTTGCTTTACTATCCTAAATTCGAGTTCATAAGACTAGGTTCAATACATACAGTGGCGTAAAGTGTTTAAATTTATTTTCAAATAGCAGCCGCCCGCGATTTCGTCCGCATGGAATAGTAACTTTTGGCAGCAGTGATTATTAAAATAGCCTATAATATACCTTATAAAATTAGCAATTTATTAGTAAAAATCCCGTCGAAATTTGTCCAGCCGTTTCGTAGATTAGCGAGTACAAACAGACAGAGGGACAAAAAACTTTTAAATTGGCTTTTTGTTATTGTTACCCAATATAGATTCATACTCATTTAGTAAAAAGTCGGCACTTAAATTTTATTTTGTTGTATAGATAAATGCAACAGAAAAGTTGCAAGACTCAGAAATTTACATTCGTTTGGCCTCAGCATTAAAGTCCAAGGTTGCAAGTTCACGACGCTAACGTTTGGGAGAACCGCGTTGACCATCAATTGACTCACGAGTTCGCTAAGTGCAATGGTATTACTTGTGATGTAATAGTAACGTACGTCGCTATCGCCTGGCCCGATCAACATTTTTATAGTACAAAAAGTTAATGAACTTCGGTTAGCAACTAGGAGTATAGCAAGTAATAGCAGCACGTGTGTAACTATTACGTAAAAAACAGAGACACAAGGACACAGACTATTATATTTTTTCGACACACCAAATAGTAGTAAGTAGTAGTATCATCAGCAGAATACTACAAATGTAGTTTTTTTTAAATTTTCTGTGATGATAACATAATGACATGCTATGAAATAAAATTAAATAAAAAGTTTGTTCCGAGGCTACTCCAGTGAGCAAATGACCTTCTTAGTATTGTAGTTTGTGGAATAGTACCTATTTATATCGTAAAAACCTTACGTATTTTTTATAATATTGTTTTTTTACAATCACTTTACTTATTTAAAACTAAATGAAAAGAGGTCTTACAAAAATAAGGTCGATATTATTACCAATACCGTTTAATACTCGTGGTTGTGTAAGTAAACAAAGCACAATACTTTTCGGTAGGTATTATTATGTCACCCACGTTGATGCCACACCTACGAACTACTTAGGTACTTAGGTGCGTCTGTTTAATTCATCATCATTACGCTTGCATTCATGAATCTCATTTATCGCGAATGGCATTTTACTGCGTATGTATTAGTGTGTAACGTATAGATAGGTATAGATATGTGTGTAGCTACAAACACAAATGTTTATAGCTCTGCAATAAAGTAGGTAGTTTATGTGTAAGTCACATATCCACGTATTGTACTTACATGGGTACTCGCGTAGCGACAGTACTTAGTCCACAATGGGGATGGGATATCTTTTTTACTAAAATATTTACTAGTAGTACCTACCTAGAAGTAGCTTGCTAAATTAAAAGCTGTTTACACATTTCTAATTGTTAATGATAAGAGACGTAGAGAGAGACCTTCTTGAGGATCTTGGTGAAGAAATCCCTGTTCGCTACCCGTCGGGCTAAAATTTACTTGAAATGTCGGGGTTAGGTGGGCAAAGAGCCTTGATTTAATTCATAGTAACATTCTTTTATGTATTGTTTTAACAGTAAGAGATCATTTAATTTTTAGTGCAGGAACGCAGGAAAAGTACAAGGAATACTTAATCCTTGCTTTAAAGTTAAAGCAAGCACATCGCGTTCCTATTGTGATAAGCAGTCCTCGTTAATGCAAGTTGGGATTTGTCTTCTCTAAACAGCACACGATATAGGCTAAGCTTCATATATTTCCACTCTACGATCTTGGGTTATTCAGGCGGGATCTGAAACGGCTTTATTGGAGGCCTTTTAGGGTGAAGTTGGCAAGTTCAATAGGATTTACTATGCCTGTCGACCACATTTGAGAACCTTACGGTCGCTGACCATCAGATGGACTAAGGCAGCTATACTCTAAGTGTGTTCCGCGGAACCCTAGGGTTCCGTGATATCTCTGTCGGGGTTCCACAAGATATTAGAAAAAAAAACACCTCTCTCTGGTCGCTCCATGGCTGTACGGACTCCGCGGTTTTATTGTAGGGTTCCATCAAGTATTTTGCTACCCAAAAGGGTTCCGTCATTTAAAAAGTTTGAGAACCACTGGACTAAGGTATAAAAAAAATCTTGAACTAAAACTCCTTGCCCACCAGGCTCCCTGGATAAACAGCACATCATACGACGAGGATGAGGACGAGTTCGAAGTGTACCCCCCGCACCTGTGCCACGACGGCAAGTGCCAGGTGTACATGCAGCACGCTAGCCGCATGCGCATCCCGCTGTCGCTCGTGGCGCCCGACCCGCCCGAGGACAACTCCACCGCCGAGAGCGACTGGTGCACTTACAGGACCAGTAAGTAGAATATACCAGTCACACCTTATCGAAACACTACCGTCTTGCCACACAGCTACCTACACCACAGGTTTTACCGCCCCATGATTGACGAAATAGTATAGGCCTACTCAGAGTTCTTATACAGCCCACATACTTGCCTCTTTGACCCTCCTAGTAGGTATTTAAAAAAAAGCGATCGTTTCCAAGAAGTTTCCATGAGTGGGGAGGGAGGTTTCCCATGGAAAGCGTAAACAGAAGAATACCAATGTGTAGGACGAATTCGAAGCAACTGTCCTACCAGATGAGACACTACAGATCCAGTAGGCTACAAAGAGGCTGGGCAGGCTTTATTTCCCCTTCTAATGGCGAAAAACTATAGTAGCAGCCGTAACGATGACCAAAACGCCCCCTCCACCGGCTAAAATGTACGGCCCCTTTAGTCACGTGTGTTCAAAATGTGCTTAAGTAGATTATTTACTCTTCAGTTGGGCGTCCCAACAAATTTCGATACAGGGCCCCAAATATACAAATGCTACAACCGCCCATCACAGGTTTATTGATAGATTACGTCATTTAATATTATGGTACCGATAGATGCCGTCATAGTCCTCTGTCCTTAAGGTAGTATTGGAAGATGACGTCATATGAATGATAAGCTTATCCGGTCACGTAACTTTGTGAGGGGCCTGCTTCTTAGCTTAACAAGAATCAGGACATATTTCTAAATCTGTAAATGTGACTTCAATCATGTCCTAAAAGCATTAGTTCTCCTATACACCGTGAAATTTTAGTGGTTGTTTTCCCGCAGTAAAATGATTCTATCTTAGTAGTACACAAGATGTGTGCAGTTCTTTTTGGTAAAATCAATAAATGCCGGTTTTACGAAAGGTTTAACCGTAACTCGAAAGCACGTTCGAACCGCTTTATGACTTAGGGTGTAGAGCTTCTTTAGCTTTAAGCATCGATTTCATGCGGCAAGCAGTACCTGAATACGTCACATCTTCAAAAACAACGATAGCTTCTCTCGTTTACGAGTTGGAAAATTATTATTCTGAAAAAAGTTTTTTTTCGAGAAATAATTTGCATGATTCGATAGTATTTGACTTTGACTGGCTCGGTGGAACAGTGGTTAGTGACCCTGGCTGGCGGTCCTAATAGTCGTGGGTTCAATTCCCACTCGGGACAAATATTTTTTTGGGTGATGAACATCGGTTTTGTTCCGTATCTGGCTGTGATTATGTATATGTATTTATAAATATATATGTATGTATATCAGTCTCTGACGCCCATAGTACAAGCTCTGCTTATAGTAACAGAGCCCACGACCAAAATTTTTGTCTCATAGCAATACGGCCAAAACCGCATCAAATCGATAGATAAAATTATTCTGGACTCGAAAATACCAATATCAGACATTTTCCGCGTAGCGTTTGGTCTGACCGAATTTTCAAAATTGTCAAAGAATTTTACCGAACTGCATCATAGCAATATGTCTGATTTGCAGACTGTAGTTAAATGATGATTCTGAGATACCGGAAACATATTTTTCAGACGTTAGTGGTGTAGCGCAAACCCGTAAAATCACTTAAAAAGATTAAAAATGAGACAAAAAAATGTCTCATAGCAATACGTCTGAAAATCTTTTTTATTAGTAAATTTTGGTTATTTGATGCGAACAAAACAATTTTCAGACGGAAATGTGGACGCATAAAATTTTGAGACCGTTTTGAAAATGTTAACAAATTTTACCGATCGGTATCATAGCAATATGTCTGAAAATTGCTAGACATGATAGAATAAGTTGTCCACATGTGCAAAAAAATTATATCAGACAAATGAAGTGTAGCATCTTCTCTATCAGACAACTTTCGATACTCAGATATCATTTAAGAATCGTATTGAGGTATCTTGAATGAAACCAATGAATAATAGTAAGAAAGGGGCAGGGGCGTAACAAGCGATGAGGCTGTTGAAATTAAATACTGATTGATTTGATAGTTTTGGTTTTATTTAAAGCACACTTGTTATTTTCGTTTTAGCATATACTCCATATGCTACACTTAAAGTGTCTGAAAACAGGTTTTTGGTAATCAAGGCAGCAAAACGAAAAGTTAAAAAAATTATCCGTATTGCTATGATACAGGTCGGCTAAATTTGTTGACATTTTCAAAAATGCGCTCAGGCTATGTGCTACGCACAAAATGTCTGAAAACAAACTTTTCGTAATACAATTATAAAATCTATGTACATTATCACTATCAGACGTATTGCTATAATACCGACTGCCTTTTTTTGACACAGCAGAAATGGCCTCCCACGCAGTTGCTACACTTTCGACCGTTACTATATACCTAGTCGGGTTCAGAATCATACAATCTAAAGATTTTATAGGGTTTTTGCCGTATTGCTATGAGACATGGTTTTGGTCGTGGGCTCTGTTACTATTAGTTTGGGGTCAGGTGAACGTGTGTGGAAATGTCCCAGATAGTTATTTAGTAGTTATTACTAAAGGCAAATCGTTCTGCCACGGGAAAACAACCACTAAAATTTCACGGTGTATACCTCTACGTATCCTATCCAATAGGTCGTTAGATTCCTGAATACTTAGATGGTTTGATATTTTATCACCTAGTATTTGGTTCACAAAAGTTTTGAAGCGATCAGCCTATAAATGTTTTCAGAATACATTAATTCCAGAAACCTGGATATCGCCGATCGTTATTATTCGGTCACCTTTACTCATTGTTCTCAAATGCCGGGTGCCGACCCGTATTCAACGGTCGCGTTGCGTAATCGATAAAGTCGAGAAACTTTTTGCAACGTACGTTCAATAATGCGGGCTCGTACATCAGTCATTGTAAAGCAAATTGTGTATAATGAAAATGCGGTGCATGCGATGCGTGGAGATCAATTTTGTGTGACGACGATACATTTTGGTTCGTTAGTCAGCTACCAACTAGAAGTAAACATAAGGATGTAAAACTATCTACTACTAATTATCTTCGACTGCCTTTAAAAATATATCTGGTCCCCCTTTTTCATCAGTGTCACAGTATGGATGGTTCTGTGCTAGCTTGTTGGTAGCAATTTTTTTATCACAAAGCGGCTATCTATCTTACTCACTCCTTGTTTGAAAAAAATGGTCCTAGCAGTGCATTTATAATATTTTAATACATGGCGCATCATTCCTGACTGATCCAGCAGTGCACACTTTTGCTCGTTTTTAGGTAGCGAGTCCAAAATTATTCTAACAAGACAGCAAAGATTGTATCATTGTATAGTGTTCGCTTTATAAGAGTTTAATAAAACCGTCCACATTTTTTTCCCCTAACTAACTGGACTTGCGGATAGCTGAGATGACTCTCATAAAAACTGTTACGATTCGCGTACGCAAGGCTTCGTGTACGAAGGGGCTTAGATTTAGGTAAAACGTCGCTCCCTGTCCTCACCCGAACGACACTCGCTGGACAGCGCTGCCATCCACATACAATGCAGGCGCTAGTGGCTCGGACCAGATTAATTCTTCTTTTCTGCCACATGTCATTAAGGCATGGAACGCCCTTGCAGCTCATGTTTCCATCCCTCCTATGACCCTGGTCCACCTCTTCAGTACGACAGGACGGCACGGTGAACACGACAGGCTCAATATGGTCTATTGTGCCTGTCGACCTCATATGTAGATCGCACTACCACTTACCATCAGATGGAGTGAGGTCATCTTGCTAGTCTTTTATAAAAAAATAATTGATGGTGGTTATCCCCAGACGGCCCGTCCTGCGTGGTCCCGGCGGAGCGCCTGCCGGAGAGCGCGGCGGAGGGCTGCCGGCCCGCCGTGCGCTGCAAGGTGCTGGACCCGTACGACGAGCCCGACGCGGTGCTCGCCGACGCCGAGTGCCGCCTCACCCTCGGAGACCCCTCCGCCACCTTCAGCGCCTACCTCATCATCAAGTCAGTTCATACACTGATACGTCATTCAATACCCAGCTCACTTGTGTCGTTGTCGTCGTCATCCTCTTTTTGGTAGAGCTTGCCCACCGGCTGCGGAGAGAGCGATTTGTTTCGCAGAGTTTATTTATGCCATGAGATACATTAGGGAATCGTTTGAGTTCCACCAGATAGCGGATCCCTATAAAAACCCGGTAGGTAAGGTAGTTATAGCTAGTATTGACTAATATCCAAAACTTAGATTAGACCTAACTTTAAGTACCGACCTCATTTCAACTTTGGAAGTTATGTAATAGACCTACTAGGCAGGGTAGTTATAGCTTGTTTTGATTAATATCCAAAACTTAGATAAGAGCTAACTTTAAGTTCCTTCATATATAATCTTTGGAAGTTATATTTAGACTTACCTAAATATACAATATGTTGGTCTCTCTCTGGTCTAATTTGAGACCAAAATATATTGCCCAAAAATCCTAGTATCTAAGCTCTAGGAGCGCTTGATCAACCTACAATCACAACGTCGACAAACAACGCACAAAGACACAAGTTTAATTAAAAATGTACACGTAGTTATTCAGTTATTTTTGGGGGTGGCCTGTGCCCCTCTACCTACCCTTCATCACATTTGCATTCACGACTTCATTTGCATCAAACCGTGCCTACCTATGCGTAAAAATGCTTTATTTCGAGTCCAGTTGGGTAAAAAGCTGACCGTTTTCAGGAATAAACTGTCTATCTCGCCATCAATGATTAATTTTGTGTAGGAAAGGTATGCAATACTAAATCGTTCCTTTAATTTAAATTATAAACACATTTTAACATTCGGCCACCAACTGATATGCAGACAATTTCATCGACCAACGGTGATACCCGTGGAAAGGCACCGCTACTACACATTCCACACGGTCGTTAGTCACGCACATAGCCCATATCCAAAGTATCGAAGAGTTAGTTTTCATTTATAGCCAACTTTTATTTTTAGCAACCCTCGAATTTAATCTCCCCCATTGATTTGCCCGTCCGACCTAACGGCTCGTCTAAGAAGCTGACACGGTAATTATAATACATAATTAAGTACCTACACATCGAAGGGGCTAAATAAAGACCTTTCGTTTTTTTCTGATGTTTACAAAATTAGTCCTTTTATATTTTTTGCACCGTCGTATCGATGACTCTTGTAAGATTATTTGTATTACTATTCCGAACATTCATGCAAATATTCAGCTTTGTGCTAATGAATGTCCTTACCGCTATTTTCGATTGACTGGGCTACTTTATGTAGGTACATAATACGTTGTCAAACATTAAAGCATTTTTAATTTGCTTTTTTCTTTTCAGAATGCTGGCAGATATTTGGCCAACAGCGGCATTGGCACTTTTGGGAGCGGCTTGTGTGATCGCCACCAGGGAGACATCACTGGGTCGCGGTGATGTCGGCCGGCAACTAGCCTTTGGCACCCTGGGCTTAGCAATCTTCCCCCCACTGGCGGGCTTGGCGGCCGAACAAATGCCAGAAACGCCATTTGTGGTCCCATTCGTTATGCATGCCGTTTTTATGCTGATCGGGGCCCTTATCTTGTTATTTGATAGGTGAGTTAAACCATTCCCATTTATCAACCATTATTTGACTAATAGTCGGACGAGTTTACTTCTGTTCATACAGACAGTTATGAGTTTATAACTAATAGTTTTGAATAATAATAATGAAATGACTAACAATTAGCAACACTAAACCTAGGTACAAGATATTGTGGATGACTTAATTCTTAGGTAAAATAGCTAGGTAATGTCATAAGTGAATAAATTAGTCATGCTTAATGTAGATGTATTCTAAATAGTTTCAAAAGCATCTCATGACGTGTCGTCATCGCCTCCTACATGAATATATTGCGCACACCTAGCGAGTCATCTGCAGCTATGATGGATGAATCAGGAAACAAAAGCAATTGATTATAATAATTGAATATTACCTATTCTGTCTAAAAGTTCATACCTTATTAATAACAATTCATCGAGGGTTATACAAATTGCCTACCTATATTTAACATCAAAATTGTTTTTAATAGTTAAAATAAATATTGTAGATCACTACAACCAACCAGTACCAGTTCAATCAAATGCTTCAATAACTGCATTAATGCATATACCTATGTAGATAACCTTTGTAGTTAGATGAATCTAGGCTCCGCTGCTGTGATGGCTAAATACATAAGCTAGCAAGGACATACAGTTAGTAGTAGCTGAGCTGACTCCAAGGCTTGCATTGATAAGCATAAGCGTCTATCTCCCATTGAATAATATAACACAAAATTGCTGCCATATTAGGTGTGGGAGTCAAACCAATCTAGCATTGAATTGGTAACACAAGACTGGTGCTTACACAGGCGCAACTACCTGTGGTCAAGAATAGAGATAGTAGTAGACCCCGGTTCGAAGGTTTACTAAAATATGTAGGTAAACGAAATTGTTTGTATGAATGATTCTATTTTTTAATTCCAAACTAATTATTTAACGTAGACAGAGTAATATTCTCTGTTTTTTCTCTGTATAACAAAATTGAAATAAAATAAACGATGTAGGTATTTACATTCGTACAATATGTGTGAAAAAGTCCGTCCATTGCCTTTCGGATTCAGGAAGTTTGCAAAAATCCTCTCATTCAATTTCGGAGTCTCGCAACAGTCTCTTTGTTCAGAGTGTAAAAAAAGGTACCCAACTGAAATGTTGTGTATAATAATAATCCGTTGTCCTAGGCACATGCCGTTGTCTACGCCGGAGTGGTGGTGGCACACGTCCACCGGTGTGCTGGCGATGCCCATGAACACCGTGCGGCGGTACGGCGCGGAGACCGCCGCCGTCTTCGCCGTCGTTGCCTTGCTGGGCACGCTGTGGAGCGGCATCGACGCTTACCTGCCTTGGTGAGTAGGGTAGCGAGAAATAGCTTGAAGTTGACATGAGTGGCTTCTCCGCCCTAACTTTTTATGGAAATAAGTACCTAATTTCACTAGACTTACGCGATTTTTATCTTATCTTTTCGTATAATAATAGTAATAAGTGGTAAAAAAACCAACAAACACCCTTTTCGACTGATGCCATCAAGGTATACATTCATTCATCACCCACAACTCATGGCGCCCTGTAAAGAAGTCGCTATGATAGAGATAGAGACAGATATGGGTTCAATCCCCACCCGAGACAAATATTTGTGTTTGTTTTGTGTCTGGGTACACGATATTTTTTTATTTAAACTCTACCCTGATTTCCGTTACACAAGAATAAAATAAAATAATTGTTTATTCGGTGTCAGATATGTTAAAATGAAATAATAATTAATCAAAGCATATTATAAGATATTTTATATTTGCTTACGTACGTTACGTACGTTACGTAGGACGGTGATGGACCTGAACGGCACCATCTCGATGGTGGGCCTGACGCTGACGGCGGGCGCGCTGCCGGCCGTGCCCGCGCTGTGCTGGGCCGAGGCGCTGGTGGACTACACCGGACACTCCAACGTCTTCATCATGGCCTTCACCTTCTACTGCCTGCGGTACACGGGTAAGGGTCTACGTCAGATAATTGGTGACCGATTTTTAAACGGAGAAAAATGGAACCTCCTACAAAAAGTAGGTCGAATAAGTATATGATACCTACAAAATCAAGGCCCAACTCGGACCTACAAAAAGTCGGACGTGGGTAGCTTTGGGTGAAGGGAGTCAGTTGCGGACCTTTTCAGAAGTAGGACCTCATCTGGACTTTCAATTAGGGTCAGCTTTGGTCATTCGTTTTACAGTGGAGGATACATTTTATACTCACTTTCAGAAATAGGTATACTTTTAATTAAAGTAGGTGGTGACCACCACCTACTTAAATTATATTTACTAAAATAATACTCAACTGTAAGAGGACTTAGCTTACTGACAGTAGTCGCACATATGAACGCAGTGGAAGCTGCAAAAGATGAATCCGTAGCCAGTCTACTGGCGATGGTAAAAATTTTGCTCAGTCCCACGCCTTGGTTGGACAATTGGACATGCCCAAATTTATGTCGCAAGCTTTAAATTTTTAACCTTCTTTTTGGTATCATTATAAGTAAAATATCAATTTCCAAAAAAAAAATATTTCGTTACATAATCACAAATAGCGCGAACAAAATAATAAAAGCTAACTTTTCGTAGGTCTAGCATCCAGCACTCACTACTCCTGGGTAGTAGTGTGCGAGATCCTGGAAGTGTTCACCATGAGCCTGGTGTGGGTGACCGCGGTGCTGTACTTCCGCCACCTCGTGCCGCGCAAGTACACCACTACCGGGCAGGCGTTGCCTGTCATCGCGCACTTCTGTATCGGTGAGTGCTAAAAGGGGAGAAATATAGGTAGATAACCTTTGAGGTATCCATTTGGACGTAGAACTTTTTCCCATAACGCAGCATTGTGATGAAGTGGCCCTAAACTAAGGGTCCGTAAACTTATGGCAGGGACGGGCCACGAGGTGGCATAATGAACTAAAAGCGGGCTGCACTTGTAATACTGACGATGAGATACCACCCGATACCTATGATATTTATCACTTAAATACAAAATAAAGACGCCGCAAGTAAGAAGTCCATGGGGCGGGAGGCGGGACTGTCCCCACTGGATCACTTGATAAACATTGTTATTTGTAGCTTAGATTGGACTGTTATTCCACTTTGCCCTTTAGGGGTGAGAGCCCTCCGCTCCCCCGCAAGTCCGGAGATGATAATGACGAGGCCACTTCAAGCAATCATCGTAAGTCAATTAGGAAAAAGCCACTTTGCCCCACCGAGCTGCCCTCTTAAGTGGGTGGAAAACTGCATTTTTCTTTCAGTCGACTTGCTAGAGGGTGGGGGGGGTTTACCCCCTTAATCAAATACAGCATATAGAATTTTTTTCATTGGTTTTCGCCGGTATTACAACTAGATATGGTTCAAAATCTGGTGGGAACTATTTGTCCTATATCTTGTTAAGGGTTAACACGTATATCTCGCAGGGCGCTGCATCGGCGCGGTGCTGGGCGGGCTGGTGTCGCTGCAGACGCCGCTGGCGGCGGCGCGGGACGCGTACCGCGCGCTGGGCGTGGCGTCGCTGCTGGCCGCCGCGCTCTACCTCGCGCTCTACCACCTGCTGCTCGCGCCGCGCTGCCGCGCGCAGCCGCAGCCGCCGCCCACCCACCTGCTGAGAGGTACCCGCGCTTGGTTTTGTATGCCTGCTGCGAACTACGGCGACACCGCTGTCGTAGGGTCGTACGTCATAAAAGAATTTAAAAAAATGGTACCTCCGACCCTTCGTTCCCATCGAGTCACCTTGGGCGTAAAGGGGAAAAGGGGCGAGGGGTAATATAAGTTGTCGTCCTTACTAAGTATCTAGTAGTCCAGTCAAATTAGGAAAAAATCTCGGAATTCGAGATACCCAGCTGTAAGTCTGTAAATACTTAGATATTGACACCCTAAAGGTGGTCTCAAAACCTACATATCGTAGGGTGTACGCAACTATAAAATTTTCAAGGTCAAATGTCACAAATATCAGTTTTATAAACTTTTGAGCGAAACGGGACGTTTTATCACAAAAGTGTGTAGGAGAAAATTACTTATCTTCTATTTATCTATAAAAATTGTCTGTACGTTTTATTCATAAGATTCACCATTTCAGAGATACAGCGATGCAAATAGTTAGAAAAGGAGTGTTTTCAAAAGCTTCCAGGCCCACGTGCGATTGTGCTAGACAGTCAAAATTTTCACTAATGATGTATTTTAGTAGCCTCTATAACACCTTATACTAGAAAAAGCTTAAAACCAATGTTTAAGTGGGTTCTCATACAAAAAATGTGTTTTTTTTCTCTTACACTTGGCCGGTTTTTAACGTGGTTACCCCAGTAAACCTATTCCAGACGACACCTTTTATACATGAAGAACACGTTGTTTATAAGGAAGCCTAGTTAAATAATTGTTTTGTGTTGTTTTCAGTATTCAGAAGATTTAAGATTTCTGCGTTACATTAAATTGAAATTTGATTAATATTAACCTCACGTTCATAATAGAGTTAGATGGACAGTTAACATTTTTAAAATGTTTCTTTTTTTAAGTTATACTTCAATCAGAAATTCTAATAATTTGTTATTTCGTACTTTTTGACCCATAAGAAGCAGTTTTAATGCACTGAAACGCGAAAGACTTATAATACTAAAAACAACATAAAACGATTATTTAAGGGGCTCCCATAAGAAGAACGTGTACTTCACGTAGAAATGGTGTTGACTGGAATAGTTTTACTGAGGTAACCACATTAAAAATCGGCCAAGTGTGAGAAAAAAAAAACCATAATTTTTGTTTGAGAACCCGCTTAAACATTGGTTTTAAGCTTTTTCTAGTATTAGATGTTATAGAAGCTATTGAAATACATCATTCGTGAAAATTTTAACTGTCTAGCACAATCGCACGTGGGCCTGGAAGCTTTTGAAAATACAACATTTTCAACTATTTGCATCGCTTTATCTCTGAAATGGTGAATCTTAGGAATAAAGCGTACAGACAATTTTTATAGATAAATAGATGATAAGTAATTTCCTCATACACACTTTTATGATAAAACTTGCCGTTTCGCTCAAAAGTGCTTAAAACTGCTATTTGTGACATTTGACATTGAAAATTTAATAGTTGCGTACACCCTACCGTATGTAGGTTTTGAGACCACCTTTAGGGTGTCAATATCTAAGTATTTACAGACTTACAGCTGGGTATCTCGAATTCCGAGATTCTTACCTAATTTAAGCTTAAATGACTGGACTATAGTACATTTATCGATAGTCATCTAGCACGAAATCTGTTTTGCCCCTCCCCCTGGGGAACCTGGGTCCGCCTATGAGTCACACTGTAACCTGGCCCCGTAGACGAAGTAACGATATCGAAACGATAACGAAGTTCGATTTCCCATAAATTGTGTTCTTTTCGAACTTCGTTATCGTTTCGATATTTACTTTGTCTAAGCCCCCTGACAGTGTGACTCGTTGCCTCGTTGGGAACAAAGGTCTACGACCCACCTCAAAATGCTCGAAGCTGCTAGTTCGACAGCTCAAAGAGAACACCCACTATACTCTTTTTCAGCTAAGATGATCCCTGTGACACTTCGTTGTGTTCTGAATCACGCATCTTACGATTGACAAACGAAAATAATTTTATTGCACACTTATTTAATTTTATTGCGGCTTCATTAGGAAAAATATTAAATTAATAATTTTAAACTTTTAAAAGGGAAATAGTAATGTTTAGTTTAATTTAGAGTAATAGAAATTTAAAAAAAAAATACCTATGCAGTTCGTTTTACGTAGAATGGAACTTAGTCAGAGTTACTACGTTCCATTCTACGTATACGAACTGCATAGGTATTTTTTTAAATGTTCTATTACATTAAATTAAACTAAACGATACTGTTTGTCATTTAAAAGTATAAAAATATTTATTTTAATATTTTTCCTAATGACGCCGCAATAAAATAAAAAAAGTGTGCAATAAAATTATTTTCGTTTGTCAAATGGTAAGATGCGTGATTCAGAACACAACGAAGTGTCACAGGGATCATCTTAGCTGAAAAAGAGTTTAGTAACTACCACGATACCACCGAGGCTCTTCGTGATAGCACCATGGGAAAAAGTGTGCTACTTAATATCATGAACACATGTAGGTAGGGTTGACAACCGTACCCTAAAATAGAGTATTGTCCTCTATATCATGTAGGCATACTCTATAATCTATAACACTAATAAAGTACGCTTACATACTCTTTTTTACAAAATGTTTACTAAAACTAGTGCACATCAGTATACCAAAGCCGCTCTAAGTTGGCCGATTTGCTACATGTCAGACTGACTGCACTAGTGAGGACAACGGGAAAATTGCCGAAGTATATAAGTAACAGTTATTTCCACTTTATAACCAAGCAAGGTCTAATTATAACAAATTTTTATTAAAAACATTAATTCACATCCAAAAGATTGAATTTAAGTTCCTTATTTATAAATATATTTATTTTTAAAATACAATACTTATTAAATCCTTCATCCTATTTTAAAAAAATACCTGGTGAGTTTTACCCACTACGTCACTATGAAAACGTGTCAAACGGCGTAACCTTGTAAAAGCGTAATACAGAGTGGAAATCTTACGTTTTCTTTTTATAATTCAATTATTTTAGGTAATAAAAGACAAATAATTATATAATTATGTGCATTTGAAATTTTGAAATAACGTATTATTTTTAAAAGTTGTTCTTTATGATTCGCGTAAATATGTTCCTCTTAACAAGGATAAATGCAAAATATAAAATAAAAAGTGTCAAATCAGTCTTCTAAGAACGGCTCCGGTATAATGATCTAGTTATTTGTCTTTTTATTACCTAAAATAATTGAATTATAAAAAGAAAACGTAAAATTTCCACTCTGTATTACGCTTTTACAAGGTTACGCCGTTTGACACGTTTTTATAGTGACGTAGTGGGTAATACTCACCAGGTATTTTTAAAAATAGGATGAAGGATTTAATAAGTATTGTATTTTAAAAATAAATATATTTATAAATAAGGAACTTAAATTCAATCTTTTGGATGTGAATTAATGTTTTTAATAAAAATTTGTTATAATTAGACCTTGCTTGGTTATAAAGTGGAAATAACTGTTACTTATATACTTCGGCAATTTTACCGTTGTCCCTCACTAGTGCCTTTGAGTATAAAGCCACTGGAGATGCCATAACGTCAACGCTTCTAACAAATTTTTTCGCCACTTTTAGCGGGGGGCGAGGTAAACACGTACAGCACACCACCAAAAAATTAATAACTCAACAGACACAAATTTTGCTGTAACGATAAACGCACACTACAAAAATGTTCAACACTTCAAACAATACACGCACACAAACAAAGTTTTCACGTAACTACGCAACACACATACGAAAAAAATAGTGATGACACAAAGAATAAAATAAAACAATTTTGTTGAATGAACTGAACTATCTTGTACTGATTATTGTAATTCAATAACATTTTGTGGGATCTTATTAAACAATTTTGTGCTTAAACCCAAGAACGACTTTCCAGTCTTTTGAAGCCTGAGCCTTGAAACGGCAAACCTATGTTTATTACTGGTGTTAAAATGGTGAGGATCCGATATTAAATGATTGTATGTTCTTGTAAACATATAAGATACAGTCCAAAATGTACTGAGAGGATACGGTTAAAATATCTATGTCTTTAAAAATATCTCTAAGGGAGTCACAGAATTTCTTTTCATTTTCAGACTAAATTTCAATATCGTATGACCAGAGGAAAGAAAAATAATTTTTCTAATTCATCTTACAAGATTTAAATATAACATATGTTTAGACCTTTTATTTAATTCAAAATTAAAGCAAACAACGGATTATACAACTAACTGCAGGGAGTGAATGATTCATTCAAATGTCGAGTCGCTTTTTTGACTTTGTGACATCACTAGCCCCCGTACCACTGTATTCTTGTTTATTTTTTTCTGTCGTTTACGTATCGCAACGACTTTTTATTTAAATGGCAATTCTTCTTAAATACACGTTTAAAAGTTAATAAAAACACTTAGATATGATACTAAACGCGCTCTTGTTGCGAATTTGAGCTCTCGATCGCCTTTTACATGAGAATACTGCACAACTAACCATTTTTCAAGAGTAACGTCACGCGACAGGGATCAATGCAAAATGGCGGTGGTGCAGCGACAAGTAGTTTTATTAAACGTGTTTGAACAGTTGACCAATGTACTTTGCCGGAGGGTCGCCCGTGTAAGGCATCTCCAGTGGCTTTATACTCAAAGACTAGTGCAGTCAGTCTGACATGTGGGGCATTCCATGCCAAGCGGACAGGTAAAAAATGTTGATGCTTCAGATTTCAATAATATTTTACTATGTTATACCTAAATAGGTCCTCAACATATATTATGAATATTTTTACTCTGTGATATATAGTTATAGATTTAGAGGCTAATGAAGTTTTGACTCTACAGCAGGAATGCACTATTTGTAGTCCCAAAAAACAATATTTATTATGTAAAAAAATTAAATTTTATACATGAATTTTATAGTTTAGTTATTGAGCTTACTTTTGACATTTTTTAGAAAATGTTTTTTATTTTTGAGGAAAAAAAAATTATTTTTATTTTTAACCTCGATTTTCTCAAACTTGGACCACTTTAATTTTTATTATTTTTTTTCCTAAAATAGCTCATAGTATGTAGATAATCCTTGCCAAGTCTCATAATGGGCCCGGGAGTAGTTTAGGAGCTAGACCAGTTACAAGGCCGGAGCGCAGCGGTAGGCGCCGTGCCGCGCCTGCCGCCCGTTAGTAACAGTTTGCAGAAACATTTGATTTTATAATTAATTAATTGATTTTTCTTAAAAACATTAATAATTCAATAAACAACAGGTTTATTTACATATTTTTACAAGGTTATGAGTCTTAGCATTGCTGGTGCGCTTTATAATAACACCCTGAGCTGGACAATAAAACTATAGTTGTCGGCAAAACCGCACTGAGTAATGATGTTACCTTCTGTAATACTCTCTTTTAACAGTCTGAAATATTGAGCTTGCTGGTCTGCGATATACGCATGTGGCTTCAGCAGTTCCAAGGCTGTGCAAAGGCTGACGAAATCATCGGAAGGAAGGACTTGAGTGGCGATGGTGAAACGATCTGTTTGCGACTTCTGTGACAATACCCGGTACAATATATGGGTGTTTAGTGTTTACCCGTGGACCCATTGGGTCGGCCCATTAACGGGTCCACGGGTAATTTTGATTCCCCGTGGTCCCATTGCGTTAGGGATTGCTCTCTGGTCTTATAATTTATCGATAAAAAATGTAAACCATTAACTAAACATAAGTTTACTTGTTCAAATTAAATTATTGCATTCTTAAAAACAAATACATATTTACACCCTAGAAACAATAGAGAAGTAATGATGAATTATCTTAACATTTCTAATGCGTATTCGACTGATATTTCACCAGTAATTCATTCCATTAATAAAACGTTGAATTCATAACTGATACATGAATGGAATTCGAAGAAGTAAACCTATGTTTATGTTTTTGACTGGCTCGGTGGAACAGTGGTTAGTGACCCTGGCTGGCGGTTCCGAGAGTCGTGGGTTCGATTCCCACTCGGGACAAATATTTGTGTGATAAACATCGGTGTTTGTTCCGTGTCTGGGTGTATTATTAAATATATTTAAGTTTATTTGTGTATCCACTGTTGATCCTGATTTCCGTAACACAAGTGCTTAAGCTACTTACCACGGGATCAGATCAATGTATGTGATGTTGTGTAATATTTATTTATTTATTTATATTTATTTATTTATGTTGAATCAAAATGTGAATCAAAATTACCCGTGGACCCGTTAATGGGCCGACCCAATGGGGCCACGGGTAAACACTAAACACCCATATATTGTACCGGGTATTGTCACAGAAGTCGCAAACAGATCGTTTCACCATCGCCACTCAAGTCCTTCCTTCCGATGATTTCGTCAGCCTTTGCACAGTCTTGGAACTGCTGAAGCCACATGCGTATATCGCAGACCAGCAAGCTCAATATTTCAGACTGTTAAAAGAGAGTATTACAGAAGGTAACATCATTACTCAGTGCGGTTTTGCCGACAACTATAGTTTTATTGTCCAGCTCAGGGTGTTATTATAAAGCGCACCAGCAATGCTAAGACTCATAACCTTGTAAAAATATGTAAATAAACCTGTTGTTTATTGAATTATTAATGTTTTTAAGAAAAATCAATTAATTAATTATAAAATCAAATGTTTCTGCAAACTGTTACTAACGGGCGGCAGGCGCGGCACGGCGCCTACCGCTGCGCTTCGGCCTTGTAACTGGTCTAGATCCTAAACTACTCCCGGGCCCATTATGAGACTTGGCAAGGATTATCTACATACTATGAGCTATTTTAGGAAAAAAAATAATAAAAATTAAAGTGGTCCAAGTTTGAGAAAATCGAGGTTAAAAAATAAAAATCAATTTTTTTTCTTCAAAAAAATAAAAAAAACATTTTCTAAAAATGTCAAAAGTAAGCTCAATAACTTAACCCATTATAACCTAGCGGTGCCGTTTGGCACCCAGTTTGAGGCGTTTATATTTACGTGCCATTCGCGCACTACAAATTGAAAAACCACGTAATTTGCTGTCTATGCGGTGCTAGAAAGACACAGCTAATATATCCGGTACTATTTGCCACTCAGTTCACTTTTAAAAAATCCGGGGTGAGCGTTAAAACGTCAGTGTCGTAAAATTGGCGGGAAAAATTGACCCACCTTTCAAGTAAGTGTGATATTTTCTGTTTATTTTGTGTTTTTTGTTATTGGAATACACTTTTTTATATTTGTAAGTGTTTGTCTGACTATATTATATAATAATATTACTCAGTTTTGTTTGTTTATTACATTTATTGAAAGGCAAAAGTTACGGGTGCCGATCGGCACCGCTAGGCCTTTTTAAATTACTATGATTTATACAAAAAAACTGTTAGCAGTGTTTGTTTTTGTTTTTTAGTAGACTAAATAGTATTTATTTGCCTTGGTGAGGGTTGCACGCTGCATGAGGCACCTGGCTTTATTAGAAGAAGACGAGGAGCTTGTGCCACGCTAACGTTATATAGAACCTCCAGAACCGGCCATCGATTCTGATCAAGATTCGGGTGACGAAGAAGGGGGTGGGCTTCTTAATAATTTCACAGGTTGTCAATTAAATTCGGGTTGCGATGTGGTGCTGGGGTCTTCTAGGTGTTTGTCATCACCTCATCAATCATTCTCAAGCCACGGGGGCCGTCTGGTGTTTTACGTAGTTCCCGAGGATGCTCTTCTTTACGCCGAGGGTAGTACAAGACGTGAAAAAAGCCGCAGAACTGTTGACAGTTCATCGAGTGATACGGACGAGTCCAAGATACACGAACCGCCATCGAAGGGCCGTACTTTAGCTTCCAAGACATCTAAGACAGGCATTAGACATGCCATGTCTCTGATGACATACGCTACGACGGGCGGGATTATTGACTAGTTCCTAGTGAATCAAGTCGTAAATTTGCTTGAGAGGTGTGTGAGAGTCAGACGAGACTTCAATGCCACAAATATGACGTAGGTCTCTGTACAGCCTGCAATTACATGTTTCGCGTTCGTATGTGATTTTATAAAAGTAACTGTATAATAAACTGATAAAATAAATGCTTTTTTATTCCTATATTCAATAAAATTTATTAATCTTATCAAATGATGGCATAAATTGCTAAATCGGCATAAGTAAATCTGTATGTACCCAAGCCTGTCATGCTTACACATAAGCCTAGCGGTGCCATTCGGCACCCATTGATTTCTCCAAAAGTATTAATTTTTTTTAACTTTTGATAATCAAAAATACCTAAAGGACCCCCAAACAACAATATATCAAAAAATTATTAAATTCTAACACCCTTAAATAATTCAGGTCATAATGGGTTAATGTAAAATTCATGTATCAAATTTAATTTTTTACATAATAAATATTATTTTTTGGGACTACAAATAGTGCATTCCTGCTGTAGAGTCAAAACTTCATTAGCCTCTAAATCTATAACTATATATCACAGAGTAAAAATATTCATAATATATGTTGAGGACCTATATAGGTATAACATAGTAAAATATTATTGAAATCTGAAGCATCAACATTTTTTACCTGTCCGCTTGGCATGGAATGCCCCATGTAGCAAATCGGCCAACTTAGAGCGGCTCTGGTATAATAATATGCATAAATCTGAATTAAAAAAAGTCCACTATTTACTATTTTAAAGTAAAAAATAAATGATACTCTTTTTATGTAAGTCCGTACTCTTTATTTACCTCCTTTAAAATCAGATATACTTTATTTCCGCTAAAAAAGGCAACCCTACATGTAGGGCGCGCGCTATGCGCTGTATCGCTTTTCCATGTGTGTGAAATCGAATGTGTCTGTGTCCACGCCGAGCCAACAAAACGCTAGATGATTTTTGTGTTTTTTTGTACCAATTTACTTCGCATTTATGCATAGTGGACTTAAATTGGCTACGCAGACTATTAAGGTAGATACATATGGCATGAAAACGATTGTCTACTGCGTACCTAAGACTGGTCTTGCCTTCAAAATTGGTCCCATTGCGCACAATAGGTACCCCTTAAATTAAATTATGAAAGCTTTTATTTAGCTGTTATCTCGTGACGTTGTATTTTTAAATTGAAGTAATACCTATGAATGCTTTAAAAATGTTTATTGTATTTTTTTTAAAAAGCTTCTACTGTGGATGGTCAGCTAAATGGCAAAGGTATAACTACAATACAAGACGCTTTGTGTTTTAACTTTAGTTTATTAAATTTTAATTCTGTGTGTACCTACTTAGTTACCTACTCTAATTCATTCAAAGACAGTACGCTTACCAGATATTTTTAACATAACAACAAAAACTTTCCTCAAGACACGTAATTGCACTTTACGATTCATGCAAAATCTAGACGCACAAATATTTAGAAACTTAGCACCGTTACGATGTCATTAATAAAAAAAAATTACATCTTATCTTATACATATTCCAGGTCTGAACGCGAATGGCGGCTCGAACGGAACCTACTCGCCGATGCGAGTGTACCACGAGGAACGCTCCAGGAAGGGACATTTCCGATATTAAGTTTCAAGAATCTAAATGGTTGTTTTGTTCATTAATACCTAGAGTGCCTAGCATACCTACCTTTTAACAATCCATGTCATTCAGTAGTCTTTAAGATTTTTCAATTAAGTGTAAAATTGTGATATAATGTGCTTTTTGATAATGTATGAGTTAAAGAGTATTCGATAATACTGTACGTCTAATTGTTTGCATTTTTGACAATGTTATTTATGATATTAATAAATTGATTACACTGCCTCAGTGCGACGACATTTTTTATTCCGCCAATAAGTTTTCCTGAAAATGTTGCAAGTATTTAACGGCTAAACTTAAACATTCTCATTCTTTAATTAATCAAATTACATTTTATTTATTTAATGTAATATTGGTGACAAATCCTTTTACGTAACTTTATTAAACCTATTATTATTATAGACTAATTAATATTTGCTTTTCAAACTGTGTAATTAAGTCTGTTTGAATAAAAAAAACGAAATAAACATAAGGAGTGTAAAACTTTACCTTGGAAATTATTACGTTGAGAAACCAAAACAATTTTAAATTAACTTCTAAACAGGTTGACGATTCATGTCTCAGAATAGAGCGAAACTGGTTTACATACCCTTAACTCACTATAAACATGTTTAAAATAGTAGAAAGCACTATAGCCCAGTCATATTAGGGTTAATAAGCTGGAAATTGGTACAAACCTTTGTTTTGTCGCTCTAAAGATTGTCTCAAAAGTCACAAGTGCTATCGTGTCCGCGTCTTAAGATATTGAAGGTCAAAGTTCACAAAAAACTATTATTCGCGAATATCTCGGTATCTAGTGTGCTTAAATGATTGGTTCTATTATGAAAGTTGTAGAGAGTATAAAAAGATCTACAACTATTGTTTGAAGTCTTTTTTCATCAACATATTATCTTTCATTCCGAGGTTGACCCCTTTTTTACCTAATTTCACTGGGCTACTAGAAACCTTTCGAAATGCTTTATTTTGAAAAATATAGACCATATTCCCAGTAAATAAGGAGTTCTGAATTTACGGCCGGATTCTAATGCCAGACCCGCGTCGTGGGTCCTAGACGCGCATCTGTAACACCGAAGGCCCCTCTGACGGGTTCTCCAGTCAAATGTGTGGTGGGATGGTATATCAAGTGCATTTAAGGATGCGAATTTTTTAAATCCATTAGGTAGCATTTTTTTAGTTCCGTTGTGATTTATTATCCTTACTTCCTTACTAATATTATAAATCCGAAAGTAACTCTGTCCGTTACGCTTTCACGCAGAGTAGGTACAGGACCGATTTAAATGAAATTTGGTACAGAATGTACAGATATAGTCCAGAGCCTAGAAAAGGTTATAGACTACTTTTTAACCGACTGCGCTATAAGGAAGTAATGTTTTACCCGTTAAACGTCTCTACGCGGACGAAGTCGCGGGCGGAAAGCTAGTAGTTCAATAAAATTAATTTAAGCTAAGTTTGATGTGTCTACAACTACTCAGATATCACCCCAAAGGACCAAAGGATACCTATACACACATAGGCAATAATAAATAATCCGAATCCGTCAGGAGTGCACTGTCTCTGGATGTCAATATGGTTTCCGCCCCGGTCACGGGACTATGGACCCCGTTTTTGCCCTAAGAATCATCATGGAGAAATACAGGACGAAGAACACGCCTCTCCACTTCCTATTTCTGGACATGGAGAAGGCCTTCGACTGTGTTCCGCGTGCGATGATTTGGTGGGCCCTGAGGTCCAAGGGAGTGCCAGAAACGTATGTTGACACTAAATATTTGTCTTTATGGGTCTACACGCGTTAATAGGAGTAGCAAATTACATAGCTACTTACTGCCCGACGTTTCGACTGGGTTACACCAATCGTGGTCGCGAGCGAACTGGCGCTGCCCGTCTTCGTCTGCCATTGCGGTTGTGAATATCTTGATCCACCCCCGAACCAGCACTAATGTCATTAGTACAGCTACCCACATTAACGCGTGTAGACCCATAAAGACAAATATTTAGTGTAATGGAACGCGAAAGTCTAAAATCGAACGTATGTTGACATCATTAGAGACATGTACTGTGATTCCGATTCTGTAGTTAGGACCGCTGTTGGCGACACTTTGCCCTTCCGTATAACCGTCGGAGTACACAGGGTCGGACTGAGCCGCAAGGGCCCGGGTGGCAAATCACAATCCCAGGGCCCAAGTTTTTTTTTTTTCGGAAGGGTCTGATCGCTGATGGCCGTCTGAGGCCTGTTCAGCTTCACCGGACTTACGGGTGAGCGGATGGCTCATAACCCTAAGTAGCCCAGGGCCCGAGACTATATCACGGTGATGGGATACTATCAAAAAATACTGAGATACACAAATCGAGATAAACAGTAATCGAGATAAATAATAATTACAGATAAATCCCATAACAAATAAAATACAGGGTGCCCAAAAAATAGTGTTAAGCGAATGTCCTGGTCCTGAGTTAGTACACCCCATGCATGTTCCGCGATTTTTATAGCGTTCGAGTTATGGTTTTTTCCTAAACTGTTGAGAATAATTGACAAAACCGATTTAGAAAAAATCCAAAAAAAAAAGTTTTTAATTTTTTTTAAATTCTTTTTGCATTCATCATTAAAATTGTGATATGTTTTCATCAAAATTGATTTGCAAAAAGATTTTCTAAAAAAGTCAAATACTTTTTTTTTTAGAAATTTTTAATCGGCTATGTCAAATTTTCTCAAAAGTTAAAAAAAAATCATAACTCAAAAACTATAATTGGAAGTTTTCAAAATGATGGTACAAACTGTAAAATTACGTTCTGTAAATAATGTCTTAAAATTTCAACTTAAAATATTAGGAGGTAGCTGCATAGCTCTTTAGTAACCTTAAAAACTGCTTTCATAATCAATAATAAAAACTAGAACCTAATAGGTTACTTTTGCTGAAATCGGACTTCAAAGACAGAGATGTGGAAAAATCATAAATTAGCCATTTGATTACGAAGTATTATTTTGGACACTTTATCATTTCTAAAGTTAATTAGTTTGTTTTGTTATACCTAAATTTAATACAGGAACACTCAGATGAGATGCAAACATTAAGATGTCATATATTTTTTTGTTTTATTTTAGGTTCCATTGCGTTAACACTGTTTTCGCATGACGAATCCTGTTGTTACGACGAACTTGACGAACTTTGCTTTCTTTACGGACTTTGAGTGCGATCACTAATAATTATTCAATAATCAAATACACTTCCTTTTTTTCATTTAAGGTCCATTTCAAAACTTAATTTATTTTTAAAGTATCACAAATTAAACTCTCATTAGGTTAAATCTTACCATTTCTGTAATAATTTCGATTGTTAACAATCTTATTAACTTCAGAAATAATAAAATGACCAAATAATGCTTCGTAATCAAATGACAAATTTTATGATTTTTTCACCAAAAGTAGCCCGTTAAGTACTAGTTTTTATTAATGATTATAAAAGCTGAGCTACATCCTAATATTTTAAATTTGAAGTGGAAATTTAAGACATTATTTACAGAACATAATTTTTCAGTTTGTACCATCATTTTGAAAACTTCCATTTAAATTATGGAGACGAATATTTTAGGCATTAAAGAAGAACTCATGAAAATTGATTTGCAAAAAGAATTTCTAAAAAAGTTAAATACCTACTTTTTTTAGAATTTTTTAATCGGTTTTGTCAAATATTCTCAAAAGTTTATAAAAAATAATAACTCAAAAAATAGCGGAACATACATGGGGGTGTTTCGAAGCCCCACGGGGTGTTCTATCTCAGGACATTCGCTTGACATAATTTTTTTGGACACCCTGTATAAACCTGGCTAGTATTTTTTTTAAAGAGAAGAACTTTCAGCTTTGTACTTAATGACTCGATTGCAAAAGCTGCTGTTTTCATCATCCTTGATTAGATTCGATTCTGTGTTCAACAGTTCCAACAATACCGGTATTTTAAATTTCGAAGATAAAAATCGTACGATTTTGTGTAAATAAAATGTATGGTGACTCATATTTTTTTACTTTCATTTAAGGAGTATTGAATACAATTTATTGCATTAACTTAGAATTTTTAGTTTCCGAGATTTTTCGGATTCTTAATGAGAGGACGCAATTTTATTTTTAGAACATGTTTGTGGTGGTCATTGGTCAATAGAACTTCAAGTTTGTGGGGGCCCTTGTCCCCCGGCCGCCATCTCAAAAAGGGATGAGAAAACACTTTTTTCACGATATCTCGGAAACAATGCGTCTTTTTCGCTTTAAATAAAATAAAAATAAGGAACGATCTCTTTATTTTGCTAATGACTTCTTTAATCTTTACTTTAGGACAAAAAGTCATTTTAAACATATTTGTTGGCAAGGCAATTTGCTAATAGCATAAGCAATATTTTTGTGAGAAGCATAGTTTCCGAGAAATGCAAGCGGGCGACACAGGCCTGTGGGGGGCCCGCGCAGGTTGGGGCCCGGCGGGCAAATGCCACCCTGACTGTATGGCCAGTCCGACGCTGGGAGTACACCAAGGCTCCGTCGTGAGTCCGTTCCTCTTCAGCCTGATATTAGACGTACTGTCAGACAGCATCAGAGACCACCATGAGCAGCCACCATGGCTACTTATGTATGCTGATGATATCATGCTGGTGGACTCGGACAGGGGACGGCTGGTGAGACGTGTTAACACATGGAAGGAATCGCTTGAGAACGGGTGTCTGAAACTCAACGTGGCGAAGACAGAGTACTTGGCCTGCAACACTACAGATCCCATGTTCGTCCGCATAGGCGACAACACGGTCGAGCGCACGGACCGGTTCAAGTATCTGGGATCTGTACTCCACGCGAACGGCGACATCGACTCCGACGTCAAGGCACGCATTGCTGCTGCGTGGGATAAATGGCGGGAGGTCAGCGGCGTCACTTGCGACCCTAAAATGCCGGTTAAGCTGAAGGGACAGGTCTATAAATCCATCATTAGGCCTGTTCTCTTATATGGCAGTGAAGCATGGCCAGTACTTGAGCGGCACAAGCAGGAACTGCGGGTCACGGAGATGAAGATGCTGCGCTGGATATCTGGAGTTACGCGAGCAGATCGCGTAAAGAACTCCCGTATTCGCGGCAGCCTTCATGTCCGAGACATCGCTGACAAATTGCAAGAGTGCCGCCTACGTTGGTACGGTCATGTTTTACGGAAACCGGCAAACTACGTAGGGAACAAGTGTCTAGCTATGTCGCTACCGCCAGGTCCCGGCAGAAGGGGAAGGCCCAAGAAGGCTTGGCTTGACGTCGTAGTGGATGACATGCGTGCCAACAAACTCTCCGTGAAGGATGCCGAAGACCGTGCAAAGTGGAGAGATAGAAGTAGGAAAGCGGACCCCGGGCTCCGCAAGGATGCAACCGGGAAAACGCGGACATGATGATGACCTATTTAATATTAGGTGTCGTGTACATAGGATGTGTTTTTGGATCAAGTAGGCACCTAAATGTAATCCGCCGTATGCTACATCAGAATGAATCCCCTATCAATGATGATATACTTATTTTTCAATGAAAAGTAGGTAATCAGTATTCAAGCAGAAACAAAATGACTGGAATAAATTTTAGTTATTAAATTTTTATTTTATTATTTTAATTTTATAATATTCACCTGTTCTTGAGAAATATATTAATGTGTAGTTGAAATTGGAAAGGTTTTGACGTTGATATTCTTTTGATATTAGGCCTAGCTTTATGCCTTTTATTTGGATCCTGCGCATGTTTTCGCTTATTGGTGACATGCAATGCAAAATTGATTACTTCAACAATACAAAATGAAGTTGACATTTCAAGGGCGGACGTAAGTTCGGCCAAGAAAGTTGTTGTACCAATATTTAAAAAACAAAATGCGTAAGTTAAAATAGCGGTACGTGTACGTACAATCATGATGGTAGACAACCATGATACATTTAAAATTTTATCTATGTTATGTTGAACACATTTAACAATCTTCATCTTTTTAACATAAAATATTCATATTACTAAATGTAATGTGCCAATCGAATCAATTGTATTTAATTTAAAACTAATATTTACTTATTCGTCCGAAGATTGCGCCCTTAGAGTGAAATACTTCTTTGTTGGCCGACCTTACCTAGCAATCAATATCAGGTCCAACAGTTATCAACATGCAAACATCCAATAACTACTGTGCTTCACATCCGACTTGTTTAACCTTTAACTGGTGACGTGGGGGCCGCTCGGGCCTAGCAAAAGTAAATATGTTGAATTACTCCTCTCCATCGCACACGACGCATACGCGACTTCTAGTAGCTTCAAATTAAGACGCCGAGAAACCGTTAAAGGTGGTAAACGTGGCGTGGCATGCAATTTTGGTGAGTAAATTCGTTTCAAAGTTTTTTGAGGGCCTCTCAGACCCCACATCAGTATTTACGTAACTTTTTGAAAATTTGTTTTTGTTCAAATTTTGTGCTTTTTCTTTTAGTATTTGATTAACTTTCCCAAAATGGAACCCAGAACATAATCCGGAAGAAAACGGTCATCCAATAACGATGATAGCCTTCATTTAAGTGAAAGATTTGCTATGCCGCCAGTGATGGTAATATTGAATGATTTGTGTCTAACTTGATCAATTGTCAGGATTCTACCGGTTCAGAGGCAGAAGACCTAGAAGATACTATTATTCCGTAGCAACATGACCATGATGTAGGTTCTTACTCTGACTCAGAACCTGAAGAACAAGAAGTATTCTTGGTTTTATTTCAAAAAAGTATTCTATTTTTATTGTGCGTAAATTGTGAAATTTGGTACCTTGTAGTTTTTTATTTTTTATATAGTACTATGTTTTTATTATTATTTAGGTTATTAGAGATATGATAAAACTTTTATAATAAAGGTAAAAATGTTTGTTTTATTGAAAAAATATAAGCATTTAAGGTGATTTCTGATATCAAGTCCTATCTACCAAAGAAATATTGACTGCAGTTTAATTGACAAAAAGTAGAATTATTTTATATAAAATCTTTTGAAATTTTATTTATTTAATTAGAATTATACCTATTAAACGTAATTATAAAATATCAGGACAAATAAACCATCTAGATTCATAAAAAACGTATTTCATAGTATGGGCCTCTGAGGCCCCCACGTCAGTGTTTACGTAAAACGAAAACCACGTCACCAGCTAAAGGTTAATACAATTTTTTACAATTCCTTGTAACAATCAATCAAATCTATCACCTTAATTATAACAATAATATGGTATGATATACATATAAAGGTTATGCGGAATGCATAAAATGAAATACAATGGAGCAATCCCTTACATTACATACAGGAAATCCTCGTTAGCTTAGTACACCACCCTGTCCCAAGTACTTCAATTTCATGTATTCTGAAGCATGCCAGATTTTTTTAAAATTCAAAGTACAAAATATTTTTGATGTACAATAGAGGATAATTGGAATATTGGGACAGAATTATAAATCCACATCTACTTACATTTTAACATATATCACAACTTCCAAAATCTGCAGAATGAATAGGATTTGCCTTGTATCTCCTATCTGGCATCAAACTTTTTTAAAAGTAGGGTATTATTGTAATGTAGGGCAATCATTTTGAAAAAAATGCAGGTATAAATTATGTAGTAGTCGAAGTATATAATAATATTTTCTAAAAGTCTAACTAAAAGAAAATATTTGTACCCATCTACATTATAGAAACACTAATAAAATAATTTTTGACCATACAATATTATTTTATTGGCCATACCTCTTTCACTACACATTTTACATGCTTTATAATGCAATATATGCAGAATGTTTTGTAGCAAGTATAACCTTATCACTAAAGACCGGATTATATGCATTTGCATATTCACATATGCATTAGCATATTAAAGGATTTTCAGCGGCAATAGCATATTTTACCTAAGATCTAGTCACTCACCCTGCATTTCAAAATTTATAACAGTCACAAAATATAAGGGCTTAGCTATTTAGGAATAATTGTGACTTTTACTACATTTCGGAACGCAGTCAGTAGCGTCTATTGTTTTGACAAATTACAATAATGAAATGAATGAGACAGAAGAATGTCTCGAAAATTCGGAAAATATTGATTGCTTACGTTGACAAAAATTATAAACAATTTTAATGTCATATAATGTTACTGTACTGTAATATTACTCCTTATTGTCTATCAAAAAAAAAAAAATTGTATGTTACTTTGAATTAAAAAAAATTCTCTCTATTTTGGGCACTTAATTTCGCATATTCTGCCAATTTTCGTGCGTATTTTAACCATTTTTATAACAAGCATATAACAAGCTTTTTATGTTGCATATAATCCGGTCTTCACTTATCACTTATTCAAAATAAAAAAAGTAATTCTTAATTTTATGTAGTTTCCATAACATCTACGGTTTTGTTTTTTAGATCAGCATCATTTGTGTTGTCATCCTTTAATAAAGTTTCAATCATTTCTTCACTCATTTCAGTATCTTCAAGTTTAACATCATTGTCTTGATTACAATTATCATCAGATAATGTAGTTTTTTCTTCAAGTTTTGTCTTTTCATTTTCATTTACGTCAGAATCCTTCTTCTCTTTGTCTGTATTGCCATTAATCTTTTCTTCTTTTACTTGTGTTTGCAACTCTTTAATTTCAGTTTTATCAGTAGTTTTCTCCGAAATTTTATCTTCGCTGCTATTTTCGTCAATTTCAACATTTTTCCCATTTTGTTTTAATAATGATTCTTGTTCATTGATCTCTGAAAAAACCTCTTTTGGTTGATCACTATTAGTATTTAGATTGCCTCCATTGTCTATGTCATCTTTTGAATTATCCAGACTGTCAGAAGTTGCGTTTGGAGAGATAATAGTATTCTTAGGCTTATCCTCATTACTAATGTCCTCAGGGGTACTCTTAGGCTTATCCTCACTACTAACATCCTCAGAGGTATTCTTAGGATTATCCTCAATTAAGATGTCCTCAGGGGTATTATTATGTTCATCATTTGATTTTTTAACATTGTCACTAATCAATTCAGCACTATCATAATGATCACTGTTTCCTACGCCAGTCAAGTCTACTTCTGGGTTTTCATTACAAGTCAAATCATTACAACTTGATTCAACTGAATTTTCATCTATGTATATGGGATCATCGTTACCCTCGTCTGGCAAAATTTCAACATCGTCATCATCTTCATCACTTAAAAGTCCACCTGCCTTTTTAATAACATACTGTTTTAATTCCTTATTAAGGTTTTCCTTTATTTCATTAAACCTAGTGGCAGAAGTGTTTAGTACACGGTCCAATGTTTTATGAAGGCTCTTCATTTCATCAACTGTTCGTGTACGAAGATACCTACATGTTGCTTCTTTCTTTAGCTTATGTAATCGTTGCAGGGAATATTCTAAAGCGTCACAAGCTTCTATCAAATTAAATCTATACCATTCTACAGGTACTTGAAGGTCACACTCTCTAGTTGATGTATCTGTGCCTCTTGTTACTTTAGTTCCCTTTGGAGTATTTCGTTTGGAATTGGTAACCACATTGCTTACGAGAGACCGATTCGTTTTTGCAGGTGTTGATGTTTGAATAGATGACACTGCACTTAGTTTAGCAGCATATGTAGCACCTTTTGAAGCAGACTTATTTTGTCCAGTTTCAGCGACTGCCACTATTGTTGCAGAATATCCTCCTGGCATGTTTGGATTTGCCTTGATAGCGAATATACGGCCATCTGGCAAACGGTACATTTTATTAGAAGACAATGTTTGGGGATCCACTCGAAACTTCAGACCGCCTGTCACAGCATTCACTGTAACGTCATTGTCAGTCATCTGAATAATATTGTCAGAGTTCAAATCAGGTAATGCAGTTTCTAGGCGTGAAATTAGAGGTTGTGTTTGCTTAGGGGCATTCACAGGTCCAGGAGTAATGCATTGGACATCATCATCAGTGTTTTCTTCAGTCACCTACAAAAACAATAAAGTTAATCTAATAAATGATGATAATATTACAATTTAGTAATCTAATCAACAGTAAATTAGTTTCCTTACCTCACACAAAGGCTCTAATGGAAAATCAGGTGTACAAACAACATCATCATCTTGAATTCCACTATTCATTGCTACAGCCACCATATCCAGACCCTGAATAAAATAAAAACACTGTTGAGTAAGCTCTTTTAAAATAATTTTGCTAAGAAATACTTAAATAAAAGATGTAAATAATCAACCATACCTGTGTCAAACTTTCCAAGGATAAATTTAGTGTATCATTAGGTACCATATTTGCGAAATTATGAAAGGAGTTGTTATTAATATTAAAACCATTATATTGTGTAGGTAAAATAGGTATTGGCATTGTAGGTACTTTGGGCCTAATCCGAGCATATGTGTTCAAATTTTGTTTTCTCTCATGATGGGCAAATCTAATGGGGTTCACAACTGGCATCTAAAATGAAAAATGATTATTTTATTAATAGGGAATATGCATAAATCTGCAATCTCACATTTTTCAACAATTTATACATGGTGTCCCAAAAAGTAGTGTCAAGCAGAAGTAACGCGTGAGCGTTTAGGTTCATAATGTCCAAATCCCAAAATGTCCAGAGGGTGCAAAACATCCATATCCCAGAATGTCTATATCCCAAACAGTCCAAATCCCAGTATGTCCATGTCCCAGAAAGACCATATCCCAAAACGTCCATGTCCCGAAATGTCCAAATCCCACAATGCCCATGTACGTACACACCAGAGGCTTTATACAGGGTGTCCCAAAAAGTAGTGTCAAGCGGAAGACCTGAGATAGAACACCCGTGGGGCATCCGAAACACCCCCATGTATGTTCCGCGATTTTTTATAGTTTTCGAGTTATAATTTTTTTTCTAAACTTTTGAAAATAACTGACCTAACCGACTAAAAATATTCTAAAGAAAAAAGTATTTTACTTTTTTGAGAAATTCTTTTTGCAAATCAATTTTCATGAGTTTTTCTTCAATGCCTAAAACATTTGTCTCCATAACTTATATGGAAGTTTTCAAAATGATGGTACAAACTGTAAAATTACGTTCTGTTAATTATGTCTTACAATTTCAACTTTAAATGTATAATATTAGGAGGTAGCTGCATGGCTTCTAAGTAACTTTAAAAATTGCGCCAGACTCTCAGCTTTCGTAATCATCAATAAAAACTGGTACCTAATGGGCTACTTTTGCTGAAATTTGACTTCAAAGACAGAGTGGTGGAAAAATCATAAAATTAGCCATTTGATTACGAAGTATTATTTGGACATTTTATTATTTCTAAAGTTAATTAGTTTGTCAACAAACCTAAATTTAATACAGGAGCACTCAGATGCAAACATTTGGATGTAAATTGTTTTTGTTTTCACATGCAAAACAAATCCCTTTGTTACGGCGAACTTGACGGATTGTGCTTTCTTAACGGACATTAAGTGCGATTACTAATAAATTATTTATAATAAATAATCAAAAACAATAACATTTTTTATTTTAGTTCCCATTTTTAAAATTTAATTTATTTCTTAAGTATCACAAATAAAACTTTCATGTGGTCATTTCTTAGTATTTCTGTGATAATTATGATTGTTAACAATCTTATTAACTTTAGAAATAATAAAATCTCCAAATAATACTTCATAATCAAATGGCTTATTTTATGATTTTACCACCTCTCTGTCTTTGAAGTCCGATTTCAGCAAAAGTAGCCCATTGGGTACCAGTTTTTATTAATGATTACGAAAGCTGAGAGTCTGGCGCAGTTCTTAAAGTTGCTTAGCAGCTACCTCCTAATATTTTAAATTTAAAGTTGAAATTCTAAGGCATTATTTACAGAACGTTATTTTTCAGTTTGTGCCATAATTTTGAAAACTTCCATATAAGTTATGGAGACAAATATTTCAGGCATTAAAGAAAAACTCATGAAAATTGATTTGCAAAAGAATTTCTGAAAAAAGTAAAATACTTTTTTCTTTAGAATGTTTTTAGTCAGTTAGGTCAAATATTTTCAAAAGTATAAACAAAAACCATAACTCGAAAACTATAAAAAAATCGCGGAACATACATGAGGGTGTTTCGGATGCCCCACGGAATGTTCTATCTCAGGACTTCCGCTTGGCACTACTTTTTGGGACACCCTGTATAAACAAAATTATTAAATTATATTCATTGTTTACAATTTGTACTCTTAAATGCTTTCTTGTTGTTTTAATCCGCCATATAATTTAATAATTTTGTTTAAGCCTCTGGTGTGTACATGGGCATTGTGGGATTTGGACATTTCGGGACATGGACGTACTGGGATTTGGACTGTTTGGGATATGGACATTCTGGGATATGAACGTTTTGCACCCTCTGGACATTTTGGGATTTGGACATTATGAACCTAAACGTTTCTGTGATAGAACACCCCAAGGGGCATCCAAAACACCCTCATTAAACTTTAAAAATGATAAAATGTCCAAATAATACTTCGTAACACGGGGACACCCTGTATAAAATACTTAAACATATAATTTTATGTGAAATGAAAATAAAGAATTAAATTGGTTCACAAACAAAGGATTTATAAGGAATTAAAGTTAATTTTCTAACTCTTTCTTACAAAACGGAGTTTTTTATGGAACGCATATGGCCATAGTGGTATGTGATGTAATCTGCCATATCGGATCTCTCTTTCCACCCAGGAACTTTAACAGTTATATCTCGCTTGTCGTAAAAGTAAATTGAAAAATAAAATTATATTCATATTCCTTCAATATTAAAGATTGAATTCTATTATAAAAAAAATGTGTACATATTCCCCATTATTAAGTATTAAGTATGACCTGTTTATTTCCATAATTTTTACTTGATTATGTATATTTAAGTTAAAAATACATACCCTTGGTTTTTTTGCTGGTGGTATGGCCACTGGGTTCATCAAATTTGGTGCTATTGCTATTGGATTTTTAATATAAACCACTTTGTTGTCACTTGCTGCTGGCCTTTTTTGTGTCTTCTTCTCCTTTGGTTGTTCATCAAGATTGATTGAAGCAAACTTTTTTACCTGTAAGTTATTGTATACAATAAGCAAAGATTAAAACTGACTTGGTTTACACTAGATTATATGCAATTCATAGATTTCTGTTAAAAAAAAAGAATGTGAGAAGTTAGCGAACATATTTTTTACATATTTAATATTATTTTTTTAAACATAATATATGATTTAATTTAATATAGCAGCAGACCTGAATAGCAGAAGGAATTTTAGTGACAGTTGCAGCAACAGAAGATGTTTTTTTAATGTCCTCTTTATCTTTTTTCTTAACCGTTTCAGGCTTGTCTTTCTTCCTACTTGTCCTATGCCTACAACAGTCAGTATGGTCGGTTGCACAATCTTTTTGATATGCTTCTTTTAGTAGTGGATCCTCAGTTTTGTATGTTATTCTGTAAAATTATTTAAAAATGTTATATAATTTATTTTAAACATTATAGATTATTATTTTAAAAATATCATATGAGTATTAATTCAACACAACTTATAAAGCTATAGACAAAAATTACAAACTTGTTTTTCAAGTCGCAATAACGCAACAGGGCCCAGCACACAGCTCGCAGGTCCCACAGACATCTAGGATTGCACTTGAAACATTTCCAATCATCCATATTTTCAATTTCTTTAATTTTTTGCATACCTAGATTGCGTTTAATGCATTTCTGTAACAAATAAACCAGCATATTATGTGAAATAGGTATTGCATGAAATCATTCCCATTTGAACATGATTATTGTAGAATTTACATACCGCACAAAAAACGTGAGGACAATTTGAGCAACAATACACTTGCCCACCCTGACCACACCATCTACAATATAACTCTGAACCATCATCTCCTTTTTCAAATTCCCCACTATTGTAGAATGTGTGACAGGTATGGCACACCAAAGTACGGAGCATGGGATGGGCTCGCATACGAGATTCATTCCGAGTTGAACTTCCCAAGTGGCGATCACAGGCACTACAGTGTAACCGCATGCTTTTAACAATATTCAAATCTGAAACAGTATCACTAAATAAATTTTGGTTCCAATATACACAACCGCCTTGTAACACTTTCCAAAACACAACGCACCTGAAAACTTATCCCTATAATAAGCTCGCTCCTCTTGGCCAATATCCTCTTCGAAATCTTCTTCAGTAGGATCTGTAAACCATTACACGTCCACATAAACACCATACGAATCATATGTAATGACATCTTCAATAGATTAATAAAGCCATAGCCATTTCGCATGTAGATCATACCTGGGAAAGGCGGGAACTTGGTCTCATCTTTATTAAGCCGGCTCAAAACACCCGGCTTCTCCGCCGAGGCACCGGAGCTTTCAGCGTTATTACCAGTTTCGCTCATGGTGGAAGTACAGTCCTTTACCAACTTTTATTATTTTAAAGACCGTCACATGATCGACTGTGAGAACAACACAAAAGTGTAGAAGATACAAGCTTTATGGAAAGATGTAATACTTTTAGCCCTCTAGGCATACGCAACAAAACCTAAGTCTTTATTCGACGGCCATTTTAGCATTTTCGCTCCAACCAAATCTCCGACCAACGAAAGAAAGAAAAGTCACAGTCACAAATTCATTCATTCATTCATTTCATTCAATCAACCACAGATAAGAAGAAATTCGTACACTACTTTTTTCCATGAAATGGTAACACTGAATTCTTACCATGGCCATGGATATTAAAAAATGGTTAAATAGGTCCAAACATTTTTTTAATTTTATTTTAATAAATGGTTTAATATATACTTAATTTTTGTAACACATCACCTAAACAACCTTGCAAATTGCTAAAATAAAGGAAGTATACTTTAAATAAAGTCTTTAAAATTACCTTTTAAATTAGGTATATTGAATTTCATACGGGGTATGTAAAATAAGTCGAAAACTATTGTACATAAAGAGATCAATAATTTAAAGGTCTTAGGGTGAGATCAATTAACAATAATAGTGCAAGTTTTACATAATAATAAAACTTGCATTATTTAGCAGAGACGATGCACAGCATCTGTGAGTGCGTCCTCTTTCGGTCAGCGATTTATGGGCGATCAAAGCGCCCTCTATATTTTATATTATTTTAGTAGTTGAATTCACTTACTTCCGTTTGGCGCCATTTTTAGTCACCTTAATGGGACTCGTTACCCATGCGATGGACCGACCAAATAAAGTCCGTGATTGGCGGTTCACTTAACGAGTGCAGCAGGATGACTACCAGCAGGGAGAAATGGCGGGACATCGTAAGGCGCACGTTGGCGCCCGTCTTCAACACTACATGATGACCACGACCACTCTGTCAAGAGTGATACGACTAAGAAGAAGAATGGGACTCGTGCCGAGGATCCTCATTGCAGTCTCTCACCAGGAGACCTTAATTGGATGCTGTGCATCGTCTCTGCTAAATACGGAGCCTGATATGCCTGCCACTGCCTCCGATACACTCGGAGGCAGCCCCCTTTTCTGCAACGCCGTATATATAACTCTGTGTAGGTTGATGAGACAAGCACAGGCTTGGAGGTGAATGGCAGACGCTTCCCGACATCATTTTCAGGTTGGCCTTCGGAGCCTCATACACCTGCTATACTCTTTTTCAGCTAAGATGATCCCTGTGACACTTCGTTGTGTTCTGAATCACGCATCTTACGATTGACAAACGAAAATAATTTTATTGCACTTATTTAATTTTATTGCGGCTTCATTAGGAAAAATATTAAATTAATAATTTTAAACTTTTAAAAGGGAATTATTAATGTTTAGTTTAATTTAAAGTAATAGAATTTTTAAAAAAATACCTATGCAGTTCGTTTTACGTAGAATGGAACTTAGTCAGAGTTACTACGTTCCATTCTACGTATACGAACTGCATAGGTATTTTTTTAAAATGTTCTATTACATTAAATTAAACTAAACGATACTGTTTGTCATTTAAAAGTATAAAAATATTTATTTTAATATTTTTCCTAATGACGCCGCAATAAAATGAAAAAAGTGTGCAATAAAATTATTTTCGTTTGTCAAATGGTAAGATGCGTGATTCAGAACACAACGAAGTGTCACAGGGATCATCTTAGCTGAAAAAGAGTATAGTGCACACGATACGCTCGTAGACAGCCTCTACGAATGGGTTGCGAGGTAGGAGGTATATTTTGATTTGGTTTAGGTATTTATGAGTGGTAAAAAAAACATTAATTAACAATTACATAATGTGGCTTCGGTGAGATTTAGAAGATACTCGTCACCCGGAATCGTCGGAACTTTAAACCGGTGTTGTATCCATCCACTCAGCCATTCTATTTGTTTTTGTATGCGAGAACTCTTATCTAGTGAGGCATCTCCATTTAACAAAAAAGTAAAGATAAGTAAAGTGAAAGTTAAGTATAAAGCAAAGAGAGTGACCTTACGGCTACGTAGACGTTGCCACTCATACATATACAGACATACATAAAATCACGCCTTTTTTCCCCGAGGGGTAGGCTGAGATCATGAAGACGTTGCCTCTCATGAACTGACGTAGTTCATCGTTAATGCAATGTTCCACAAAATCGGGTTGTGGACGTAAGGTTTCAAATTTACGAATAACGTACCTCCTTCCAGTTTTTATGATATAACTTTTGTAGTTCTTCCAACCTATTATAGTGGAGCGCTTTAAGGTTTATACCTCGGAATCCAGAGCCAGTCGATGAATCTTTATATCAAGTTTTGAAATGTGTTTAGAATAGTATATAAAAAATGTTAAAAAAATATTTTGTGCGATCTCAACTTTTTAATTATTATTTTCTATACATAGTATAAAATGAAGTTGCGAAGGGCGCCCAAAATGTGTTTGTTACCTAGGATCTCAAAAAGTACTATATCAATAACTATGCGGTTTTCAATAATGGAAAGAAGACATTCCAGGGATTCTATAGGTGTATAATTTAGGTGTACCTACTTAAGAAATTATTAGAGTAATCGTAACAGTTGTCAGACGGACGGAAGAAAAACGACTTCTTGACACGATCACGCTAGATTTCCGCAGAAATGAGGAATTTTCCCGCCGCAAAAAGTAGCCTGTATCCGTGTCTAGAATCCTATTTTTAAATTAACCAAGTCTTATAAAAATCCGTTCAGACGTTAAGGCGTGAATGAGGTAAACTTTTAAAACAAATGATTAAAAATCACTAACTTTATTAGTTTTCTGCCTACTGCCTACGCCTTAAGTACGATAGCATGAATATTAATAGCCTATATCCTTTTCTAGGTTACTATCTATCTCCTAACTAAATTTCATCAAAATCCGTTCAGCCGTTTAAGCATGATAGAGCAAAACTCCCAGCAAAAAACAATAAAAAATTACAAATTCAATTCAGTTTTCTGCCTACTTCCTACCCCCTAAGTGCGATGACGTGATTATTTATAGCCTTTAACCATTTCCAGGTTATCATCTATCATCATACCAAATTTCATCAAAATCCGTTTATCCGTTTAGACGTCAAAGAGCAAAAGTCCTAACAAAAACGGCTAAAAATCACTAACTCAATTTAGTTATCTGCCTACTGCCTACCCACTAAGAACGATGGCGTGATTATTTATAACCTATAACCATTTCTAGGTTATCATCTATCACCATACCAAATTTCATCAAAATCCGTTTATCCGTTTAGACGTCAAAGAGCAAAAGTCCTAACAAAAACGGCTAAAAATCACTAACTCAATTTAGTTATCTGCCTACTGCCTACCCCCTAAGTACGAAGACGTGATTATTTATAGCCTATAACCATTTTCAGGTTATCATCTATCATCATACCAAATTTCATCAAAATCCGTTCATCGGTTTAGACGTCAAAGAGCAAAAGTCTTAGCAAAACCGACTAAAAATCACTAACTCAATTTAGTTATCTGCCTATAACTGCCTACCCCTAAGAGAGAAAGTATCGCTTGAGAACGGGGGTCTGAAACTCAACGTGGCGAAGACAGAGTACTTGGCCTGCAACACTACAGATCCCATGTCCGTCCGCATAGGCGAAGACACGGTCGAGCGCACGGACCGGTTCAAGTATCTGGGATCTGTACTCCACGCGAACGGCGACATCGACTCCGACGTCAAGGCACGCATTGCTGCTGCGTGGGATAAATGGCGGGAGGTGAGCGGCGTCATTTGCGACCCTAAAATGCCGGTTAAGCTGAAGGGACAGGTCTATAAATCCATCATTAGGCCTGTTCTCTTATATGGCAGTGAAGCATGGCCAGTACTTGAGCGGCACAAGCAAGAACTGCGGGTCACGGAGATGAAGATGCTGCGCTGGATGTCGGGAGTTACGCGAGCAGATCGCGTAAAAACTCCCGTATTCGCGGCAGCCTTCATGTCCGAGACATCGCTGATAAATTGCAAGAGTGCCGCCTACGTTGGTACGGACATGTTTTACGAAAACCGGCAAACTACGTAGGGAACAAGTGTCTCGCAATGTCGCTACCGCCGGGTCCCGGCAGAAGGGGAAGGCCCAAGAAGGCCTGGCTTGACGTCGTAGTGGATGACATGCGTGCCAACAAACTCTCCGCGAAGGATGCTGAAGACCGTGCGAGGTGGAGAGTTAGGAGCAGGAAAGCGGACCCCGGGCTCCGCAAGGATGCAACCGGGAGAACGCTGAGATGATGATGATGAACTGCCTACCCCCTAAGAACGATGGCGTGATTATTTATAGCCTATAACCATTTATAGGTTATCATCTATCACCATACCAAATTTCATCAAAATCCGTTCAGCCGTTTAGGCGTGAAAGAGTAACAGACAGACAGACAGACAGACAGAGTTACTTTCGCATTTATAATATTATATAGTAAGGATTAATACACAAGATGCATTTACAATGCCGAGGGCAGAGATGGCGGCGGCGGGGGCTGCGTTCCGTCGTTGTGTCATATAGTTAATGGTAAAATTATTTTTAAAATTACTCAGCAAACATAATTTATCACATAAACAATTGAAATTTCAACTATAAAATTTTTTGTAAAAAAAAAGTTTTTGTAAACGAGATCGGCCATTTTTTTTTTTTTAACTTTTTTCTTTCAGGTTTTAATAATGCAATCAAGCACTTTCTATACACATTCATTGACTGGCCCTGGATTCCGAGCTTTTACCATTTTCATGTTTTACGGAACTCCACTAGTAGCTTAATTTATAGAGCATTTTAGGTTTTTGATGCTATTTTAACTTCCCCATTGTTTGATTGTGGGTTATTTAAGTTTATAGCAAAAGGTAGTTATAAAAAAAAATACAGGTTGTCCCAAAAAGTAGTGTCAAGCGGAAGACCTAAGATAGAACACCCTGTGAGGCATCCGAAACACCCCCATGTATGTTCCGCGATTTTTTAAAGTTTTCGAGTTAAATTTTTTTTCTATACTTTTGAGAATAAATGACCTAACAGACTAAAAATATTCTCTAGAAAAAGTATTTGACTTTTTTGAGTAATTCTTTTTGCAAATCAATTTCCATTAGTTTGGCTTTAATGCCTAAAATATTTGTCTCCATAACTTATATGGATGTTTTCAAAATTATGGTACAAACTGAAAAATTATGTTCTGTAAATAATGGCTTACAATTTCAACGTTACATTTAAAATATTAGGAGGTAGCTGCATGGCTCCTAAGTAACTTTAAAAACTGCGCCAGACTCTCAGCTTTCATGATCATTAATAAAAACTGGTACTTAATGGGCTACTTTTGCTGAAATCGGACTACAAAGACAGAGAGGTGGAAATATCATAAAATTGGCTAATTGATGAACAAGTATTATTTGGACATTTTATTATTTCGAAAGTTAGTCAGTTTGTTAACAAACCTAAATTTAATACAGGAGCACTCAGATGCAAACATTTGGATGCATTATAACTTAAATTAAACAATAATTTAAGTTTCATTGCGCTAACACTGTTTTCACATGCAATACGTATACCTTTGTTACGACGAACTTTTATTTGGACATTATATAATTTCTAAAGTTAATAAGATTGTGAAAAATCAAAATTATACCAGAAATGCTAAGAAATTACCACTTGAAAGTTTAATTTGTGATAATTAAAAAATTAATTAAGTTTATAAATAGGAACTTTATGGAAAAAAAAATTTATTGTTTTTGATCGTTTATTGTAAAAAGTTTATAAGTTAAAGTTTATTAAAGTCCGTAAAGAAAGCAAAGTTCGTCTTGGTTCGTCGTAACAAAGGTATACGTATTGCATGTGAAAACAGTGTTAGCGCAATGAAACTTAAATTATTGTTTAATTGAAGTTATAATGCATCCAAATGTTTGCATCCGAGTACTCCTGTATTAAATTTAGGTTTGTTAACAAACTGACTAACTTTCGAAATAATAAAATGTCCAAATAATACTTGTTCATCAATTAGCCAATTTTATGATATTTCCACCTCTCTGTCTTTGTAGTCCGATTTCAGCAAAAGTAGCCCATTAAGTACCAGTTATTATTAACGATTATGAAAGCTGAGAGTTTGGCGCAGTTTTTAAAATTGCTTAGGAGCCATGCAGCTACCTCCTAATATTTTAAATTTAACGTTGAAATTGTAAGACGCTATTTACAGAACATAATTTTTCAGTTTGTACCAAAATTTTGAATTTTTTTTAAAATTTCCATAAAAATAAAATAAAGGCTACCGACCGATTTCAGCCATGGCGGCCGATCTCAATTGAGATCAGCCAAGTGCGCAGGATATATTATAGTGCACAAGTGTGCGCGCAAACACAAGTGTACTCTCTATTCCCATACTCTCATAATTCGGTGAGACGGCAATCCGACATGACCGATGAGAGATCGGGCGCAGGACCACCGGCTTAACGTGGCACGGGCGTTCAACCGCCAACTTCCTAACTCCGGGCTGAGTAATTTCATTGAAAAACTCACACAAATTTTGCCCGACCCCGGATTCGAACCGGGGACCACTCGGTCCTAACGCAGCACTTGCTACCAATAGACCAACGAGGCAGTTCGAAAACATCCATATAAGTTATGGAGACAAATATTTTAGGCATTAAAGCAAAACTTATGAAAATTGGTTTGCAAAAATAATTACTCAAAAAAGTCTAATACTTTTTCTTCAGAATATTTTTAGTCGCTTAGGTCAATTTTTCTCAAAAGTTTACAAAAAAAATCATATCTCGAAAACTATAAAAAATCGCGGAACATACATGGGGGTGTTTCGGATGCCTCACAGGGTGTTCTATCTCAGGACTTCCGCTTGACACTACTTTTTGGGACACCCTGTATTAAATAATAAAAATAAGTTTCGAAATGTTTGAACGTGAACGATTCGTTATTTTTGGTTGAGGGTACCTTATTCAAAGCGTGCATTAACAATTTGTTAAAAAAATCTATATTCAAGAGATCACTCATTATATCCAAAAGAAGGTTAAAATTTCAAGACTCGAACGTACCTTGTTTTGGAGTCTTACTTTGTATTTTGTGCCACCGTTGAGCAGCTTAAGAACCTACACGCAGGTCATCACATGCCTCCTTCGAGGGAGACGGCGGCGGCGTAGTCTTCATTGACCACCGTCAATACACTTTCTATCACTTAATTCACTTTTTTCCGTTTTACAATCACTTCTTACTAGTGAATTAGGGATAAGGGAATTACATTTAAATTAAAACAACTTTCAGGAACGATTTAAGCAGCGTTTCTGCTTATGATATTGCTAACACGAAAGTTGAAGACGCTATGAGGATCCTCGGCACGAGACCCATTAAAGGTGACTAAAAATGGCGCCAAACGGAAGTAAGTGAATTCAACTACTAAAATAATTAAGATATTTCAATATAGTGGGCGCTTTGATCGCCCATAAATCGCTGACCGAAAGAGGACGCACGCTCACAGATGCTGTGCATCGTCACATGCCGTATAATATTCGAATATTTTAGAATTCTTACGTCAAAATACACATAACACGGGCTGGAATGAATAAATATCTGGACTAGCGCAAAGAGAGTTAACGCGTATGAGAAATTCACTAGATGGCAATACGTAGGCGTGACGTGAATTTTAAATCTTTTAGAAACAATCGATCATCAACAATCAAAAATACTAAATTTTTAAAAAAAGACGTGTGGCACTCGGGGACTGCCGCGGCGGTAAAGCTCGTCTCGATTCGTGCGAGTTTCGTAGAGTCGTACAATACGTCTAATCGCACGCACACAACGCCGTGTCAAAGACTGCCAAGTTGAAACGACGTTAGACGCGTGGGGAGCGTGAGGTTTTTTCGTTACGAAATTTCTGGATTCGGTCACCGCGCTCAAGGCCCGCGATAGAAGCTATGCAATAGCTCAAAAAAATAGCTTAATACTGCATAAATAAAATAAACAAGTAATTATAATTGCATAAGTTGATAAAAAATGCTATGCAATAGCTTCACCGTGGCAGTCTCCGTAATCATTAGTGCTTGATAGAATGTTATATGCTTCTTGCGGATCGTGGCAGGAGTTTAAATAGGGTGAATCGTGTAACTGATTTCTCAAGTCACAAGTCTCAATTTGAAGCTGCAAAACACTTATGAGCAAGTGGAATAGACAATTACCATCGCCAGGAATTCCTGTATTCGTTTGTAGAATAACTTCGGGAGTAATGCATTCATTACGCTGTTCATAAATTTGAAGTTGTTGGCTGTGAAATTGATCTTCTTGTAGCATTACATTTTCTATATTTTCAAAAGCGCTACATTGCATGACATTCTCTTCATTACTGTCCAAATTTTGTCTTTTCCTGTGAAAAAAATGAGGAAATCATAAAGTTAAATAATATCAGGGCATATATTACCATTTGTTTTTAAATATTATTATTAAATCAAATTACATATCCACATACAATTTTTCTGCATTACGTTGACGAAATTCCCTTTGACGTTCAGCATTTGATTTTGGTACTGTTTTTTTTATTTTTTTTTCATTTTTCTTCAATTCTTTCTGACGGTAATAATATGCCCTTTGACGTTCACAATCGCTTTTTCTTTTCAGCTCTTTTCTTTTCAGCTCTTTAAGTTTTTCTTCTCTATAAAACGAAAATAGCTAGGTATAAATAGTGTAATAACACACCAAAACAATTATTCATTCAAAAATTTTTAACAAAAAAACAATATTTTTTAAGAGTTTGATAATCGAATTTCGTGCGATGTACATTTATATAGATATAAAATATCATATATACTTTCTCTGTGCGGCATTAATGTGTATTACCTATACACAAAAAACAAAGGTACAAAATTAAGATCGCTCATTTTAATGTCAAATATTGTTAGGTTATTTTTCTAGCAGTATCAATACATACATAGTATAAAACAAAGTCGCTTTCGCATACATACGGACATACATGTCCGTATGTATGCTTAGATCTTTAAAACTACGCAACGGATTTTGATGCGGGTTTTTTAATAGATGGAGTGATTCTTAAGGAAGGTTTTTATGTAAAATTTACCCGAAGCGAAGCGAGATATAAATTCAAAAAATACTGCATTTGTGATTAAAATTAAATGTATGTATATAGAGTACTCACTCATTTTCTTCCACTATTTTTTCATCACTTTCTTCATTAATAAATGCACTTTGTTTAATCATATTTAAAACACTTTGTACACAAATTTTACGCGTACAGCTATTCACTGTTGTACGCACACAAACACCGTGCCCAAGTTTATCGAACTGAACGACGTTAGACGATTGTGAGGTTTTTTTCGTTACGGAATTTCTTGGTTCGGTCGCCGCGCTCAAAGCCCGCGATAAAAGCTATGCAATAGCTTAAAAATCAGTATAAAAAATTTCAAAAAGTTTAATAATTTTTCGCACATATTTTGTATGTCAGTACATTTCATTCATGCTCCGGAGTGATGGTCAACCCGAGTACCTAACTCGAGTTAACTCGAGTTGGGCGTAACTCGAATCCACTCAAGTTGAATTCTCTCTAACTCGAGTTCGAAAACCGAATAGAACGAATTAACGATTCAGCATAGAGCGAAGTTTGCCGATAATTTATGAATTTAATATAGTCTGTAATGAAAGAATGGAATGATATAGTAGTGATATACATTCGTTCATAACAAATAACTAATTGTCTAATTTTCTTGAAAATAGTGATTACTGATACTGATTACAAAACAATTATGGTCTCGTAATTCGTAAATGTACCTAAGTATGTACAATGTACATACATGCATCATAATGTAAGTCTGATTTTGAAAATACTGCTATTATAATTTAATTGATAGTAAATATGTCGCACACCCAGATCAACACGGTATTATTCCGAAAAATCTCAAAATCCACTTTTTTATATATTTGAATTCCCGAAAATTTTCCGCACATACCACTAACACAGGCTTATTAATGCTTCCAAAAATGATCAATAGATGGTGTGCTACCTCTCTATTGGTGGTTACGCGCTGTCAGAGTCACGCCGCGAACACGGAACCATTTTCAGTTGCGACTTCCAGCAGCCCGCAGATCTTTTATGAAATAGTGAATTATTTCGTGATAATGCCGTGTTGTTGAAAATTACAGTGTAATATTTATTTTTAATTCAGTATTCGTGACGACGCTTGTGCGGCTTATTTGATACTATTCTAAAATAATATTCTGTTTGTGACGATAGAGTGGTTATTATGTATAATTACCGGTAACTATGCATAATTACTAGTGTTCGTGGAAAGGTGAAAATCTGTGAAATGATGCACTATCGATGGTAGATATAATCACATTTACCGGTAATTATATAAAATTACCATACCCTTTGTGTAAATGTGGCAAATAATAAATAAAAAACTGACTTGACTGGCTCGGTGAAACAATGGTTTTGTTAGTGACCCAGGCTGGCGATTTCAAGAGTCGTGGGTTCCATTCCCACTCGGGACAAATGTTTGTGTGGTGAGTATCGGTGTTTGTTCCGTGTCTAGGTTTGATTATGTAGTTAAGTATGTATTTATAAATAACTTTTCTGAAAACATTTAAACCGCGAAAGATAGATGATTGAAATTTGGCATGCAGGTACCATAATAGACTTAAAGCTTACTTGCGACGCGATATTGTAAAATTCGTTAGGGATCGGGAGTTACTGGGGAAAAAAATTGTATGATTGTAACTAGGCAATATCCACGGATGACAGCACTGTCCACACACGTTATTTCGGAAGACGTGGGGTAAAGCAGACTGAAACCGAGGAAAAGAGGAACCTTCTTGACGCCGAGTTTAACGGGGTCTTGGACCGCATTTTTGAAATAACAACAATATACTATAACAATATTGAACCAAGAAGACACAGTGTGTGTATTTTCTGGTGAAGTGTCTCCTTTCCTTTCCCATCCTACTCTTCAGAGCAGCCCCTTACCAATACAGGATAGCCTAAGCATCCTTGGCATTGATGATCGCCGTGACCTGAACCGGCGGGATTACATCGAGAGCATCATCAGGACAGCCTCCCAGCAAACTGGGGACTCTGAACAGAGTGCGGCGATTTCACTGGGATGGTTCCGCAAAATACTCGCAACAAACTACTACTACACCAAATATGACCACAACTTCTTCTGCCAATGACACCTCTCCCCCAGAAAGCGAACCCAATAACTAAAACATTTCAGAATACAAGAAAAGATTTTAAGTCATACTTTGAATATGTAAACTGCACAGTGTTAAATTTTTTTTTTTGGTACCAATTTTTAAAAAAATGTTTTGTTTTTAGAATTTATTACGTTCAAAATATATATGTACCTACTGATTCTAGTGAATATATTTTTGATATTTGAGATTTGTGACATTTGGAATTGCAGAGTACTTGTGATATTTGTCAGCAATGTCAAGATTTACCACAGTCGAGCGGGAGTTTTATATAATTACCGGTAAATTTAAATAATTCACTACATTTACCATGTGCGTCGGGAATTATCTATAATTACCGGTGATTATAGATAATTACCGATTGCTCACATTGACCGTAACATATATATTATTTTTTATAAAATTCGAGCCAAAAATAGTTCAATAAATGATTCGATTTCAAAAAATAAATTTGCTTCTTTAGTTAGTAGGTATAACTCTCTCCTAATACATAGGAATTCAAACAAATAACAATTGGAAAATTTTAGGGAATAATTGGATAAAAACTCAAAAAGAAACATTTACTTATCCATCCAGTTAACTCGAATTACGTAATTCGAGTTCAACCTGAGTTACGTGGATTTTAACCCGAGTTAACTCGAGTTCTGTTTTTTCCGAGTTGGCCCATCACTCAACTGACAGCTAAGCCTGAACCACAGACTACTTATAAATAGATACTATGACTGAACGCAGTTTACGCAGTATGTTTTTAAAAAATAAAGTCAGTCTAGCAATAGTTGGTGTATGGGGGCTACGTGTATTTTTGTTTTTCTGTTTTTCTTACTAACGAAAAGACTTGTGAGTAGTAACTTGCAGTCTTAATAAATTGATGTAAATATTTGACTGACGTGTAAAGCATACAGTGACTGAAAAGTTGTTTTTATGGAACAATAATTTTATTTTAGTGAATAAAGGTGTAAATGATTGTGTACCTGATATTGTTTTGTGACATTGCATTTTTATTTTTACATTTAACATGTAGAAAAACGGACATTCCCTCTATTTATTCCATTGATCTGTGATAGTTAAATAATTTGATAATAAAAACTTTTTGTAACATGACTGTTACATATACCGGCGAAGTTGCTACCTGTCGCGGGTTTGGCACATTTTTAAAAGTTTTATACAGGTAAGAAATTTACATTTGCTTTAGTAATATAATAATATAAAATAATCCTGGTCGTCTTCTGAAGTGGATTATATCTTCGTATAAACTAGGTATACCTATAGTTATTTGATAATGTCTTCAAGTTTGACATAACATTAACAAAATACTTACCAAAGTCCTTCACGTTCCCTTTTTGCTTCATCATTGCACCAGTCAATAATCTCTTATTCATCACTATAGAATTACATGAAAGTAGAATACATAGGTGTCTGATTATGTTTTTATGAGATTGATTAAATAAAGACTAAAAATGCTAACAATCCTATTTTTTACCTGTTGATATACAAATGAAGCTTCAATATACCTTTTGGCAATATTATGTTGTAAAACCAATTTATTCTTGATAATAAATTATTACAAAATTTAAAAATAAATTAACGGAATTATCAAATAAAACATACTGATAAAATAAGTTTCATTAAGCAAATTAAACTTTAATTATTGACTAAATCGGTAATATTATTCTACTTAAGATTTTAATCCTGGGCCTCAATTAAAATGTCTTTGTAGATAAAAATATCCTTACTAATATTATAAATATGAAAGTATATCTGTCTGTCTGTTACACTTTCACACATAGAATACTAAACCGATTTAATTAAAGATTAGAAGGTAAAACATTACTTCTTTATACCATAGCCTATGTCCTTTCTCAGGCTCTGTACTATATCTGCACCAAATTTCATTTAAATTGGTTCATTACTCTATGCTTGAGCGTAACAGACAGACAGACAGAGTTACTTTCGGATTTATAATATTAGTAAGGATTAGTTAGGATTTCTATAACAAAAACAGCACATACAACAGTGTAATTACACATTGTGATTGTATAATAGAATTGAATTTAAGTATTATAAACCTAATCATTTAAGTGGCATTAATTACATATTAGCTGAATTTTATACTCTTAATCAATACAATTTTTAAATTATCCTATTACCTAATTATTACATTTTGGGTTCATGCTGGTGGTTTGATTACTTAGGGGTTGTCCATTAATCACGTGATCTTTTTTTAGCATTTTTTTAGCCCGCCCTCCCCCATTGGTGATACGTAGTGAGGTTTAAGACCACCCCCCCTCCCTCTTTTCAACATCACATGTATTTTTAGTACCTTAAAAGAATCTTAAAATTTTCTGAATATTACCTATTATCTTAATTTAATTACAGGTAGGTATAAACTATAATCTTATTTTATTCTGAAATTAAGGAGCATAATAAAAATATCTACACCAGGTTCAAGTTTTTTTTTATTGCCTTAACAATAATAATAAACGAAGAGTGTAATCATATAGCGCGTAAATCGCCTCACGTGATTAATTTACAACCCCTTACTGGGTTTTCTGTACAAAGTGTCCGGAGGCCTAAAAATACTTACTAAAATAGGGAAGTAAGCTACTTTATCTCTATCACACTTTCATGCCAAAATTCCTACGATCAAAATTAAATTTGATGCACAAATAGCCTAGAGAAGAGACTAAAAAGGTCCTAGTCTAGTCTACTTTTTAACGACCTTTGTTTTAGTGCAGTAACATGTTTTGGTCTAACTTATCATTTTCATATAGGCTAAAAGCTAATCATTGATAATATTGAGAGGATTTTTGTACCAGGATTACGATGAACTAATTGTAAAATTATCTTTAGGAGTATATATAGGTCTACCATGTCCGGTTTTCCAGTAACTAGAGCCTATAAATAAAATAAAAAAATTCAGTGTCATTTAGCAAACCTAATATATTTTCGACAAAAATTTACAAACATGGTTAGTAGGTAGGTATGCTTACCATTCAAGTAGCTCTACAGCCTTTAGTAGCCTTCAATTTTGAAATCATAGATTTGAATTGAATTTAGAATTGAAGGCTAGGCTACTATTGTCATTTGCGCCTAGACTTTTGAAATAAAACTAAGTAAAACTAAATTACGTATTAAACTCGCGTGTAATACCATTTTTTTTTCCCTAGCTGACATGCAATGATGGCTTGAAGTAGTCTCGTCATCACCACCGGACTTGCGGGGGAGCCGATGACTCTCACCCCTAAACGATCTTAAACATACCTATTATTTAGAGATCCGACGTTTCGAGCTCTTTACCGCGTTCATAGAATGCGAGCTTTATTTCAAATTTTGGAATTAATAAATTTTATCTCATATTTTTATGATCGACTTGTTTACAAGAGGCGGATTTAACTAAATAAAACCAAAAAAGAGATTTAAAACTTCAGTGTTTCATAAAATAAGGTAACATTAATGATGGTGATGACTCGAAACTTAGACCGCCCGCCTTCATCTCATAATACTCATTCTATTACTGTCTTGTGGCTCATAATGTAACAATAGATGACCTTAAGGGTACATTATTTTTAAAAATAAATAATAATTTGCCTTAGCGAGCGGGTGTCATTCAATTTCTCCATTCCACACCGATCTTAGCAGAAGGGTCAGTTCGTTTCTTTCATTTATCAAAAGAAGGCCCATATTAAATATTATCAAATGAAATAAAGATTAAAAAACTGAAAATATCCGGGATATATAGCATGTTGTTTTGTTTCAATTATATCCCGATATTTCGGCATTGTTGCAAGCGCCATGATCATGGGTAAATACCATTACAGTTTAAAACCAAAATAAAGATGTTTCCATTTTTATAAAAATTAGTAATATTTTGATACTCAATACTCACGTAGATCAATCTTTAACTAACAATTAAGGCCATGCTGTAGGTCCACAAAGCTGTGAGTTGAACATCGAGCGCCGAATTTGAACACCGTCTTAACGCCTTTAACATGCGATGACTACTTAAAATCTTGGACATAACTTGGCAACATCTAGCTTGACCGTCGACTGCTTAAACAGCAGGAGCAGGCTACGTTGGTTGAATATTGTTTCGTCATCATCATCATCATCGTCATCAGCCCATTCCAGTCCACTGCTGGACATAGGCTTCTCCAAATGCACGCCACTTCTCTTTATCCTCGGCCCCTCGCATCCAGCTCCTACCAGCCGTCCTGCGCAGATCATCACACACCTGGCCTGCGGGCGTCCTACACTTCGTTTGCCGAGACGCGGTATCCACTCCAGAACTCGTCTACCCCAGCGGTTGTCGGTTCTACGGCGGATGTGGCCAGCCCAATGCCACTTCAGCTTGCTAATACGATGAGCTATGTCGATGACTTTGGTTCTCTGACGGATCGCCTCATTTCTAATTCGACCCCGCAGAGAAACACCGAGCATAGCTCTTTCCATAGCCCGCTGAGCGACTTTTAACTTGTGGACCAACCGTGCCGTCAGTGTCCATCCACGTTTCGGCTCCATACGTCATGACGGGTAGGACGCACAAGAATATTGTGTGGAGTGGCGTAAACACTTATGGGAGGGCCAAAAGTTTTGCGATCAAGGCTGGTTCACGTTGTTGGTAAACTAGACAGACTCGCTATCGAAATGCATCAAACTCACGCTTCTCTCACTTTTCTTGTCCGACCAAAAAAATCCATTAACGTCTCGGTCAGTTTAGTCATCAAGGTGTTGCTTACCAGACATTGCACAATAAATCTATGACATACACAAAGGCACTTTCTTAAAAGTACTTGTCGAATAGTGCCATGTAATAATCCAGGGGATGTCAGCTTCACGCATCTCTCAGCAAGCACTACAGTGCCAAATAATCCAAAGGCTCCCCTCGATCTGAGGGCCTACCATGAGTTGGCTATCGAAAACTTACGTACGTTAAAAACCTATCGAGTTGTTTTTTTCATACGGCCGATTTTAGTTCTTCGCGTAACCACCAGCGGCGCTGTACAAGTTTTTCATAGACATATTTACGTAGGCGATATCGAGTGCTTAAGTTTTAAACTCATGGTAGCCTGATCAGGTAACCCCAGGAGCCGCCGATTCTGGGGAAGCTTTAGTACATAAGAGTTTCCTTTAACTGTTATGTAGGTGCTTTAATATACAGAACAAGTGATATTTGTGTAGTGTGTCTCATTGTGTTGCAATCTGGATTTAATATGTATCTTCCTACTTAATTCAGCGTTCTTCCCACTCGTGTCATGTGGTCATTCTGTCGTCGTACGTATTAGTTTAACAATAGTTACCAAGATAGGAGTTGCGAAAATACAGTGCTATGTCAAGAATAAACCGTAAAGTCGCCATCGTAAAATATGTCTTCAGGTAAATTATAATTTAGCGTCATAACGTGCATTGCATTTGGACGTTCACCATTTATTTCGTAAATTTATTAAGTTTCGTTCATAGCCAGTATCTTCGGTTTGGCATATCGGCGGTATTTTTCAAAAGTAGGTATCGATTTTCTCAATATTGTTATCGAACCTTTCAAGCATGGTACAATTAGATTATTTAATATCTCACATGGTAATGATGACATTTTCGTGCACATTATTGTATGTGTTGGCCTGTTACTTTCCTACTTCATCTTTATGCGCTATGAGTTGCTTGCTTGCTGAATAATGACATCCTTGAACAATGAGGTCATTCACACATCATCACATCAAAATTCAGACGTGGATTGATTGATTTAGGTTATCCTTTAGTATTGGCATTCATCGTTGTTACCTGCACTGTGAATGTCAAATATCATTTACGAGTATGCTAACATCTTGAAAAATGTAGGTTAGTTATTTACCGTCACATATAGATATTGTGAAATAGCTTAGCTTACTAACAAGGCTAAGACTTAAATCTCCAATCGAATCTCAATTACTACTACATACATCAATATAATAATCAGAGAACAAATATTTAAGGAAACACTTCATAGATACTGTTCTGCCATAAGAAGTTGTTTGGCCTTTGCACATTCTTCGTCTGAAAGTTTTACGACTCACAGCTGTATCATGTCACTAGTTGTGTATCGTTTAACTTCATTGCAGATGTTTTTGCAACGTTTATCCAAGCGTGGGTTAGCAGTATTCTTATTGATTGTATTTAGAGATTCAAAAACCTACAGTTTAGACTTATATCTACGAAGGAGGACGTAGCTGTAGTACGGTATCAATTAGGGAGAATTTAAAGATTTTGTATGGTCCACGAAATTCTCGTCTATTTTATATGTGCTACATCTTGTAAAATACAAATAGATACCATGATCTGTTCATACATCCGCAGTCTGTGTAGTCACGTGACCACTGATTTTTACTAAGTATTACTTTAACTAGTTAGTATACTCAAAGAATAAGAAGATGCTATCATGAATGGTTTGAATCAGGTTACAAAAGTAGGTACCTAACTACCTATGTACATTAATTTGCCAAGTACTTAGATATTAAATGTAACGAACTACTAGTTGATACAATTACAAAACTGTCTTAATTCAGCGAAAGCAACGAACTGGCTCGTGGAACTATTTCCTGTTTGTGATTTATATCATTGTTTCGGAATCGGTATAAATCGGTGTTTTAAAACAGGGGTGAAAACAAACAAAGGTCATTGGCTAGACGCAGCAGCATCGATCGATAGCAGCACGCAGTGGCTTAGCTGCTCCCAGCTACCGTAGCATGGGCAACATGTTCTTTTGTCTCATTCTATCTATAGATATTATTGCAAATATTAAATTAACTGCAGCCGTTCAGTCCTGAACAACATCTACACCTTTAGCATTCGTACATTCAGGACAATGTTGGAAAGTGCTGCCTTACTGTCCCACATAACAAAAATATTTCGAAAACGACAACAGCATTATCGCCACGGCCATTCAGATGGTCTTACCCCGATAAACAGGTTTGACTTATCATTTACACTTTAAACGTCCAAAATCGTTGAGTAATTTTTACAGAAAAAACTAGATAAGAATCTGAAAAAACGTGCCTGTTTTTGATATTCATAATATCGATACTTTAAATCTCAAATGGCGTAACCACCAAAACACTACTTTTCAGGAGAGCAGAAAAACAAAAAAAAAAATGTTTTGTTAATTCATAACTTTATCAATTTTAATACAATGAAAATGTTTTTTACATCAAATTTCTTAGAATTTTGAGATAAAGGCTTCAGTAGGAACTCTTTGTACCTAAATCTTATATTTTAGAAACTAGAAGTCGGTTACGACTTGTGAAAATATTACAAAAAGGCGTTTACGCCCCATAAAAATCACGATTTTTAAGAGGTTAAGGTCGTATCTCCAATAAAAAAATGTTCTTTGTGCTTTAAACTCATTTAATAATAAAAGAAAACGTAAAATATTCACTCTGTATTACGCTTTTACAAAGTTACGCCGTTTGACACTTTTTCATAGTGACTCAACGCGTAATTTTTAGAATTGGATGAAAAATTTTGGAATATGGGAAACTTCACTAAGATTTTTACGTATCTAAATCGATTAATTTTGTCATTTGAAACCCCCGCCGATGTGTATTCACCATACATTTATCTATGTATTCAGCCATTTGCGTACTTGTGCGCATAGATTACGTTTCTCGGTGTATTTATTATTTTTTGTGACCGTTACGTTGACTTTGGCGCGTTATTGGTCTTTGATTCTGATTTGTGTTTGGACATTGATTTAAAATGCCAAAACAAGGAAAAGCAATAAATAGCCAATGTCTCCGCAATCTTAATCCCCCCGCACATCAATACTAACAATAATAATGACAATCATGTGTTCAGCGATGTTGGGTGTAAACGCCTTTCTTTTGTATTGCAATTTCGATAAATAGCGTGTCTTACGAGTTACGCCAGAAAATTATGTCACTTACACCCTTTTTTTTTGACATTTTTTTTACGTCACAATAATTTCTAGGGGCGTAAACACCAAGTAAATTAGACAAAGCCTTTTACGACCTGTTTACCTTATGAAAAGTGTTCAAATCTATAAAAAACAATGGGACGTAATGACCTTTTTTGCGAATTTGAGGATTTTAAATATACAGATCGATAGAGAAAAAAAACTGAATAAAACTGCATTAAAAAGTCATTTTGACCAAATTGGCGGTTACGCCATTTGAGATTTAAGGTAGCGATATGTTCTTCGTAAATAAAGCAAGGCGCAAATTTACGCGGTAATTTTAGCAGTACTTTGAGACGTCTGGCTACTAATTTCTGATATAGATACGACTCGTACATCGCACCAAGTTATTTTAAGAAAATGTCCTCTTCTCAGACTGACACCGCATGTTGTATGATTCGTCTAAACTTCAAAAGAAGCCGTAATTTGTTTTGCCAAAGAAAGTGAGTCATAATTATGTTTACCTTTTGTTGTAGTACAAGTTAGTAAGAGGCATGTAATAAAATGGGACATAGGTATTGCGCTAAGGTTTGACAAAGTAATTAGTGTGGAAATTACCCATTTCTATCGCTTTAATTCATAAATTGAGAGAAATAATTACCAAGCGATGTTGTATTGTTTATATATTTTAAATAATACATTATAAAAATCTGCGTTTTCAAATAAAAACTAGGCCATATCACTGGTGGAGTCTTGTGTTAGAATTATTCATTTGCAGTTAGTTTCGTCTCGGTATGTGATGATGAATTTATGCATTAAAGAATGTTTTTTAATTTTGTTTTACATAAATTATGTACATGTACTAACCAATTTGACTTATTATCCTTAGTCGTTATCAAACTTTTTGTACGTATATGTTGTGAGAATGTTGTTTAAATTTTTCGCCAAAAATCATCATCCGACTCTTACTTTATATCTAACGGATATTTTAATCCTTTGTAAAGTAAAATTGTGAACATTTATTACATGAAAATGGTCAACTAAAAATGCAAACATTCAATATTTTTTTTTAATTATTGAAATTCCATAATTTATAATCTGCGCTGCACTCAGAATGTAGGCACACCGATCCTTCACTTCAAACTATAATGTGCAATTTATTTCAAGTTTGACGCATAGATTGCCAAAATATGATGTTCTGTTTATAGTGGATGACAATTATTGCTTTCAAGTAGAACTAACTCGTGTGAAGAGCGCATATGTCTAAATAACTATGTAATGTTTTAATGATATTACATGATACCAAAACTGGTCCATATGAATCGGCATAAGTACAAAAAACAAAACAGGTTCTAAACATAGCCTAGTAGGGCTATGTTCACAGAAGCAGTAGATATCAAGGTGCTGCAGGGTTTTGACGTGTGGTCCGGTTAAAATGGTTTACTTGGTCGTTACCAGGCAAGAGGCATCAATTATTCAAGCACCCTGCACTTTTGTCCTCCCCCCACAGAGGTCGATGCACTATGAAACGGTCACTCGGAATTGAATCGATCACATTGTCATATGAGTATTGTCACTATTTAAAGAGGGCACATTTCACTTTATTATGTAACTCCAACCCTTAGAATTTCTTAATTTTGTATTATTGCACTTATTATAACTAACTAACTAGTGAGTTTCGTTAGCTCTTTAGAGATTAATTATTTTGGTTTGGCTAAGGCAACAATAAGCGAGCATTGTAAAGTTTTTGTTACTTATAATTTGCTAGGTAATATAGCTATGACCTTAGACAAACAAGGAAGTGATTGATCGAGAAAAAACTTATTAACTGGCTCCATCTACCTGAATTAGTAGCCCCTATGACTTAAAAATAAGATCTTAAAACTATAGGAAGTAAGTTCAGATAGGTGAGTAGTACGTTGCCATTTTCTTTGCCACCCGTTGTCCTGTGGGTACCACAGGACATATTTGTTAAGAGCCATAAGTTCCTATTTAAAAAAATGTCGCGTATACAAGTGATTTTTTTTTCAAAAATACGAACACCTTATTCGTATTTTCAGCTGTTGGTTGGATTATGAATAGCACGTATTTCTCACAAGCTGTTTTTGTACTACACTGCATATTGGGACCAAAAAAATGGTTTTCGTATCATTGGCACATTATACCCTTTTTTTAACCCGGTGAAATGCGTTGCGCACCTTCACCCTGAGAGGGGGTTCTCTCCGGGTGGTGTGTCGGACTCCCCAGCGACTGGCGAAGAGATGGTAAATGCCAGCCGCGACTCCTGGACGGACTGCAATGCCCAGGGGGTATACCGACTAAAACACCGGGGTGTACCTCATCGCCAATTGGCGGTGTTGTGGTACCTGGCATAGCCTTCACTCACAACACCGCTGGTGGCACATTATACCCTAGCTAGATGTTGCAAAATTCCTTAGCCAGTGGAGAGTTACCTTAGATTTAATCTATGAAAGAACATACATACATACCGATAGTCCCGCCCTTTTTCCAGAAGGGTAGGCAAAGATCAATCTATGAACATATTGGAGATATTTAATTTTATCTTCAATATGTTCATGGATTAATTTGTATGATTTGAGATTTGAGTTGTGAATGTATTTACTTACACGTCTGGGCTTCGATGTGATCGTTTGCTACAGTTGTCTTCCATTACTAATTAAAATGACGAGATCGCGCGTAAAATGACTCAGACACGATTCTAAGTAGTTCGTGTGATACAAATGTACAATAAGTTTGTCCTTCTTGGGAAGGATGGATCTATCATGAAATCTACATGTCGGTATGGTCGGCGAAGAAAGTGGTCTACCAGTTTCGAAAATTTTTCACATGTTAGTAAAATTGTGATAGGGCTGAAGGCTGACCTCTTAAATGAGATCAGCCCCAGCCAAGTGTAAAATTTTCTTGGAAAAATCATCCTTGTTGTTCTGTGACTCGTGAATGATTTTCAACCTTAGGACGATAAACCACCTTTTTAGCCAACCGTACTTATTACTTTCGTCGAAAATATCATCAAATTCAATTTACTTGCAAGATAGAAACCTATAAGTTGTGAATTCTAATATGTAATGAATGGTTCCTTATTTTTGATCACGTGGTTGATAGTGTATTATATTGCAAACAGCAAGTTATAAAATTACAGAAACTTAGGTATCAATATTTCAACGGTCTAGTCTAAACGATATAACATTTAACAATAAGGATATTAAATGCCACAGCCAATGTAACTGAGTGGCCTTGCAAGTACATAGACCGCCTACTTACCTAGTGAGTGAAGAGTGATGCATTACATTTATAAAATCTTTCATTGATAATTTCAAATTTCTTTTAAACGTTTATAACATAACGTAAATAACCAACTCAACACATAGGACTGGACACACGTGTGTTAATTGGTGAAACATTATTACATTTGTAAACTTAAGTAAGGAATTTATTTTTTTGTGATTCCAGTGTAAAGTGAATTTTGTGTCTCAGGGACGGTAAATAACCCGCATGCGCCATTTTATCAAATAAAGCAATCACACATGCCAATAAAATATTTTTGCAATAAATATAAAGATAGTTATTCGATTTCTTAATTGCATTAAACAAATAATTTTATTACGAGTGAAACAAAATTAGTCCAATTTAGACGAATTTTCTTAGATTTCACCAAATCGGAAGTCTCTTAAAAGTATACCCAATTTACTTCAATAACAAGACTAGTGAGGCATTGTTTGTTTGTTTCTCACAGACTGCCTCGCCCACCAATCAACAAGTTCACGCCGGCTGGGCTTAGCGACCGCATCCAAATTATATACCTCGCCAAACATGACGTAATATCCTGCCGACAATTCAAATGTTTCTACCCATATATGTTTTACAATGACGAATCCTATGCGAAATAATACGTAGTTAGTAGAAACCTACAATTTTAAGGATCATTGACTTGAGATCCTATTATCATAAACATTAAATTTGGACGTATTGGTAAGTATTGAAAACTTGTACTTAGCAAGAGGTCGGCGGTAAAGAAAATACAATGAATATACCTCTGATTTTACACAATCTCTTGATCAAATTGTTCTCGTTCCCTTGTTTATGCGGAACACTGAGGTCATCGCTTTGCTGCGATTACCAGACTTGAAGCATTTGTGATGATGACGGTCAATCATGGCCCTTGGCTGTCGGAACAAGGAAAGGGCCTGGAAAATGAAAAATGATACTTCGAGAGTAAATTAATGTCTTGCGGAGGGAGATCAGTTGAGTTTTGGAATTCTTTTAACGGATGCGCTATAATTATAACCAATCTACTAAACTTGGATCACGATAGGTTATCATTATAGATTTCACAAGTTTAGTAGTAACATCAGTATTAGGTTCCACTATTATTTGTCAAGTACCACCCTGATCAAGTTCTTGTAATGCAGTGTTAATATTTTATGAATAAAGGGTTGTAATGATTTTTGTCCTTAGAGACCGAGCATTGTATGCATGTTTACATAGGTAGTAGGCTACTACTACTAGTTTCAGCATCGCGTGTTACACGGTAACAGCAGCTGTCGGTAATTTATATCCTCCGTTTCATGGTTGCAAGGTCAAATCTTTAATACTTCCCTTCAATGAAAGACAAATGAACGTCAGTTATCATTGTCTTCATTTCTTATCATTAAAAAGATTATGATTAAACATATGATAAATATCGTCAAGAGTGCAAAGTTATTGTATGTCTAAATGCATGGATCATGAAAGTAGAAAACTAAAACTGTAAAAAGAAAGTCACTAGCTATTTTAATCGTAGGTACGCTGCGTTAAAATATTCGTCGTCATAGGGAGGGATACTTTCATTTGAGATAGAAAATGCGATCTACGGTGCCAACTTTGTCTATTAACCCACATTTATAGGCATGTTACGTACAATATTGATTGTATTTACCCATTAAAATGCAGTATCGATCTAAGCTCATAAATTTAAGTAACCTAGTTTAATCCCGAATTGGTAGGTACGCCTTCGCAAAACATATTAAGTAGTTTCATTCAATGGCAATTTGAAAGCGATTTTGGGTTTTTTGTTTAACAATAGCAAAGCCTACAGACTAGTGATTTAGGTAGGTACGTTCTATTTATATTTAATACAGATTCAGTTTTTTGATGTCATCAAAAAACTAACTAACTAGTTAGCGTCAGAGTAATAAATTTTCAGATTTAAAAAGTCGCTATCTAATACATACTCAATATTATGTACGACATCTAACTACTACTAATATTAAAGTGGCTCGAATAAACTAATATAGAGCTAAATCCCCTCAGTTACTAGTTCATTAATAATTAAATGATTCGAGTCGAGAGCACTTACATACATACACTTATATGTGAAGTGTCAGTGACGTAATCTTTCCTCAAATGTTAGGTGATAAACGCGTGAACGCATACTAATAAACTTGCTCATGAAATTAGTATGCGAAGAGCAATAACAGGTTTATTGTTATTATTCCACATAAACAAACAAACCTGGTTTATCTCTTTTCAGTATATTCAGATGTATGTAAATACGTGAATGCTTTGACTATGTTTGACAATAGGAGATTATCCTAGGTAAACAAAACTAAATTATATTTAGTCGATCTTGCAAATATTGAAAAAATAATGAGAATATTTTTTTGCTGGGAAAATTTAACACAAAATTTTTGAGAAAGCTATATCACACAATATGTATGGTTGTATGGTATGTGTGTATATGCATAAAATATACCCACGTCAGACGTCACACGACATATTACAATATTTTTTCCAATAATAATCTGACGGCCAAAAAATTATATTTTGTATAAACCCCTATTTACTCTTTTCAGATGGCGTGGCAGTATATACAAGTTGGTGTGGCTGGATCTACTCGTTTTTCTCTTGTTGTATTATATTTTAAGTTTGACGTACCGTCTCTTTTTGGATGGAGAATCAAAAAGGTAATTTAAAGTTTTATTACATTTCTACGTTTTCAAATAAAAATTATAAATATTTTGGTACAAAGCTCTGTATAGCTATTGTGTCTAATTAAAGGCTTATAGATATATAATAAAAAATATGCGATTTTACAACTATGTATAATTGTATAATGATTGTTCTGATAAGAATAACTTGATGCTACACTGTACGTGTAATAGATTGTCGGTTATACGTACCATAACTCATTATTGTAACAAATGCTAATGGATTAGGTATTAAATCGTTTTTACTAATTTAACGTGAACGTGTCTAATTACTATTCCTACGATTTGCATTAGTTGACATTTGGAGTTTGGGGGGCCTGAGATAGATTGCCTATAGTGATTTTTTTCATTTGTTGTTTTAGTTCTTTACCTATTTAAAAATTAAAACTTTTTGGACTATTTCTATTTGAAGTACCTTAAGTGTTTTTAGCCACATAGTCATTGACTTGCTACTTTCAGAATATTTGAGGGTGTGGTGAATTACTGCAGTTTTCACGGCAATGTGATTCCATTGTCGTTCGTGCTGGGCTTCTACGTCACGGTGGTGATGAACCGCTGGTGGAGCCAGTACACCACCATACCATGGCCGGACTCCATTGCCGTGTTTGTGTCTGCGACTATTCACGGCCAGGTATTTTATTTTTTACATCTCCATTGATTTACCCAATATGTATAACTATACCCGCCCTCGCTTCGCTTCGGGTACTTATATTATACATAATACCTACCTTCCCCTTAAATATCTCTATCAGTTAAAAAAACCGCATCAAAAATTGTGTAGTTTAAAAATTTAAACAAACATAGGGACAGACGTGGGAAGCGACTTTGCCATGTACTATGTAGTGAAGAATATGGGCAAACAAAGAGTTTTTTAAGATAATCGAAATATTTTTAAGCTGTATAATTACTGAAATATAGATATACCTACCCTACCTGAATATAAATCTTAAAACTTGTAATTTATGTACAACAAACCAAAAAGAATAACAAAACTTTAGTTAAAAGGACAGACTAACATTTATAATTAGGTATTTATTGAATGAATGCTGCGCCCCAATATGGCGTAGGAAAACAATTACGTTATTAACATTTTTAAATAGATGTTCTTCCTTCTACAACATACTTACATAATGGATTTACCTTATTATATGTCTGTTAGCGATTAGTAACTATAAAATGTTTTCATTTACGTTGCGGTACTTAACACAAAAGAGATACTAGAGTAGTGAATACAACAGTTATTCAATAAATGTTTCTTATGCTTCAGGCTGAAATATTTAGGAAATGTATTCTACTTTGCTAACAATCACTCTACGTAATAGATTAATGTAGAGCTATCATATAATCGTAGACAAGGCGCGGCGGCTTCAGATCTATTTTTATTTACTTCAGATTAGTTAAGATAAAATACCCATTTCACGCGCCAAATGTGCAAGATGTCATAAGGTTCTCAAACCTACTCACCTTCTAAGTAGGAACTAAGATAAGATAAAATGACTCCGTTGCGTGACAAGTTTTACCTTGTCATGATGTGTCAGTGGGTGGCCGAGAACCAAGAATGATGAATAAAAACATTCTTTTATCCATTTTTAATATGCACATTATGCAAATAGGTACAACATACATATTGTGTAAACTAGTGTTATGCAAGTGAGAATAATTGATTTTAGTAAATAATATTATTTGCATGCTGTGCTATAATATCTTATCAGCACTTATGAATGTGGTACATACGTTACAGTTCCTTGTGATAATTTAGAATTTTAAATGATAAGCGTATACCTGTAACAATGTTACGTTTTGGCTATCTTTGCCCTTCACGATCAACGCGTAAGACGTTATTATCAGATTGCGATATAGTTTCCGCAAATTAAATGTATTATCGAGATTACGCAACCGTAGGTTTATCTGAAATACTTCTTCCCTATCCTTTTGCTGATTTTATAAATTTTATGATGATAGACCAACATAGGTCGTAGGTACAGGTCGGTTCATGGAAGTTGACCACAAATGGCGGCCGATGCGCATGTGTGCATTCATGAAGAAAATACTTAATACAAAAAATATTTTATTGTAATTGAAATAGTATAATTCATTGTCTAAACTAATAATATACTTAATATACTCGTAATTATTGTAGGTACACTTATTTAACTTATTAACTTTAACAAAAACAACGATAACTTAACAAAACAACGAAAACTTAACATGTCACAAAAAATATGAAACAAATATCTTAAAGCAAAACACTTTTCTTTTCAATTGCACTTGACTGCGCTGACAGCGTGTCGATGCCGCAATTGACGAATAGCGATTGAGCGGCCTGCTGCAGTCCATCACGCGGCGCGCACGCACCAATAGCGTCGCTCCAGTCTTGACGCATTCCGCCCGCCCCTTACCCCGCACCTCAACAGGGACCTAAAAATCGCTTTCTGCGCATTGGTCATCTTTCGTGAACCGAACTGTACCTGTTGTTACCAATGGCACCACATACATAGGCAATAATCGCGAAGTAATTACAAGTCCCACACGAGGTTACACAGAATATTTCCTACATTCTATTACATATTGTTTTCCTCTTTGGTGTTATTAAAATTAATAAAACACGGGTAAAGTACCTCTTGTGTAAACAGTTACCGGTTACAGCTAAAACAAGTTCAAAGACGTAAATTACCTACTTGAGAGGGATCTAATATAAAAATAGCCGACCTTGGCATTTTATTTTCATGTACATATGCATGCATACCTGTAGTCCAGAAATGAACATAGATGAGCATAAGAACTTACTGTTATTTAAAGATACATTGTTTTTTTTGTAATCCAGAAATATAAATAGTAAAAAATTAAATACAATGAATTGCTTTGTTTTCCAGGACGAGAGAGGACGGTTGATGAGGCGTACGATAGTGCGTTACGTGTGCCTTTGCCTAACGATGGTGCTAACTATGATCTCGCCGCGCGTCAAAAAGAGATTCCCTACTCTAAACAATTTAGTTGACGCAGGCTTATTGCTTGAAAATGAGAAGGCTATCCTAGATAATCTTAATGATAAGTTTCCAAAGCCGTCCAAACACTGGTTAGTATTAAGCATTCATTCATAAGAAATCTTTGTGATGAAATATTTAATTAGGTAGATAAAATTCTATGCATATTCCATATTACAGGTTACCAATAGTTTGGGCGACTAGTATAGTGACGCGAGCTCGCAAAGAGGGCCGGATAAGGGACGATTTCGCGGTCAAAACTATTATAGACGAACTCAACAAATTCCGAGGGCAGGCTGGTCTCCTGCTGAGCTACGACACTATCAGTGTACCTCTTGTATATACTCAGGTGCGTTCTCCATGTATACCTACTAACACGGTTAATACAATACAAGTTCACAGCGATGGGACGAATCGTGCCAAAGCAATTTGTATAATGACCGCCATCGGTTTGTCGCGTGCTGTAACGACATGGACTTCCATGAACCGCGAATTAGAAATATCAAATACTTCGCTGGAAATGGAATGCCACATGCAAATTATCTAGTGATATGCTATCCACCATATATGTATAACTAATTCCTGTAAAATGCCGTGAATGACTAATTCCTTTTATTCCAAAAATCTTCTATCGCATGCTACTCCAATTCTAAATTTGTAGCAACTAAGTAAACTTCGGTGTAAATGTTCATTCTTTCGTGATTTCAGGTCGTTACCATAGCTGTATACTCATACTTTATTACCTCTGCCCTGGGCAGCCAATGGGTCGAACACAAATCAACGGCACATCCGGAAATAAGCAATATCGATCTGTATTTCCCGATATTCAAAACACTAGAATTCTTCTTCTACATGGGCTGGCTCAAAGTAGCAGAGTCCTTGATAAATCCGTTCGGCGAAGACGACGATGACTTTGAAGTCAACTGGCTAATAGACAGGGATTTGCAGGTAAATATTTTTTTATTCGCTTGTTTGTTCTACTCTGAACTATTTTTAATTATGATCTCGATACATGTAACTACGTGTTGATAGATAAGATATTATGAGACTGTATGATTTATACTCTATTTTATCGTACAGAAGGTCGCAATAACATCGTCCATCAAATATTTATAACTCGAGCAAAATTCTGGCAAAGAATGAATTCAATTCACGGAAAACAGCGTTTGCATTAATAAAACCCGGTTAGTAAAAAAATATAAATTATTCAAACATTATAAACTCATTGGCATTAGAAAATACCCACTTTTTGTTGGGGTTATTCCACTTGCCTCGCCAACCCACCCTGCTGAAGGGGAAAAGATTGCATTTTGCTTTCAGTGGGGTGATTTAGTTGGATAAAGTGAAATAACCCTTTTTGTTGTTTGTTGGTAGTGTTAATTAGTATTAGTGTATGTGAGTTTTGGTACCTATAGTGTTTTAGGCAGTTTACAGACGAACGACAGAGTAGAATGCGATCACGATATTTCGGCTTCGTTAAAAATTGCGCTATTAATAATCCTCGGTGATTGACGATGTTCAATCGACATAACATTTTTTCAATGTTCAACTTTGCTGATCAACTGTCGCTCGTCCTGTATGCACTTCCTTGTGGTATGTAGATCGTAGTCAGGACTAGAGATTGAAGGACTGTCTTTAAAGGGACAGGATGGTGCTGTATTACAGGTGACAGAGACCATTATGCATGCATTAGTCATTATGTTTGCAATGTAGGTTCCTTGTATAAATGGTTGCTGAAATTGGTATTCTGGTGTTATTATATCGATTGAAGTATATCAGGCAAATTACCTGGTATGTTTATCATCTAATACAGCTGAGAAAAAGTCCTTAAACATATATACCGCTTTAGACTATTTCAAAGTGGACTCGTTTTTACCTTTCCCTAAAATGTTGGCGTCAAATAACATTAGGCTAAATTGGTCGCGATTAGTAAGTAAATAACAGGTGTCATTACTACTATTCCACCCCAGGTATCATACATGATCGTGGACGAAATGCACCACGAGCATCCGGAGCTGATCAAGGATCAGTACTGGGACGAGGTGTTCCCGTCCGAGTTGCCTTACACCATTGCCACGGAGAACCAGCGTGAGGAACATCCGGAACCGTCCACCGCTCGCGTGAACGTGCCCGCGCGCCAGCGAAGCATGGTCACCGTGGCCCCTTCAGCCCTCAAGATCGACGAAATGGTCCCCTCCAACACCGTGAGTTACAAGTTCGCCCCGCCAGAGGTTAGACCCCCCCTTTCTTTGAGCATGCTGCACGCTCGGTCTATATGGAGCTTCGCAGTGTGACGGTGCCGAGGGTTGCCAATATGTTGTGTTACTATTCATCTATTTTATCTATTTACAGTTGGGCGGTTGAGCATTTCCTTTCCACGTACGTTTCGGTATGTTCAAATACGTCCTTATCGTGAGCAGTGATGAGTAATTGAATGATTAATAAAACGCTTATCGAATATAATAACATTTTACAACTGAATTCCTTAATGTTTTTGACTCGTAATTAAAAAGTATTTCTTATCGATTGTCTCTAAACTCACTTTATAACATAATTTTCATATAATTTGATTTGCATTTGCGATAAGATAACGCGTATTAATATTCCCGGAAGTATTTTTGGCAGCCCTTTGAATTATAACGCATATATATATTTAGGAGTTGACTAACTTCCAAATATATAGATATAGTAGTTATTTAATTCTACGGCATGGTTATTTAAAAAAGTGTGTAGAAATAACATAATATTTTTAATGTAACCCGTTTATCTAATAATTACGTTCACTAACAATATTTAATTGACTATATATTTTATTCTACTAATTATTATACTCTAATGAATGTTATTTATTTGCTTAAAGTTACTCACGAAATATATTTAACTTTACATGTTGTACTTTCTGTGTGACTTCGTGTGTGTAATTTATTTTTGTACTTTATAATTTCACTTATGTTATTGTTAACTTCCGTCTACTAACTTATTTTAACATCTATCGATATATATCGCATTCTAACAATGTTCGTTAGCCGTAGCCTAAACCAAACACTAACGCCTATAAATGTTATTTGTTGGTTCGGTGATAATAACCAATATTTATTTTGTAACGATGTTTGATGTGTGCCTTTTCAGAATTTCTGCTGTAAATATCTGCTAAACTGTTCGTTTTTTAAAACTAATATTTAAATACGTGTTTTTAATCAATGCCTATCTATATTTAAATTTCGCTGTCTTACTTTTATTTGCACCAATCGAGGCACTAAGGCTAAAATCTGAATTTACTCGTGAAAATATCAGTAAATAACTTACGGTGTGTTCGTCACGCGAAGAACGAGTATTGGCGAAGTGTTAATGAATGTTTCAAATTATTATCGCTGGATTTTTCCTGCATTCGAAAGTTAGTTTATTGTCATCATCAAACCAATTCATTAGTTTTCTGACAGCATCATCAGATAAATAGGCAAGATGACAGAAGTGCGGTATAGCGTCCCATTATTCATTTTCTCAATGATTGATGATGAGATTGGAATCATTCGTCTTAAACTTGACCAATGATACACGCCATCGTCACTAGAGCATTGGAATGACGTGAATGCACCTAGAAGTGAAACATACTTTAGAGCATTTTCTTTTAAAGTATAGGGAATATTTTCTTCGTCAAGTATGTACTAGATAAAGTTAAATTAACTACTACCGAGTATAAAATGTTTCAAATCTATTGATGTAAAATACAGTACGATTTACATGAAACTATCAATTGTACCTACACGTGTCCTTTTAATAACAATGGGTACAATAAAAAAAATCATGTTTCTGTCTGAGAATATGTGACATTATCTGATTAGCGTGTACCTGTCAGCTGTACCTAATATTCTAGCTGTACCTTATCGGAATAACTTCGTGTTTTTTAAATTAACAACAATGTTATTTAGTCTTTTACACGTTTTATTGTTTGATTCTTTATTACTGCTTCATTATAATATTTTCATTTTACCAACCGCGATCGCTGAACTGGATCTTCTGTTACTACCTAACTGCCTATATGCTCTTATGTATACTCACTTCTAGGATAATAGGAATAATTGACTAAAAATATTTATGTCTATCTTAATCCAATATTTTTAACCTGGAATCTTCATATTCGTGTCTTATTCGACGTTCCTATATCAAATGATCATTCCCCAATAGCACTAACTACTTCCCTAACTTCCCAAAAAACAGTTGAAGATCAATCTGACGTCATATCACCTTTCAATAGCAACTCCAAATGAACGACGACGCACAATCGGGCATCCACTTCATCGTGTCTCGCGGCAGCAAGCGCGGCAAGAAGGACGACAGGAACTCGATGGGGTCAACGAACTCCATGGCCTCGCTTCAGCAGACGCCCATGACGAGGAACAACTCGGTCACCTCTATGCTGAAGCGGCTCTTCTCGAAAGAGGACCAGCGGTCGGGGCCGACGCAGGTGTCATCGCAAACGGATGGTACCGGTAATTTGCTTATTCTTACAACTTACTCGACCGAAGCCTAGACTATAGTCGATATACCTAATATAAACATTTGAGTAATTTTAAGGGCAAACCCTTGATAGTGGAGCCCGGCAAGTGCCCTCTCCCTAGATCCGGGCCTAGGTACTGGCTTCTCTGAAAACTCCAATCCTAAGTGACGGAACTAGACAATTACAAGAACGAATTTGGCATAAGCTCAGATACAATAACCCTCATGGTAGAATACCAACATCGCAACACCGATTGTAGTTACTACAAACAGACTATTATTCAATGTTTGAAAAAAAGTATTTTTGATTTTAATGGAACACAACATGCTAACGGGCTACCATTACATTACTTTAACATAGTTGTTTAATTTTGTACCTACATACACATTTTGAATCTAACGGAAGTGAGTCACTTGGAATAATATCTACCTAATGTATTCTACTCTAAGACACGAATTTGAAGGTCGTTAACTGTAAAAAAATGGAATGAGTTAATGTTTAATTTACTTTACTCGTCTATGCGGGCTGTTGATAGACTGGATGTCAATGCATAATCATCTGACTTCTACATGCGAAATAAGATGAATCATGTTTCAGCCTACTGTTGATTTACATGTCGTACCTACTAGTCATTGTAGTTGGATGACGCAATAAGGTAGTTTACATATAGAATTTAAATCAAATAAAGGGTGTGTCGACAGCAGATAATAATTTAAACTATTCCTGCCCAAACACTATGACTATGTAATGAATGACTACTCAGCTTTAGCATTGAGGTGCCCTTTATCGAGATAACCTTTATGTTGTTTTTAATAGCTGTTGCGGATGTTCAGTGTACTAATTAGAGCGGGATGTGATGTAATCATTTCGTAGTCTACATTTTCGATGACGAATCTGTCGAGGGATTCTAGGATCTGTTTCCATTTCAGGACAAACATTCATCTGTTGAAATGTTATGTCGTAGATAGATACATACATAACCCAGATTCTTTAAAGATAAATAATAATATAGGTATATAATAGAAGATTTTTATTTTTTTCCTATGGAAACGAATTTATGTCCTTCTCTCGGTTAATTACCTATAAAAAAATTTCAATGTGGAACTGAAAAATATGACGTTATTGAATTGACTGTTGTTTGAAGCAAAAAACAAAAATAACGACTTTATAATTTCAAACTTTTGTTAAGTCGTGTCTTGTGAAAAAAGGTTATTATTAAGTAGAAGACTACTTAAACGATAAAAATCCATGAACATGATGAGCTGCTCGTTTGGATAATCAAAGAATTATGTAACTTGTACAATTTTTATGTATTTGTGATTAATTCATTGATAAATTGACGTGCAAAAGTATTTCATGTAAATCTATTTGCAGAATAAACTATTTCATTTCATTTCGAAATTATTTTTGTGCCAGCTTGATCATAGGGCAATTTGTTATATACCCAAAAAAATGTTAATAACTTTTTTTCCTAACTAACTTACGATGATGGCTTGGAGTAGCCTCGTCATCATCACCGGACTTGCATGGCTCTAACCCCTAAAATGTTAGTAACGTAATGAATGATTGATTGCAGGCACCCGGTTCACGATATCCGCTAGCAATGCATCCCTGAACAAGCCCACGACGGCCGGCGGCGGCAGCATGAAGATAGCCAACGAGGTGATCGAGGAGGTCGACGAGCAGGCCACCATCACCAGCATGGGCAAGCGGCCGGAGATCAGGTGGGTGCTTTAGCAGCCGGACTGAGCCAGCGCGGGGCCCGTGCGAGAGGTCGCCAGTTCAAACCCCGCCACGTATCACTGTGTTTTTTAAATTTAAAATCATATTTACGTTCAATCGACACTTTAACGGTGAAGGAAAACATCGTGAGGAAACCTGCACACCTACGAAGAAATTTTCTTAGGTTCTGTAGTCAACCAACACTTCGCCAGTGCGGTTGACTAAGACCTTAAATTAATATTATTTAAATAATGGTAACAGCTGTTGGAGAGAGCGGCCCTCTAAAGCGGCGGGGCCCGTAGCATTTGCTACTCTTGCTATATGGCTAATCCGGCACTGTGCTTTAGTATTTTTAGGGTAAAAACTGAACCATATTACTAAGAACTATTACTAGAACAAAATAAAACGAATATTTAATGGCTCTCATGCAAAAAAAAAACAAGTTTAATTTTGAAATATTGGTGCGTGAGTCTAACTCACACTAGACCTGTTTCTTACTCTGGCGACTGCCGAAGAAAAGTTGATATTTGAGTAGATTTAGACCTATTTTGGTTTGTACATAATATAATTAAAAGCCCTTAATGTATCTCTGTTAAAATGTTGTGTTATAAACATAATACGTACAGTTGGTGTGCCTATGTATTAGAAAACTGAAACTGTCCGGGATATTTACCATGTTGTTGTGTTTTAATGAGCTCCCGATATTTCGGCACTGTTGCAAGCGCCATGATCACGGATGAACTGTAGGACTGCGAGAATGACGGTAGGACTAAGGGCAGACATATCGGTCTACCCTCTTTCTCAGTCTTTTATTACGCACGACACCACTACCCTCGTTCACATTATTGTCACTCAGAATTCGATCCAGACACACTACACTCACGGTATCACTTCTTTTTCCTCGAAAACGGACACATTTTTATTTTTACATAAACGTATCACTGGATGCCATACTTTCGCTAGTTGAAACCCGTCTTCACGATTGAAGTTTTTGAATTTTTAATTTCAATTGCTTCCCTGACCAGTCGTGGTATGTAATGGCGTTCTGTCGAAAGTATTTTTGGGTTATGTAACTCAATCCAGTGGTTCGTTCCCGATTCTAAAAGATGTTGAGCGATTGCCGATTTTTGTGCTTCGTTGTTTTTGACTGCCCTGATATGCTCTTTCACCCGGCACGAAATAGTCCTTTTCGTTTGCCCTATGTACGAGCTTCCGCAGCTACAGTCAATTTTATAAACGCCTGGTTTTTCTAAAGGAAAGCTATCCTTCGGTGAGCGTAGAAATTGCGATACTTTTTTAAGAGGAGTGAAGATAGTTTTTACGGAGATTTTCCTAAGTATGTTTGAGATCTTATCTGTCACTCCTTTTACATACGGCAAATATGCTGGATGGCGGTCTACACTATAAACCAGGCGTTTATTACGTGTCGGTCTTGATATTCGCCCACTGTATCCATTCCACCGTAGGACGTCACTTACGTGTTTAAGTTCATCATTTATATGTTCCTCGTCACATAGATTATATGCGCGGTCTGTAAGCGACTTCACTACAGAGTTCAGTTGGCGTGGATGATGATGAATCGTGAAGACGGGTTTCAACTAGCGAAAGTATGGCATCCAGTGATACGTTTATGTAAAAATAAAAATGTGTCCGTTTTCGAGGAAAAAAGAAGTGATACCGTGAGTGTAGTGTGTCTGGATCGAATTCTGAGTGACAATAATGTGAACGAGGGTAGTGGTGTCGTGCGTAATAAAAGACTGAGAAAGAGGGTAGACCGATATGTCTGCCCTTAGTCCTACCGTCATTCTCGCAGTCCTACAGTTCATCCGTGATCATGGCGCTTGCAACAGTGCCGAAATATCGGGAGCTCATTAAAACACAACAACATGGTAAATATCCCGGACAGTTTCAGTTTTCTAATGTGTGTGACCATGACAGTTTAAAATCATACCTATGTATTACCAAATAAATACATAAAGTATTTACATAAGTGCAGGTATATGTTTGACTTGCGCTGTAAAAAAGGCCTATGTCCATCTATGAGTAGATTCGGACTGACGCCTTGATGAGCCTGTTAGACCAAATGATACGCGAGGTTTAATTTTTACTAAAGTTTAAAAATATCTTTTAGGAGAAACTTAAATATGCTTTTTTTATAATTTCAGACCCACGGCGATGAGTTTGTTTTCTGCACCGGCCCCTAGTGACCCAGTTGACGTGCCTAAGAAAATTTCGAACCATAACACAAGTAAGTAAGACTCAGAAGGTAAAACCATAGACAGTGTACAACTAAAAATGCCAGATATCAAGGTGCTAAATTGTTCCATTGAATTGGCTAGGAATGAAATAATGACGTGTTTTTTTGTTTACCTTTTCTTCGAAATTTAATATATCGTATAGGTATTTGTATTCAAGGTGGAATTTCGTTTGAGGGCCATATTGATTCGTCATTGTGGTTAGTGTCATAAATGTGCTGTGATAATTCTGCGGTATGATCACAGAGCAAACAAATACTAAGTATGACTAATGTCAATGTGTATAATTTACCAAATATTCTTGGCATTCAGCGGGGATTCCCACCCGGGACAAATATTTATGTAAAAAATATCCAATGTAACTGTAATTATTGTTAGCAATAAAAATCTAAACTACCTACCTTTATTTAGATGGATGCAGATGTAAATACCTAAAGTTAAATAGTTATGATAATAATAGTAGGTAGGGTATATTGATTATTTATAGATAATGACGTTGAAAAGTATTGGTATATTGGTGGTCGGTTAGAGGAAAATGGACTGCTTTCTGGTCGGTGATATAGGCTGCATGCCATTATTGGGTATTTCAAATGTATCATCAATCGATTTTATTTATACAATTTACTCGACACATCTGCTACCTAAACATTACTTATTTAGGTGTTCGAGCCTACGCTTGAACCACTTGAGATTACGCTTCAATGATTCCGAGCTCTTTCTCGCTTACACCTACCATCCCCACTGTGTCTACGCTGTTGCTGTCTCTTTCCCACATAGCAGCGCGGCTGTGCGGCGCGTTCGCCGCGCTCTCCAGTACGCTTTTGAATTTCGAACTCGAAGCGCGTGACCAGCGCGCCGCAGTTATATTTCGTGAGTACCTATATAATATTATATATACATTCTAATACTACATACCGCTCGGCGCCCTGTGGCCCAGCGACGTCTGGTGCTCTCTTGGACACCCTAAAACACTTTTCTGCCGGATCGAGACGGCATGTCGTATCACCTCGCAAAGACGACATACGAGCCTACGGCTAAGGCGACACGTCAAAGTGTAGCATGCTGGAGACGACGACACCACTAGGGCGACACGACAGCGTCTTTCTCGTGCTACACGACGCTCACTTAAGGCGTCAGGCGACACGACGCCGTCGGTAAGGCGACGCTGTGTCGCATACTAGCCAGACGACTACGTCGCTTGCTAACTCGGGACGACGATGTCAGTCACGAAGTCCATTGCTTGATGCGACACTACATGTCCAGTGAGATAACTTCTATTTAGGCTGAAAATACTTTTTCATCATCTTTCCAGATCATGACGTCTAAAATAACTACGATGGGCGAATTGGCTACTCGTCCATGTCCAGATGGAGAAGAGGAGATTTTCGCAACAGTCATAAACATAATTGACGAAAATTTCCCTGATGATTGGCGTTCATGGGAGGTAAATGATATTTCATTTGCGGACCTTTTTGGTGACGAGGTCTCATCAAAAATAGAGAGTAAATTGAGATTCGCTATTCCGACTGCTGACCTGGGTCGAGCTTTTGCACCTGACTCATCATCACTATCAGAGCGAAAATACAGAAACATCAGGGCAAAAATCCTGCGCTGGCCTCTAGGTCGAGCCTTAGTACACTCACCGCATAGCATTATGGCGAAAATTCACGGCTCAGGTAAATACTACTACGCGTTCGTAGATGCTGTACGGACTATAAGAAGCAAGTTGACAAATCGCAGCAGGGCCTCCTCTGATTTGCAACAAAACCAACGAACCTTGGCTAGTCCTTCACCTGGGCCGTCCACTCCTAATGCGCCAGCCCCAGAATGCTCTTCAGGAAGGAAACGACACCATGAGCAGGACATAGTATTGGAAGATACCCCATCTAAGCAATCGTCAACCTCTCATCAGTTTAGAAGTCACGGGCAGGGTAGTAGCGACCATCTGTTGGCAGCAGTGCTAAATCAACAAATGGAAATGTTCAACCGTCTAATTAAAATCCAAAACAAACAAAATGACAACATAGAAAGGATTTTATCAAAACAAACACCACCAAAAGAAGTAACAAATCGCCGTAACTTAGACACGTCTTTCGATTCCTTACCCGACAGCACACAATCGGATGACGAGGTCGAACCCGCTCAACAGGATTGCATTACCGAGTGCTCCACAAATAATAATTTCTCAACAAGAGAGGATGAATTGCGAGCGAAAATATCGGACGCTCAAAGAGAACTAGCCGATTTACATTCCAAAAATACCGGATCTTTTGACTTTGATCCTTCTACGACTATAACTGAACCTAAAATGGCCGCAACTAATCCGGATTTTCTCAAACAAGGAATCCAATGCCAACAATTCGGTCAAGAGGGATGGCGAAACGTCAGATATTCGGAGACGCAGAAGCAATTCCAAGCATCACCCGCATTTTGCGCTCTCAAAGTTAACGATCTACTTGTTAGCATAGCCCCACCATGGAAGTCTTCTGCCGTGCTCGAAAAGTTTGACCTGACATTAGGCGCTATCACACACGGACTCTTACAACAAAGGAAGATATTTCAAAAATTAGTAGACCAGCTGCCCCAAGAAATGAAAAACAAAATTGGCAACGAATTTTTAAATACCAACTCTACGTTTAGAAAAAAATCTGACGCCCTATTACAATATGTCTGTGGCCGGAGAGCAGAAATTATAGAGCAGAGAAGAGGTATATTTAAACCACAAAATAAAGCTTTGAACGATATACTGCATGAAATACCTTCTTCTGAAACACTCTTTTCTGATGAAGCGTTATCTAAAGCGGTAAAAGACTGCTCTAATAGTGATATCAGAAAGTTTTTTCCTTACCTCAAGAGAAAGAGGTCAACCAACTCCTGGCCAGGAGACAGACCGAAAGGTACACGATCACAACAGCCTTCGAGGGACAATGGTCGACCCTACCATTACCCAAAAGCTAATAACAGTGCTGCCCGCAATACAACCAAACAACATAACTTTAGATTGCAAACACAAAAGCAGCCTCATCAAAAACGAAATCAACAATTTAAAAAACACTGGGCGGAAGATAAAAGAAAATGACTCATTCAGGGCCGGGCGCTTAAAAACCTTCGCAAAATCTTGGAAAGCAGCACCAAAACTGATTCAAAGTTTTGTCACAGGCTACAAAATTCCATTCATATCAAAACCGCCAATCCGAAAATTCTCACGCGAAAACATCTTTCAATTCCGAACCAGGGTTTCGACAGCAATGGAAAAGCAGATTCAGGATCTATTGTGATCGCGCGCAATCCAAGAAAGCCATTACGAATGCGGATTTCTCTCGGAAATGTTTCTTCGAAAGAAGCCAGACGGTACCAATATTCAATTTAAAAGGTTTAAACAAATATGTTCTAGCGCCCAAATTTTGCCTTTTAAATCACCAAAAGATACCTACTCTCCTAGAGGAGAACAGTTATATGATTAAACTGGACATATCACAGGCATATTTCCACCTGCCTGTCACTCACAGTCACCGTCGGTTTTTGTCTCTCAGTTTTCAAGGAAAAGTGTATCAAATGACGTGCCTCCCCTTCGGATTGGCAAGTGCACCAGCAGCTTTCGCCAAAATCACAAACTGGATTGCACATACTCTAAGGAGGCAGGGTATAACTATATTAGTATACCTCGACGATTTCCTCATCATTCACAAAGACCCGAATGTTCTACAAAATCAAGCCAAACAAGTAATCAAATTCTTGCAGAAATTAGGCTGGCAAATAAATCAAGAAAAATCATCAAAGATTGCTACGACAAAATTAGAGTACCTAGGTATTACGTGGGATACAAAATTAAACCGAAAGTCACTATCGAAAGAGAAAACAGTTCACCTCCTGATTCACCTGGAACAGTTAATAAAAAGAAAACGTTGGAGTTGGCACGATGCAAAAGTCATCTTAGGAAAATTGAACTTCGCTTCGTTCGTAGTACCTCTGGGGCGTCTTCACAGTCGGGCTCTCCAGCGAGAGTCGAACCGCTTACCAGAGCGAAAACCGAATGTAAGATTTCCGATGTCTCCTCGCGCCATACAAGCTCTATATTGGTGGAAAACGAATATTCAAAAAGACTCCCCAATATTCATACCGGAACCGTCTATATTCATAACGACAGACGCAGCGGACAAAGCTTTACACTCTATACGAAGTCATCTCAAAAGTCCTCCCAATGTTGCAAGGCAAAACCATAATGTTGCAGACAGACAACCGGACTACAGTTGCCTACATCATGAAGCAAGGCGGAACGAAATCCATGAGGCTACTAAAAACCTCGGAGAAGATTTTGGAACTTTGTCAGAGACAACGTTGCTATCTTATAGCACGTTACATACCGGGAATTTACAACGGGTTGGCAGACAGTCTTTCGCGAGAGAAGGGCCTCCCGGAATGGCACCTCAGCCCTCAGGCAACTCGGAAGATATTTCGAATGTTCGGCACCCCTGTGGTCGATCTTTTGCATCAAGAAGATCTGCCGTGGTACCAGCGTATGTCAGCGAAGATGCGAAGGATACACACAGCCTATACACAGATGCTTTCAGCAGAACGTGGGAATTCAGACTGGGATGGATTTTCCCACCTCCGTCACTAATACCTCGAGTCATACGCCACCTGAACTCTTCAAAAGGCATATTCTTAATAGTAGCCCCATGTTGGAACAAAGCTTTCTGGGAAGCCGACCTGAAGAAGCGAGCACTCTGCCCGCCATCACCAATAACAGACCTGAAATACAACTTGATAGATCTCCGAACGAACCTTCCACCACCACAGGTCGAAAGCTTAAATTTATTGGTCTGGAAAGTACGGGCTGGGCCGACCTCGTGAAAGATTGGTCCAACATAGACTTAAAACTCCTTGAGACATCTTGGAGAAAATCTACCATTAAGACGTACAAACCCGCCTGGTCCCGATGGCTAAAGTGGGCTTGTAATAATAATATATCTGTTAATGACCCCAGTCCAGCAGATCTGGCAAGATATATTTGTTATCTTTGTAATAACGCAAAACTGGCACCTCGCACTATAGCGTTACACAAATCTGTAGTCACTACTTTGGCTAACCCTCAACGCACAGAAGAACTCTCCTCAAGCTACCTAGTAAAACACGCAATGAAGGCAGTCTTTTTAAAGCACCCTTCAGTAAAGAAACCTATACCCTGGAAAATAAACGACCTATTAGATTTTCTTAAAGCTTATGACGTAAACGAGAACAGCCTTTTCCAAATTTTCAGACATACCTGTGTCCTTCTCCTATTAGCTTCAGGAAGGCGGGTACACGACCTAACCTTGTTGAGCATAAAGAAAGGATCAATAATCGATAATCAAGATGAAATCATTTTGTGGCCGGAATTTGGCTCCAAATCCGATTCTGGCTCCTATAGGCAATCGGGTTGGGTTCTTAAAGATAATGATAATCATGATCGCTTAAATATTGTGTCTTGGATAAGAAAAATCCATCACTGCTTCCCAAGAGCGACGACATAGTAAAAACTTGGATAGATTATTTATAACTACGAGGGGAACAGCAAAGAGGCATCGCGACCCGTTATCGGTGGATGGATACGAACGGTCTTCCGTGAGGCCGGTATCTCTGCATCAGCTGGTAGCTTCAGGGCCGCAGTTGCATCTGAAAACTGGGCCAATAACAGATACGACATCGATGAAATCCTAAAACGAGGAAACTGGAGATCGAAAAACACATTCTTCAACCATTACTTTCGGGAGACGCCCGCAGTTGATAGTCCTGGTCACAATCAATCAATGGCAAGGGTTTTAAGTGATGATTTCTCTACCCTGTAAATTAAAGGAGGCTGTTTATAATTAGTTTATTTATTTTTTGTTGAATACATATTTTGTTAAATCTTAATATATTTAGTTTCTAAATTCAGAAACATCTCTTATTTAATACTCATATTACCTAATATACCTAGTCACAGTACGCATTAGCAGCGCCGGCAGAATATAAACACGTCTCAAGTGGTTCAAGCGTAGGCTCGAACACCTAAATAGAACCGTTTTCCCCCCGAAGGGTAGAAAACGGATATTTAGGTTTCAGCCGTAGCTTGAACCACACCTTCAGGGTCCTTGCCGGCTCCTTCAAAAGTACTGGAGAGCGCGGCGAACGCGCCGCACAGCCGCGCTGCTATGTGGGAAAGAGACAGCAACAGCGTAGACACAGTGGGGATGGTAGGTGTAAGCGAGAAAGAGCTCGGAATCATTGAAGCGTAATCTCAAGTGGTTCAAGCTACGGCTGAAACCTAAATATCCGTTTTCTACCCTTCGGGGGGAAAACGGTTCTATTATTGTGAATTAAGTACTTACAATGTTTGGATTGAAATCATAAACCACAATATGTAATTTCCGTTTAAATTTGTAATTATTATCCATTGAACATTGTAAAGGTAATTCTTGTCGGTCGCGTTGGCAGGTCAAAAGAACCAACTAAACCTAAGCTTTAATGTGCTCGTTTCCGTTTCCAGACCACCGCCTCTCGTCGTCAGCGCCCAACGAGTGGGCGTCCGCGGCGGACGGCGACACGAGCCCGGCGGTGCAGTCGCTGCGCACGCAGAACTCGTTCTCGAGCCTGGCGGAGGCGCGGCCGCGGCTCGACAGCGACGTGGGGCCGTCCCTCAGCGCCGCCGGGAGCCAGACCTTGAGTGAGGAGCTTTATGTTTAGCTTTTTATTTATTTGGACAACCAACAAGATCATACACCTTCGTGGCGACATCCGAAAAAAGAACTTCGCACATCATCCAACAGATGGCGCTTACATACCATCTCCACTAGCATACGGAATTAATATGAAACCTACATCTCAGTTTAAAGTTATTCGGGCTACTAAGTATTTAGAGCAAAAACCAAGATGGTAATTGGACCATGGTCCCCGAGCACGATCACCCAGCTCGGCGGAAGATGACAGACAGATGACTTAATGACAAGTTGCCACGGAAAGCACAAACAAGAGTACTTACCTAGTTGCGAGCGTAAGGCATCCCTTAACTTAAAAATTATTATTACAAGTAAGAAATATTTAGAGCTTTAGAGTTTTCGGCACCGATTTTTGCGTTTGCATTGATGATGACCTACAAGCGCGCGCATGAAGCGCAGATATTCGCGCAGTAGAAGCACGTATACGCACGTACAAATGACTTGGAGTGTCTTGTTGTCATCGCCGGACTTCCTCGGGATAGGATCTGGCCTGGACAGAGAACTTCAGATCTGGTGTTCAGATTTCCTATCTTGTGTTCAGCAATTTCAGTAGTTAAAAATTTATTCAATTATTGACCTTGGCACGAAATTCAATAAAAATGTCCAATTCAGGATAAGAGTATTGGGCAATACAGGAATAGTAAAGTAATGTTTTCTTTGTTTCAGTTGATGAAGTAGACGGTGGCGACGCAGATACGGATGACTTCGACAGGCTGCGCAGCATCCGAGACCAACGACGACGCGAGAAGTACTTGCAGAAGCTAATGGCTCGGTCTATTAGTGCACAACAGGTAAGATCCACTGAGTTACTAAACCGTTTTTTAATCCAAAACGGATTTTGATGAACCTTTGCAATACCTAGCTTACATACAAGAATGTAGAAATTTTATATTACCCAAAATATAACATAATTAACAGCTAGCCTAGCTCAAACCAAAAGATTCTATTATTTACGTATTTCTTTTTCAGACAGCTGGTAGTACCGAACTAATTGACAACGATTTATTATTAGAAGACCTGTTAGCACAGTCTGCGATGAACGCTAAAAACGACGAGAAGACCAAATCAGACTCCAAAGATCAGAACGCGACCTGACACAGCGGCTTTATATTCCAGTGGGACTAAGACATTAGCGCAACTCAGTATTAGAGCAAATTGTGATAGCTACTTATTTTTAGAATATTGATGAATCGCATATTGAATTTAATTATGCTTTACGATTATGTACATACAAAAAATAAAGCTAAGCTACTACTTATGTACACACTATTTTGTTTTTTTTATGATACCAAGAGGCATAAAACCTTTTACATATGTTAGGGTTCTTTCAGTGGCGTAGCTAGGTAACCAAGGGTTCTGGGGCAAATAAAAAAATGGGGCCCCACTGCTATGTAAACAGATTTGGTTTTATCAAATAAAAATATGAAATATACAAATACTTTAAAAATGCTAAGCTACTTAAGCTTTTTTTGTGCACTGCAGGGCAGGTAATAAAATATTAAACAGTAAAAACATAAATTACAATTAATATTTGGCTAATAAAACAAAATAGAGAAGATTCAAGGGTTTATTATACAGGGTGTAACAGGAGGGGTGGATCATCGTAAGTCAATCGATGGGGGAATTTAATACCTATCGATATAACCCTATGTATGTTCAGCGATTTTCAATGGTTCTAAAGTTATTGGGATTTTTGTGAAATTTTTGTAATAAGCCGGAATTCAGTATAAAAGTCTTCACTGTAGCTTAACTACTGGATCTCCTTGCATGATTTTTTCTAGAAGTAGTTCAAATATTGGAATAAAAAAAATAATTCTTGACAAAAGTCTCGAATTGTGTCTATCAACTTTCAAAGCCTCTAGTGAAAAAAAGTACTTGTGTTTTTTTCAAGAACTTATTTTAAAAACTACTACTAAACTACTAACATTCATGGATAGTATACCCTGAAAATTTCATACCGCTACTGCCAGATCATATAAACGAAAAATTAACGCGAATGGCACAGGTGCCATAAATCAGTGTTTTTATTTTTCATGTAAAACTTTAATTTCAAAGATAAATTGATATATTTTAACAAATTTATGCTATGTTAGTAATATTAGTAGCAGTAATTTTACAGAATTGCAAATTAAAGGGGAAAATCAAACAAAGAAAATTTACATACATAATTTTGTTAATAATTTTTTTTACAGTAAGTAACTTTAGGGAAAAACTTAAAAAAATTTAGGGGAATCCCTAAATTCTTCCTAAAGTTATACACTTTAAAATTTCTCTCAACTGAGTTGTCATAATTAAAGTGGGGTTGCAACCTGTCATATTTATTTTAAAAATGGGAGAAATTTTCAAAAATTCAGTTCGATCGAGATTTCTGGTAAAGATTCGAGCTCGAGGTCCCCGGGGCACTGCCCCGCCTAGCCCCTAGGTAGCTACTCCACTGGGTTCTATTCATTAGAGAATAGAATTTATTATTTCTTGAAGCCACGCAAATAAATTTGGTAAAGTTTTTAATATAAATAGGGCTAATAGGTAGTTTTTTTTATAATAGGGTTACAAGATGACCTCACTCCATCTGATGGTAAGCGGTAATGAGATTGTCGGAACTAGCCGTTTATGCGCCCTGTGCCAGCTTTTAAAAATTACGCCCTTGAGAAAATGGACTAGATACCGGTTTGGTCATTTTTGCGCCCTCCAGGGTCTGCGCCCTGTGCCTGGGCACCGCTGGCACCGCCCTAGTTACGGCACTGATGAGATCCAAATATGAGGTCGACAGGCACAATAGACCATATTGAGCCTATCGCACTCACCCTGAAGGCCTGCTTAAATGCTGTTTGGGAAAACATGAGCTGGAAGGGCATTCCATGCCTTAATGACACGTGGCAGAAAAGAGGAACTAAACCTCTCAGTCCGAGCCACCAGCGCCTGCATTGTATGTGGGTGGATAGCAGCGCCGTCCAGCACGTTTCGTTCGGGGAGTGGAAAGGGGAGGGAGGGACAAGCTGAAATAGCTCTTTAGAGCATTATATCTAAGCAGATACAAAAAAGGGATGATTTTACGATATTGGAACTCTTTCTGCGCGAGTCTGTGTCGCATTTTTATTTTTGTTTCATGACCCGAACCTGCTGTCTTATGTAATAATTGTCACAACTTGGTAATAATTTCACTGGATTCTCATTTCTGATTTTGTTGATTTTCTATCTTCAAACCTATAAGTTTCCTAAGACAATATTATTATAATAGAACAATTGTAAATTATCCTTCGGAGGTCATAGAGGTGAGAGCCATCCACTCCCCCGCATGTGATGATAACAAATGTCCGTATGGATTGAGGAGCCACTTTTGATTTAAAAAGGAAGCTCGCTCCCTTAATAAATGCATTTCAGACATATAATACTACAAATTTCAGAATTCGGTCTACAAAATTATTTACTTTCCTACTAAATAAGGGGGCGACTTCCTTTTTAAATCGAAAATGGCTCCTCAATCCATACGGACATACAAACAAGGCTACCCAAAGCCACCATCAAAGTCGATTAGGAAAATAAAATGGCCTTTCAGGCCTTTTATCCAACTAAAAAGGGATAGTGAGGTAAAAGTAAAAAAAGTATATAAGCTTTAGAGAATGTTTATTTAGCTTACATAACGTAACACACTACTGTTTACAGCTTGAGCTTAGTTCTCCTCCAGTGACGCCTCTTAGCGTTGTATCTGTAAACAAGAAAATACATTTTAAACTTTTACATTTACACAGAATGAACATTGGGAGATACAAGACACATTAATAAACAATCAATAAAAACTCATAACAGTCTCAATCAATGACAATCTATCAAATCAAATTAGAAGAGGTTAACTCGGTCTATTTCTATGTTATTGCATATTCTATTGTTCATCGTTCTCCGTAAGGTAGTGAAGTATTATCTGTTTGTAAATGAGTAACAGATGCAATGGAATCCAATTTAATTATTACACTAATTTAATAATCAAAACAAACAAAAGTACTTTAACATAAAATTTCATGTATTTATATAGCTGTAACTATACAGGTTTACTAGCACTATTCACAGTACCAGTTGTGAGAGACAGGGTTTCCTTAGTTAATAATTGACTGGAACACATCAATCAATTAGTACATGCAAGATTATTTTATACCTATGGAAGTACCATCACATCTTCGACTTGCATACATATTGCAGAATCAATCAATCAATAAAGAGTGTTCAAGGCGATGTATTTGCATGAAACAATTTAAACTTATCGCGACAGGGTCTATTACTGTGTGCTAACCACATTTTAATTGCGGCTGCTAGTATTTATGTTTGTTGAAATTTAGACACACAATGTTGCACCAGTAAGCCCGGCATAATGGAAATCTATTCGTACCAAACTTAACTAAGTAAATAGCCGTAATTTGTGGGTTTATAGAAGAAGGATTTATCAAAAGAATCATTCAAACTCACCTAATAGTGTTTCCTGTACGCATTCTAACCCATTGGGGAATAGGGCGATTTTGTTTAAGCTTTTTCGCAAGCTTGCGCTTGATAATAAATGTCTTGTGGGCCGACTGAAACACAAACAAAATTACATTATAGATGAATTCACACAATTACACACGGATTACACTAATATTTTCGGATTTTAACTAAAATAATAACAAACCATTCTGTACGGTGCAGATGTCAAACCGAAATGAACGATATTTTCTAATGTCAGTGAATTGACATAAGCGGCTATGGTTTTTTTAGACAAAATTGAATGACTGTGGCTACCGAGCCCTATATATAGGACATATTTTGTAAAGAAATGTTTTTAAAATTAAATATCATGAAAAAATTACTTATATGACTTACATCTAACAAAAATAAAATGGATGGCTGTCTATATAAAGATGATATATAGAATAAAATAAAGGTATCCTTTATCAATGCAATAGTGGGTAGGTACCCACAACAACATTTTTTGGAATTTCTGTATACATATTTGCCAGTGCATTTGTGCACGCTAATCTTAGAAACGCCTCATCCGATCTAGATGGGATTTTTATTACGATATTGTGGTAAGCTAGATTTAAAATATAGTGTACGTCATGTCATTTGGTTTAGTATATAAAGCGCAACCAAAAATCGTTTGTAAAAACATTGAAACTTTGTAAAAGATATTATACAATATTAAAATTATCAAGTAGGTATTTTATTTGCATAAATATGTGCAGTGCCTTCTCTCCACTTTATGTTGCCGTGTCCAATAGGTTCCATTAGAAAAAAGAAAGAAAGAAAACATTCGCACCTTAGACCAGGGCTTGGTAACGTTACCATTTTCACATTATATATATCGTTAAATAACGCTACTTCTTTAAGATACTTTTTATACCGATAAAAAAATTAACGATAAGTCGGTAGCAAAACAATATTTTACCGTTAATGTATAACGGTAATATGTATCAGAACGAAATTATAACGTTATCTCCTAAGTAACTTAACCATATTTTAACGTTAAAAGGTAACATTATTTATAACGTTACTTTCTCATCTCCGGCGCGGCGTTGCCGCTCCGCGCGTTTATTTACCTATCGTTTGATCGGGCGGCGGGCGGCGTTCGATAGCAGAGCGGCAACGCATGCACCTTTGCTTGCGCATAGGCACGCACTATACTCTTTTTCAGCTAAGATGATCCCTGTGACACTTCAACCGAAAATAATTTTATTGCACACTTTTTTCATTTTAATGCGGCGTCATTAGGAAAAATATTACGGTTTTTATCGTGGTTACCCCAGTAACCTACTCCGGGTGACACCTTTTCTACATGAAGAACATGTTCTTCTTATGGGAGCCCCTTTAAGTAATCGTTTTAGCTTTGGCGTTTTATTACATTTAATCTGCATATTATGGGTCTAAAAGGACGAAATAACCAATTATTAGAATTTGTGTTTGAAGCATAACTGAAAAAAAAAATCATTTTTAAAAATATTACCGGTCCATCTAACTCTATTATGAACGTGAAGACCCATATTAACCAGATTTAATGTATTGAAACGCAAAAATCTTAAATCTTCTAAATACAGAAAACAACATAAAACAATTATTTAACTAGGCTCCCATTTATGAACAACGTGTTCTTCATATTATAAAAGGTGTCATCTGGAATAGGTTTACTGGGGTAACCACGTTAAAAACCGGCCAAGTGCGAGCAAATAAAAAAAAGCTTTCATAGAGAAAAGAAAAAGAGCCCACCTTAAGTGATAGTTTTATGTTGTATTTAGTACTAGCTGTGCCCGCGACTTCGTTCGCGTGAGCTACAGGATTTTACATATAAAAGTTTTTTCCTAAGAACTCCCGTTCCCGTTCCCATTAAGCTTTAAGTTTATTAGGGTACCCGCATGTCTAATTTCAATTATCTATTTTACGTACCTAGTTTAGCTTTTTTCATACAAACTTTTTTCCCGCTTACTCCCGTTCCCGTGGGAATTTAGTAATATCGTGTTTTGAGTAAGCTTTACATTTATTAAGGTACCAGCATGACAAATTTCAATCATTCTATCTTACGCGGCTTAGATTTTTTCATAGAAAGTTTTCCCGATCACTCCTGTTTCCGTGGGAATTTTGCAATATCCTGTTACAACTAAGCTTAAAGTTTACTAATGTACCTGCATGCCAAATGCCGGTTTAGATTTATAATACAAAAAGATTTTTCCGATTATTCTCGTTCCCGTGAGAATTTCGGGATGTCCTTTCTTAGTGCACCTCTACGGTACCCAAGTTACGTACCTTTAAAATTTCTAGATACAAAAGTTTTTATTCCCATTGACTCCTGTTCCGTGGGAATTTTGCAATATCGCGTTGCAAGTAAGCTTTACGTTTATTAAGATACCAGCGTCCAGCATGCCAAATTTCAATCACCTATCTTACGCAGTTTAGATTTTTCTTACGAAAGTTTTTTTACGGTCACTCCTGTTCCCGTGAGAATTGTACAATATTCTGTTACAATTAAGTTTAAAGTTAACTAATGTACCTGCATTTCAAATTTTAAGTGTATAACTCAAGCGGCTAAGATTTTTCATACTAAAGGATTTTTTAGATTATTCCCGTTCCCGTGTGAATTTCGGGAATTCCTTTCTTAGTGCACCTCTGCGGTACCCAAGCTACTTCCCTGCAAAATTTCTGGATACAAAAGTTTTTTTCCCAATGTCTCCTGTTCCCGTGGGAATATTGCAATATCGCGTTGCAAGTAAGCTTTACGTTTATCAAGATACCAGCATGCCAAATTTCAATCATCTATCTTACGCAGTTTAGATTTTTTCATACAAAAGTTTATTTTCCGCTTACTCTTGTACCCTTGGTAATTTTAAAATATCCTGTTACAACTAAGCTGAAAGTTTACTAATGTTCCTGCATGCTAAATTTCTAGCGTCTTACTCAAGCTGCTTAGATTTTTCATACAAAAGGATTTTCCCGATTATTCCCGTTCCCGTGAGAATTTCGGGAATTCCTTTCATAGTGCAAAAAAAAAATAAATCTAAATGCAAAAATAAATTCCCAGTCACTCCTGTTCCCATGGGAAGTTCGCAATATCGCGTTGCAAGTAATCTTTACGTTTATTAGGGTATCAGTATGCCAAATTTCAATCATCTATCTTACGCGGCTTAGATTTATTCATATAAAAGTTTTTAATCACTTTCTCCTGTTCCCGTGGGAACTTTACAATATCCTGTTACAACTAAGCTTAATGTTTACTAATGTACATTTACAAGCTTTTCATAGTGACGTAATAGATAAAACTCACCAGGTATTTTTTAGAAATAGGATGAAGGGTTTAATAAGTATTGTATTTTAAAAATAAATATATTTTTAAATAAAAAACTTCAATTCAATCTTCTGGATGTGAATAAATGTTTTTAATAGAAATTTGTTATAATAGGGTATTTGACTATTTTTTTTATTTTGATATAGTTGGATGGACCACTCGAACACAAAGACACTGTTGAAAGTATCACTTTGATATCTGGATAACTCTACGAGATATTACAATTTTAATTGCTCATTATTTGGGCGAACTCAAAAACGCTGTATACAAACGTCGACTGGCATGTGACGTCACACGCTAGTTTGTTGTATGCAGCGCCTAAGAAGTTTCATTAGCTGTTGGACTATTATAGAATTAACTGAAATACATCATTCGTGAAAATGTTATCTGTCTAGCACAATCGCACGGGGGCCAGGAAGCATTTGAAAATACAACTTTTTCAACTTTGTGCATCGCTTTATCTCTGAAATGGTGAATCTTAGGAACAAAGTGTAACGACAATTTTTTATAGATATTAGGTGATGAGTAATTATGTCATACATACTTTTATGATAAAACTTACTGTTTCGCCCAAAAGTGCATAAAACTGATATTTTTGACATTTGAACTTGAAATTTTTTTTTGCACACGTCGGAACGATGGGGACTTTTAACATATCATTTGTTCAGTTGTTTGACTTATTCAAGGCATGTACAAAAATCCAGCTTGTTGGGAATCAATGCAAACTGTAATGTCTATTTTGACTGGACTATATTATTATTCACTAGTGGCCGCCCGCGACTTTATCCGTGTATTAATGGGTTTTGTAGAAATGATGTATTAAAATAGCCTACATGCCTTGTCAAATTTGTTATTTATTAGTGAAAGTTCCGTCAACATTCTCCCATAGTACGTCCTACCCCCTAATAATCGTACCCCTAATAACTCCCATGGGGGACAAATTTCGAAAAAAAAATAGCGCTGGTGTCTTCCCGGTGTGCCAGCTACCTCCATACCAAGTTTTATAAAAATCTATAAACACGTAAAAGTTCCCCTATACAAATTTTCACCCCTCCCCCCTACCAATGAGGTTGAATTTAGAAAAAAAAATTGCGCTGGTGTCTCTTCGGAGTGTCAGCTACCTCCATACCACGTTTTATAAAAATCTATAAACACGTAAAAGTTCTCCCATACTAATTTTCACTCCCCCAATGACCGCCATTGGGGCTAAATTTAAAAAAAAAATGTCTCTCCGGAGTGTCAGCTAGCTACCTCCATACCAAGTTTTATAGAAATCGACAAAGACGTAAAAAATCTCCCATACTAAATTTCGTTACCAATATAGGTAAGTAACGATAAAACGAATTGATACATTTACCGGTAAATCCATATACGTAACGTTAAACTTAACGTTATTAATATAGTTATAACGGAATTTTTTTATTTGGTATATCGGTACTAAATTAACGTTAATTTGAGTAGCGTTACTTTTTAAGTATCGGTACCTCAGACGAGGCAAAGTAACGTTACCATATTTTTAACGGTATTCCAAGCCCTGCCATAGACCTTTTGAATCGAGTGTGAATCTGGGTGTGAGTGTGTGGGCATGTGGGTGTGAAAGTCAAAATTGATAAAACTCATGAAATGAAGATTTGGCCGTATGATTTTAAAATCAAGGCCGTTAAACCGTTATTTAACAACAAAAAAAAACCTTTTAAAGTTTTGAATCGATGTAATTCCGTGTAATTTTTTTGTAAATTATTGAATTAATATCTGATAGAAGCACCATGATAATTGCAAAAATTCATCAAATCTGCGATTAGTTTTCTGCCTCAAACGTAATATGAAAATTATGAATGTATAAATAAACGTTCTCTATCATGCGTGAGTAAATTTATACAAATCATATAATGCACTATTCACTATTCGGTCAATCAAACACAATATAAAAAAAGACTACTGTCATGAACAGCTGGTTGTCAAATAATTTGTCCCTGGCTTGCTTGAATGATTACTGATGACCAAATCCAAAAAAGAAAATTTGTGATAAAATCTTTGCTCGTTATATTATAAAATAATGAATAAATTATTTGGACTACTTAGTGCACGAAAGTTGCCAGACTTTCGTTCGATTGCTACTAGGTTGACGGCTGATGGTAAAGAAGTGCCCAAGAGAAAGAACTTTGAAAACCGAATAACATTGATTGGAGTTGATAATACAGTTAGTATCACAGATCTAAAGAATGCTGAAAATTTATCTCTTAGAAGGGAATTAAAACTGGTCAAAATTCAAGATACCGACGCTAAAACCAGACGCCCAGTTTATAAGTATGTATTGGTAGTAATGATCTGTTACAATACCTACAGGAGGCCCCCTAATATTACGTGATTTAGTACCTAATTGTGTTATTTTTTCACTTCTATCATACCATTTATATTCTATACATTTAACCTATTTATTTTAGTATTCATTGCAGCACAGAATACAATTTCAAAAAGCTTTTTACCATACCTATTACCCTGGTATTCTTCTTATCTATAGTACCCTATTGAATTGGGTCTAAAATCCAAACACTAATTTAAAACTAACTAAATTGGTCATAATTCATACATGATTTTTTTCCTAATTGCCTTTTTTAATAAATTATTTTTGAGGATAACTCCTTAGAAAGGAATGGTAAAAAAGCTCAAGTAATCCAGTATTAGGTATATAAAAAATACAACATTTTACCTTTAATTTTGGCATATTTTGATTTTCAATTCCACCTTATTTACTTTCAGACTAATGACCAATGCTGATTACCATTCTGAAGAGCTGGAGAGACGGAAAGAAAAACAAGAGGCAAGACAGAAAAATTTAATTAAAGGGCAAAAGCTATTGAGCCTGACATCGAAGATAGGGGAGCATGATTTGATGACAGGTGTAAAGAAAATGGTGAAACTGCTGGAGAAACAGTATGAAGTAAAAATTGTTATCTCTGGCGATGGTGAAGATGGATTTCAGAATTCGGTAAGTTCAATGCCAATGCTATACTGGCTTTTTTTCCCTTTATTGGGGTACTTACAAATTTTTTTTGAGAGTGCTGGATGGACCACACAAATGTAAAAGCTAAAAGTGATACTTTGGGCAGTGAAAGTATCACTTTGATGTCTCAATTAAATACTATAGTCTTACACACACATTATTTGGGTCACCTCAAAAACCCATCCATTCAAATGTGTTATAAATTTGATTATAATGTCACATGAAAGTATTTCAAGTGCATCGCCTAAGAAAGTTTTTTTGGCAGGTACATTCAATGTTGCATTTATGAAGTCATTATGTTTTCATATTTGGCCAGGATGGTTGACTAATGCCTTATCACCCTAGTTTAGGGTATACCTGTCTGTGCCCCATCAGTGGGGACGTACATCTGCTGATAATGATGAAAAGATGATATCGAAATTTTAAATGAACTTCGCACTTTTGATATGGACTTTCCCAACTAACTTTCAATGTTTCTTGAAGTCCTATGTCGCCAAAACTTTCAGTTTCGACTTCATTAACCTCTCAGCTGCTTTAGCGCTGATCAGGGATATGGTATCAAACTGCGGTAGCGCTGATCAGCGTTCATGTGACCTGCGACACTTTCAAGCCAATTTTGGTATATATGCACTTGAAATACGGTCTTTATTGTTTTATTTTCCTTTTCCTATAATATTGACCGAATGATCGTGAACTTTACTCATCATTCAGAGATCAAGGAAACGTTATAATTACCGCCTCAAATTTGGATGCCGACCTGCCGATTAGTGGTTCGCGAGTTCTGTGTTTATTCAGTGATTTTCCAAAAAACGGTAAGTTATTGATACATTTTATTATTCTTTATGTTATAAAGATCACTTATATGTACAAGTAAATTAAAAATAAATCACTAATTTTGAATTATATATCTTTGTAAGTTCCGAACGGTGTAACGGTTTCATGAAGTTATTGTTTTTCCAGGTATAAAACATTGCACGTAATGAATGGTGGTATTTATTTCACAGGTAATTTCATTGAGAATATAAAATAATATCGCATACTAGCCAAAAAATACTAAATATATATAAAAAACGCATTTTTTTCTAACGATAGGCGCACCTCACGCACACATACAAAGGTCAAAATGGCGGTTATACGTGTATGTATACGGAGCCACCGTTGCTGTTTATAGGGTGATATTATTTTTCCAGATAGATAATTGCCGCTATTATGCGGGAAGCACTGATCAGTGCTTGAAGGAAATTACATGTTTTGTAAATTTATTTGTTTTGTAAATTTATTGTTAATTCTACTAATGGCTAAATATTACCGAATATTTTCGAATAAAAATTAATTTGCACAACTAACCTGATTTTAAATTATATTTAATTTTGACTGGGTAGCTCAATATTATAATGTATTGTTGTATATAACGTAATAAGTAAGCTCGTTTTATGTACTTTATATGATAAATAATTTCACAGAAGAGTAGCGATTTCTAAAATAAAATGTAAATAAATAATTTTACACCATCGTTTTTTGTTTTATTTACAATATATTGCATTTTATTTGATTACAGAGTTAATTTAAAAGATGCAATGATTTTATAATATTCCCATCATATATCTACTTTCTATTTATTCATATTATAATAAGAATTCACCAGTTACTAGAAAAGTGAACCACCTGTATAGTTGCGCTGATCAGCGCTGGCGCAAACTCCGCCTCGCCGCCAGGACGCTGATCAGAGCTTGCGCAAACGGCGCATCGCTCACAGATCCCTGATCAGCGCTACCGCAGTGTAAGGACCGCGCGGTTTACGCACACATGTACACAAACCATAACGACATTCGCGCGCCGATCTCGGTTTTCCATTACGTTTTTCTAATTTATTTAGTATTGGCCGTATGCAATTTATGATGTACCGTCGAAAGCCCATTTTGTCTATTCCATTTTACAATAACATCCATAGAGTATAATCACCTATAGTCCCCCGAATTGCTAAATGAAAACTAGCCTATGAAATCGCGAGTTATCTTTTATTTTATCGAAAAAAAGAGGTTAATTTAGTAATTTATACTTATTTTGTTGTTTTATTATAGAAACGAATAGTTGTTTTTCATAAAAATGCAGTTTTCTTCAAAAGATATCTTTTGCTTACATCATAAAACCGACAATGAAGTCAGATTAAAATTTGTGCAATATGGCGATTTTGCTAAAGTGATAAATGATTTTCGTAATGTAAAATATGAGTGAAATTATGCAAATAATGTGGTGTTTTCTGTATTTTGATACAGCCTGAATATCTAACATTAGATGGGTAACAATAAAACATAATATATGTTACAAAATGTATTATAAATAAATATTTTTATAAAGTGATGGCGAAAATTTCATTGCTGTTCGCTTCCCTGTGGAAAATGATAATGATAATGAGGTTTTTATGATACAATTTAATATTAATAAGGTTCGTTGGTTATCATACTATCAAATAAAATCGTTACATTAGTGTCCACGGAACATTTTATTATAGCAAATCAATAAATTCGAAACCTTTACTCTGGCGTCTGTACCCCGCGCCACATTGCCGCAGACGACGGGTACAGATTCCGCACCCTTCCCGCATACCAGAGGTTAATATTATTGATTATCATTCATCTTAATGCTACTTGTACAATGGCAAGTAAAATGAGTTGCAGTCAAATACCCTATTGAGATAATCTCTTATAGTTGATCTTACCTTAACTGTCTTAAGTTATTATACATCAAATTGTTAGCTGGAATTTTATTTGATAAAAATTATAGACTTAGCCGAATTAAATTACTACTTTAATGTTTATTGTTGCAGGAAAGAATATATTCAGTGATAGAAAAAAACATTAAGTCATCAGGCAAGATAGTCCAAAAAAGGAACAAAGGTAATAGCATGAGATTTCAATTACTTCCACTTCGAGATAGTAGTTCACAAGTTGAGAATGACCTGGGTTCAAATAACAAAAATGAAAATAATGGGCCCCTATGACTAGCAATGGCATTTATGACTATTTTAGTCATAAAATATTTTGTACTAAAAAAATATTATTTTTCTAAAAATGATTCAGTCAAATCGTCGCAAGGTGAAAGCTCTGAAACTAAATCACCTGATGAAATTTGGCTGTTGAAGTATTACGCCAATAGAAGTGAATAAATCTTTAATTTCTTTTTGTGTACATAATAAGTTCCTAGATACAATTTTGAATATCCATTGCTACAAGCGTTTAGCAGCATTGGTTGTATTGTACATGTTTTTTGTAAATAATATTATTACTAAGATTGTTAAATAAAATACTTATGAGAAATTGAAACGTACATGTTTTTTGTAAATAATATTATTACTAAGATTGTTAAATAAAATACTTATGAGAAATAAATGACAGTTTAATACAACACTCATCTAGTCAGTCACATTATACATACTATTATTACAATTTTATCTACACATGGACACACATTATCTTCACAATATAGATGGCAAGGAAAAATAAGTATATCTAAATATGGTGGTTATTAGGTACTACTAAAATTATAAATAAGTTTTTTTTTACTTTTATCAGTTGGAATTATCACAGATGCTTCAGAGATCTTTGAATCTTAAATGGTAGGTGATTTAAAAGTTAGAATGGTAGTGATATTATTTACTGATAAGAAATAAATTGTAAAAAATGATGAAATGTCAACACAGATACATATTTGTTATAATCGAAGAACACTATTGATACATATTTTATGCAAACAAACATAATACCTTAACAGAGAAACTGATTGTTATTTTCTTTATTTATGAAATCAAATTCTCTAAATCACACAAAGCAGTTACCATCTGGATGGTCTGGGGAATCCCAGTTATTCACAGTATGCTCTTAGATAAGCTTACTTTGGGACCAAATGATTGCTGTGTGTTGGTTGGAACATTAAATAATTAATTAAAAGTTGCTAAATGAATAACTATTTGATTAAATATAAAAATATGATTGACAACTGAGTAATATACAACATGTGTATGATATGATACAAGCCCCGATTTTGCTCAATGAATCTTGGTATCTTTAGTTATTACCTAAGTTTATTTTAATGAAAAATGCATACTAAAGTTGTGTGACACAAAAGTACTCAGAATTGTGTTTAAATTAATCATTGTTCAGAGTGTCGCTTTATATAGTAAATGTATAAATGGTACTCTGATAAAACGATGACAAATTATTTATTATGTTGGTATAGAATTTATGATAGAAAGACTTCAAACAGAATATGTGTTTTATACAGGCTAGATGTAATATATTAGAGATACATATTATGTATGTCATGTTTTGACCTAATTCTGATTTTATACAAAATGCAAAATTATTTTTATGAGTCGGGTCATTTGAAGCTATGTACTAGATACATTAAAATATGGCGGTTGTCTCTCTTACTATAATGTTATTAAGGGCACTATTCACAATCACGTTAGTTACAGAACACATTAATCTCGATCTTACAATTAACGAGAACAGATTTAACACTCATATACTTACACATTATTACGAAAGATCCTTTATTTCTTTTTAAATTATATAAATGAACACAGATTAATCGAACTAACGTCGTTAACTACCTGGCTTATTATTGGGGAGTTGGTCCTTCGAGCCGGATAGGTGCTAGTTAATTTATGAATTGGAGCTATGTGGTTAGGGGCGGGTGGGTATTATGTGTAGACTGCGACGTAGGGGTAGTGTTGGTGGGTGGGCGGCAGGTCAGTGTTGAGGGTGCGGCCCCACGTCAGCAGCGGCGACACGGTGCCCAGCACGGGCGCAGCGCGCGCTGCACTTTTTATGAGCTCCTGGAAAATCAATAGCCAATACCTTTTATTAATACTGCTGTTAGCTTATAGAATGGTAATGTGAGTAGTTTACAGAACTCCTATGTTAGCCATACCCAAGTAAAGAAAGTTTTCTACCTAACACAAAAATATTAATAACACCGAACTCAGATAGAAATTAAAGTAAATTATAACTTTTTTTGACAAAAAATTGTAACATGCAGATATTATTCATCAACAGACAATTATTATTGATTTTACATCTCACAAGTAATATGATACAATGTTCCCTACATCTGAGTCGTACCTGAACTGAAAATAACTATTTGAATAAATCAATTATTGATTGGAAACTTTAATTACTACAGAATCAATACACACGAACCAGCTTATTTCATAAACTGTGGTGCAGTTTAGTAAATAATTCCAATTAAATTAAATTTTTAATCATGCAAACATGCTTGTGGTTACTTCACCGTTACATGATAGGTTTTTAGTAGTATTAAGTTACATACTGCATGCAAAGCGTTAATATGAGGGTTAGTTAGGCGTCACTATTTTGTTCTCTTATACCTAGAATAATAAAACTACTAGGGGTGAAACATCTAAATTAGAGTTTGAGACCTATAATTAACACGTTATTCACGCGATTGTGTTACACCTTTCTAAGTTTATATGAACGAGGTTCGTTTCTATGATCCGTTTGGAAATAATTAAATGATTCGTAAAGTGACAGCGTTACAATATTCTGAGAAGTCACCGAGGTTTATTGGTGAAAGTAATTTTATTCCGAACGTATGTTGACCCAAAATACAACCCTATTTTGGGTGAACATACGTTTCACGTTCGTTCCTACTTAGAACAGACAACAGTCTGTAAGTACATATCTAGCTTAGCAAGTTTGAACAGGAGGGGGTAAACTTGCAAATGTACACGTGTGTGCAACCGGAACTAACCGGTCGAAATATGCTCGTCTACTAAACTTCTGTCTGTAAAAGATTGCTAATAGCAGCCATAAGATTGCCTTTTATTTATGGTATTTTACTGTACCGCCAACACTGTTAGTTAATTTGTTTTTGTAGATTCTTTCTCTGTAAGTATGTGAATCTGTTTATCTATCTAAGTGAATACCTATGTGAATCTATTTATCTATGTGAATCTATTTATCTATCTAAGTGAATCAATAGTATCTATCTATATGGTACAAGAGAACAAGCTAGTGACTCCGGACAGACACACCATGTTACCCATGAGGTCGGCCCGCCGTCGGCCCGAGCGCCGCTTGCGCCGGCACCAGCAGCGGCGGCCCCGCGCGCGCCCGTACCCGCGACTCCGCCCGCGGCCCACCTGGCGCCCCGCCGCCCCGCCGCCCTCGGCGCCCGCCTGACCCGGCGCCCCGGGCAGCGCCGCCCCGCCGCTCTCCGCCGACCGGTCCGCTATCATGTGGTCCTCCAACTCGTCTAACGGCGATTCTGAACTGTAACAAAAGACAATCATCATCATCCCATATATGTCTCCGATTTTGGGGCGACCCTAAACTAGAGCGATAAGGCCTTAGTCAACCAAGTGCGGGTTGGTCGACTCCACAACCTAAGAATTTCTTCGTAGGTGTGCAGGTTTCCTCACGATGTTTTCCTTCACCGTTAAAGCGTCGAATAATCGTACATATGAATTTCAAATTTTAAAAACACAGTGGTACGTGGCGGGGTTTGAACTGGCGACCACTCGCATGGCAAGCAACGACTTTAACCACTCTGCCATCGACGCTTTACGAGAGACAATGAGCCGAAAGCTAAAACCAACTGCTCCTCTGTTGAGATTCAGACCACCACCTACTGAAAGCGTTCAGACGCGTTCAGACATAAAGCGTTGGTTGGAACGACACAATCAAACTCTGCCACACTGCTACTTAAATAGTGACCGCAGAGTTTTAATAGATAATTTCCTGGGCAATTTCAAGTCGAGCCCTCCGGAGTGACTTTCCGGTGGCTGCCGGGAGACCTTCTCATACCCTTTTCAAACCCCCTGTCCAAGATTGACGGTGCGTAACGCATTTCTCCGCGTATAAAAAAGGTGCATCCAATTCGTTCTACCTGCTTAAGAGCTACGGTCCCATGGACACATCAATGACAAAAATTCAGAAGAATCTGTAAATTTTGTGGCCTTGCCTCCATTGATTAAGTTCTCCAAATGTAGCTAAGTTTCTGAATGCGTGGATATATGGGGCACTTACTAGGCACTGATGGAACAGTATTGGGTGAGCTGAACCAGTGAGCAGCCGAAGGTGCAGCATTCGTCAGAGATGCCCATGTCTCTCTTCCGTCTGGTCGCAGCTCCGTGTTGTTCTACCACTGAAAATTAAAATAACATAATGTGAAAGACCGTATGGATGGACAGAAGTATGTACCAATTTTTCACGCAAATGAATGTACGCAATGAACATTCTCAGTAGTTTTTTTTACTTAACATGACTTTAGTACCTATTCGTGTCTTTGGATTTAGAATTCGTTTCCAAAAATCTCACTATGCGTTTCTACGCATAAACATGCGGCAATTTTTTCATAAAAATTTTAAAATGTATATTCTACAAAAGTCTTAGATCCATCCAGATAATCCATTTTATACTTACAATGGATCATCTACTGATAGAGTAAATAAATATTGTCTGTGTTTGATCGAAGTATTATTATTATTAGCTTCTTCGATTCAAAAACGTAACATTTTAATAACAATCGTCTAAAGATCAAACGAATTAGGCACTACAAGTGCGAATAGGCCAATGACTTCTTATATTTATTTATCATTCATTCTAAAAGTAAACAACGGCTATAATTGTAATTATGACAATAATATTAGGATAGATTGCTTTACTATATTTGATAAAATGCTTTTTGTTCTATTACTTAAAATTACGCCACGCTATTCTATAACTTGGACGTAGCTTTTTCCGAGGCTTTACTATATTTTTTCTTTTAGTAAAATAAATTAAGCGTTTCCCATTCCATTGTTTGTCACCTGTGTTTTGTCTTTTCTTAATTAATTATTTCTTTTCATAGTTAATCAATACAATATTGAATGCAAACACATAGTCTGTGTCGTTTTGTGACCCGTTTGTTGACCTGCTATAACCGGTTGAGAACATCATCTTTGATAAGAGGTCATGTTCCAAAAAGTAAAGATATTTTTAAAACTGCGCAGTACTTAAATTTTAATCTATCTTAGTACATCTTCAGTTAGATGTACCTACCAATGTTTCTATTAATTAACATTCAGGAATTCCGGTGTCGAACATCCTTAACGATTTTCAAATTCTGAAATTGTTTGTTTTGTTCTGTTTCATTTTATTAGTTTTAAATATCATTTTCATATCATTGGTATGATTTCTATGAGAATATCTACATACATACATAGAATCACGCCTTTTTCTAGGAGAGGTAAGCAGAGATCACTTCCTGCCATGTGCTACGGTCCTGGCACACAACTTTCGCATCTTCCACATCCATGAACCTCGTTATGCATGCCCGTCGATTACTAGGATACTTTTGATTTAACCTATTTGGTCATGGAAGGTTTTATTTCTCTATATATACCTTTTTCGTCAATCGTCTTTTATTCATCCTCTCAATATGAGCAAACCATCTAAGTAATGCTTAGATATCTTATAGCTTTATTCTTGTGATAACGATAAGCAAATTGACCCGCAAACATTTGTCGAGATCGACTTCTTTATCTGTTTTGGTACTATTAAGCGATCTACACACTTACAACTTTATCCCCTGGTAAAATTCTCAAATCAGTTGTTGTCACTTACCTATTCAGAAACTTTTCACTTTAGACAGTGCGACATAATATTATTTTGGTCGAAACACCTATTAAAAAGAACTAAAAACCAATTTACTTCAAATAAATGAATATCTTCATCGTCAATCAGTTTTTAAATCGAATAGCGCCGCTATGATCGTTCATAGTAACAAATTTTGCCGTTCATAGAGATGGTATCTGTTCTACTCCTGACCAAAAGTTGTGGAGTTGTAAATGGAGTAATAACTAACCGTTGGACTTTGAGCGAAAAAGTTTGATTTTTCCTTAACTTAAGAGGGGTTTTCAGTCGATAGGCCCAGGGAAATGTGAAAACGACAGTCTGAAATGAATGCATTTCCGCTGTTTTCGTATCGCAGCGGTCGTGAGTGGTTGGCCTAAACATTACCATGGCCGCGGGTTCAATGTGTGCAGAGCGCCTAAAATCACATGATTAGCTTGCACGTTCCATGTGCCAAACCACTAGATAATGTTGTTTACAATATTCTATACGAATCATAACGACCTTCCAGTGCGCATCGATAAAGATAGTTGCTTTGCGGATGTTATTAATTATTACAAGAAAATATAGGTGTTACGGTCAATGTGACCAATCGGTAATTATCTATAATCACCGGTAATTGTAGATAAATACCGACACACATTGTAAATGTAGTGAATTATTCAAATTTACCGGTAATTATATAAAACTCCCTCGCGACTGAGGTAAATGTTGACATTATGACAAAAATCACAAGAACTCTGCAAATCCAAATGTCACAAAACTCAAACCTGCAAAAATAATATTAACGAGAAAGAATTTTAAGAGTTCCACTGATAATTGCCTGCTAATTTGTTAATTTTATTTAACTTTTTTTTATAAGATTATATTTTTTTTTAAACCATACTTGAAGTTTGGTTTCTAGATACATATGTCTTGTTTATTTTATAACTAGCTGTGCCCACGACTTCGTTGGCGTGGACTACAGGATTTTACAAACAAAAGTTTTTTCCCAGTAACTCCCGATCCCGTAAGAATTTTGCAATATCGCTTTGCAAGTAAGCTTTACGTCTATTAGGGTACCTGCATGCCAAATTTCAATCATCTATCTTACGCGGTTTAGATGTTTTCATACAAAAGTTTTTTGGAAATTACGTGGAAATTTTGCAATATCCGGTTGCGATTAAAAGTTCAAGCATCTAACTTAAGCAGTTTTAATATTTTCCTGCTAATTCCTGTTAGAATTTCGGAAAATCCTTTCTTATTGCAACTTTACGGTATCTAACCTACGTCCCTTAAAATCTTACGTTCAAAGTTGACAAAGTTTCATACAAACTTACCCCCATATTTTATTTGTTAATTTAATGAGAATATATTTTATGTTTTTAAGCAAAACATAAAATATACGACACCGAACAGACAGACAGGTTTGGTCTCTTGATATTCGAGGAATATTTTTGTTAGTCCGATGTTTGTAAACAAATTTTATTATAATAAGGACTAGAATTGTTTATATCCTAATAAACATTTGATTACAACACAAATATTTATTTGTCCCGACTGGGAATCGAACCCAGGACTCTTGGAACGGCCAGCCAAGGTCACTAACAAAATCATTGTTTCACCGAGCCAGTCAAGTCAGTTTGAATATATTATTTACCACATTTACAAAAAGGGTATGGTAATTTTATATAATTACCGGTAAATGTGATTAATTCGGTAGTTTTTACCACCTTTACCACGAGCATTGATAATTATGCATAGTTACTGGTAATTATACATAATAACCGCTCTATCCACATTAACCGTAACATATGAATATTATTTACTTTGGTATGACAGGATAAGTAATACTCGTAACACCTCTAAGGTGAACTTATAATTATAATGATTGGTCCAATGTCTTTAAGTAGACATGTGCATGTGCCTACTTACTGCAGATAATTTATACTTAACGTTCAAGGTTCAGGAATCATTATCATGTAAACACTCATATTATGTTTTTGAATAGCATTGACATCGCAAAATCCAGTTAGGGGCCTCGACAGGACTTTTTTTATTTAATATGGGCCTTACACAAGTCAGTCGTCGAAAAAGACTATGGGTAGTAAGTAAGTAGCTATATATTTGCTGTTTTTATCTTGTGAAAATCCATAATTTTTATACGAGTATATCATTGACCTATTATTTTGCAATAATGTGTGGAGTGGACGTTAATAATTTTTTTTTCTATAAAAGATGACCTCACTCCACGTGATGGTAAGCGGTAGTGAGTCAGATCAAAACGGAACATAGTAACCATGTGCATACCTGACGGAGTCTCCCAGTGAGGACTATTGTACACGTGGCAGACCTTGCTCATCATCTCGCTGAGTTGGCGGCCGCACAGCTTGACGGTGACGGCGGCTTCGGCGCGCGCCAAGAGCAGCGCGGCGGCCACTAGGGCCAGCTGGACTGCTTTGTTTATCACCATTTTTCTGCAAGGAGGTGAAACGGTTAAGTGGAACGTAGACACAGAGAAAAACGATAACGAACTAATTCATAAAACTATTAAAAAGGATTCATTGCACCTTAGCAAATGTCTAATTTTGTTTGTGTTAGCTATGACCAAGAGGGTACCCTACATGATGTACTGGAATATGTTTATACCACCTTTATTGTTACATTCATGAATGCAATAAACACGTTTGACTTTGACTTTGAAACAATTGACGACAAAGTTCTGTCAGTCTGTTTTTTTATGATTATATATTTAATTTTTTTTGGGTACACCTATGTTTTTATACTGTTTTACAAACAAAAATAATAATGATAGAGAACTTGTGTCCGATACCGTCACCATTATAATGGTACAATTTTTCTCTAGGCCGCCGTCGCTCGAGAAGTTTTGATAAGTCAGTTTTGATAAGGACATTGTCAAATTTTAAATCAATAAAATTTTGAACCACAAAAGATACGTGTTTTGTATTTTTGTTAATCGAACGACCTAAATATAATGATATAGTTTTTGGCCCAGTCTCCATCCCTAAATACACACACGTACGTACAAGCGTTCGGATAGACCGTGAAGAGATTAATTCAAACTTTAGGGAACTGTGGCCAGTTTGATAACCACAAACTGACTGCTGAATGTCCCGCATTGCTTTTCTGGGGCACTTCTGTGAGAATAAGTTAAGTGATACTTCGCGCCTTTTTACTGCTATTCAAAGATTCGTTGTAGTGTGAGTAATTACTAATAAACTAGTTCACTCAGAACTAAGTACATTATTATTAGTAATCGCTCATAATAATTATTAATTGTATACAGTATTGTTGCTTATAAATTAACATTAAAAATATCCTAATAGGCCGTTAGGTGCCCTTAACATGATTAAAATAAGTGATGCACAAGCAATAATAAGTAAAAAAAATAAATATCTTTGGTTTCGCTCTACGAAAAGACGAGTTTCGGATACCGTCAACTTTAAGTGTGTTTAGAAAGACATCGAAATGAGGATTGTACGGAAATAAGTAAAATAAGGAAAGGAAGGCCCGTTTCGAAATTTCCTGCTGTTTCGCGAGTTTGTTTTGGCTCAAGTGAGGTATAAAATATTCAACATTCGTTCACCAATTAGGATAGAACGGAAGAGTCAATAATGTTAGTGTTGATGACCATTTGTTTTGGTAACAACAACATGTCAATTAAATTTATTGATTCAACCTTAACAATATTTATTATAATCATAAAAATCATGTGAGTGCCCAATATCAAATGATGATTGATGAAAAGAGGATGAGGAAATTTTTAAATGTACCAAACAGGACATATCCTACACTGTGAGGAAAAAACACAATAACAACCTGAGTTCAATGCACTTTGTTATGAGAGTCGTATGCACTCTCATATTATGAATAATAATATTTATATGACAAAGAATCATTGATTCAAAGTCAAATGAATTAAATTAATATAATTTCTTAGTGATTTTTTGAAATCTCACCCATTTTTGACCTTGCGATGGATCTGTGCCGCTGTTTTGTGTAGACAAATTTGAACACGGATTGCAATATTACGTGCAAAGGGTCTATAATGCAAGTGATACCAAATGGACATGGAGCAACGGTTGTTTACGTAATGTTGGAAACTCGAGTCGTTTTCCCTTTTATACCAAAGGGTAAGTGTAACTCGACACCGGTAACTCAACGCCCGCGGCTAAGTAAGTATACGCGTAGATCCCTAAAATACTGTTTTCATTTCCTAAGTGCTCGGGAAATGCATTTTATTCCATCAAATGACGTTAGTATAATGAGGAAGATATTGTAATGGTTTATTGACGTTTGTTGATAGAAGGACATAAATAGAACAGGATTAGGGTAGGTCGGTATTGCGATTCTGTATAGACATCTTGTTTACCTTGGCAAACATACACTCGTTGTAATAAATTATCTGTCTATACAGACGATGATTACCATTTATGTAACATTTGTTGTTATGGATTATTACGTAAACATATACTAGGTTAAATGCTATTTTGGGTATTCATTGTAATTCTTTGCTGACTCAAAATCTCAGCTAGGAATAGCTCTGAAATGATGTACCTAAATGAAGATGACTTCACCTTCCTTGTTCATAAAAATGCAAATCAGCTTCTTCCTTTCGTTAAGTGCCATTCCGAGAATAGTATAGGGTGGGTGCTGCTGCATTATTCGTTTTGTTCACATCATGGTGTAATGAATGACTGTTTCTCATACATATTGTAGAGGTCGTTTGAGTTATTTTTAGTCGGAGGTTTGTTCAGAAGTCTACAATGTTCGTACGTTTTGCACCGTGTTTGTTGTGGAATAAGATTTACTGACGAGATACTATGCCATTTAGAGCAATTTGTGCCAGCTTGTCCTATCCGAGTTATCTTACCGCGTAGGTGGTATGCGGATAACGCGAGTGTGACTATGATATATCTGTATGCATTCGTACGCATCTGCGCTAGCGTCGGTGATCAATTTTCCCCATCTTCGTAGCGCTTTTCACGGCTTTTCCGGGCCAAGAGATGATAGAGTCCAGTTACTTAATAGTTATTAAGTAATTGGACTCTATCATATATTTACCAAGCTTTCGCTTCTTGTTTGTTAGACAGCTAAAAATATTTAGATGAGAAAGCATATTTTCCTTACATTTTATGTGTTTTTATAATCACTATATACTTAGTCACTATCAAAAGTAATACATACTATCTACATATATTAAAGAAATTAGTTTTTCTTACTTTAGCGATTTTGTTTTATTCGCGATATGAATCAGACAGCTTTAAAATTATGCTGAAAACCACATCGAAATCGGGAGACTCGGGCAAGACAAGTGTAGCTAGACTCTACATGAAACCATCCACGAGATCAACTTGTCTAATCAAGTAATGATACTAAATAATACGGTGTTGATGCGGCCACGATTGAACGTGAGAATTGTGTTATCCGCCAGTGTGGCCGGGCATAAGCGGCCGATTAGTAGCCGTGGCAGGAGCGAGGCGGCCACACGCGGGGCGCGTGCGCCTGCGCCCCCTCGCCCCGCCGCGGCCACCAAGTGCTAGTGCACTCGATTGGATAATTACATGAATCTGACTGGAGCCACAGCCTTGCTACTCCTTTTCTAGTATAGTTGTACCAGCTGAGCGTGTTTGTGATTCGACTTGACGACTGGGTCTTGTTCGGGATGAGAACAGATAGTTGGGTATTGCCATTGCCGAAATTACTATTTCTGTGTGTTTTTTTTATATCTTGAGACGTTGTACCAGTTACTCTTTAATATCCGTTAATGAGCTGTTTATGAAAGTATAATGAGTAGATATGCTCTAGCTAGTTGTTGTAAACTCCTTTATGAATTTTACTAGAAAGTTACTTTGCTTATCGTTGAAGGTGGCGTAATGTTAATTGCAATTAGTGTCAGCAGAACATAATAATAACGCTAATTAACTGTACTGATTAAAAGATGAACTGGTATCAATGCATTACTCATGAATAAGTAAGTAATCATATGCACTTCTCTTTCAAATTATTACCAAGTATTTCTTGATATCCCTTCATTCTCTCTTGGTTACTGTTCTCACGATCATATTTAGTTTAACTGGGAATCAATTTCATGATCAGATTTTTGCAACCGGCGTCTAAAGTTACTTTATACCGTTCGGTTCATGTTGCCTTGATGATATTATCCAACGTGCCTAATTTGAATGGATACTCAGGTAAGTATATTAACTCTTATTACATGCAATGTAATTATTGCTTTATTAGCAATTAGCTGTGCCCGCGACTTCGTTCGCGTGGACTACATGAGTTCATATAAAAGTTTTTTCCCAATAACTCCGGTTCCCCTAAGAATTTTGCAATATCGCGTTGCAAGTAAGCTTTACGTTTATTAGGGCACCAGCATGCCTAATTTCAATCATCTATCTTACGCGCTTTAGATTTTTTTATACAAATGTTTTTTCCCGGTCCCGTAAGAACTTTGAAATATCCTGTTGCAACTAAGCTTTAAGTTCACTAAGCTACCTACATGCCCAATTTCAAGCGTCTAACTTAAGCGGTTGAGATTTTTCATACAAAAGGATTTTCCCGTTAATTCCTGTTCCCGTGGAAATTTAGGGAATTATTTTCTTAGTGCACCTCTACGATACCTAAGCTACGTTCCTTCTAAGTTTAAAATGCCTACGTTTAGCCGTTTGATATGTCAGTCAGTCAGTATCTCATTTTATATATTTAGATTTATCAATTCGGATATCACAAGTTTAAAACATGATCAAAATAAAATTTCGAACAACGAATTCAAATTATAATGTATAACGTTGGTCGAAGCTAAAATTTTAAAAGAAAAAAGGGTAGGGATAGGTTAGGGACTGAAGAGAGTCAGGTCAGGTCCCAAATTCAAACTGGTTTTAGCTACGGTTACGGTATTTTATGCGAGACCTCCATGTTCTTCGTAGTTTCGGATTGCAAAATAAATCAAAACATTTGTGAGATCCGACTCCAATACAGTCTGTACCATTCATTTCACCTTGGCGGGCGGCGAACAAAAAGCTGCCTTCTCAAAACTAACTGCTATTTTGTGTGATGCTTTAAGAATTTTATTTCTATGGCTTGTGAATACTTACGATCGAGATCAGAAGAGGGATGTTTTTTTAATATATCATCTTGTTTATTGGTAAATTTGTACAAAAATGTAGTGTAGTAACCAGATATTACATATTATGTGAAAATAAATAGCATTTAAAAATGTTGGTATAGCTAAGGACAGACTAGTACTTACTTAGGACAGTAGTTACAAACTGGTTACAATTTAATTTTACTGAAAAATACGATTTCATGAAACGCAAGAATGTTTGATAAGTACAGGTAACTATAAATAAATATTTAAAAATGTTTTTAAACTCGATAAATCGAGCTCAAAGTAAAGATTAGTGTCTGTTGGGGAAATTGTTGGATAGATATCAGCTGTGTAACGTCACGTGTCGCGAAAATAAGCTACGGCAGACGATGGGGACAGACGAAGGTAACAAAAGATAAATGATGAGTGTGGCGAGGTCAAGTGTATCGGCGGCTCGCCCAATTGGCGCGCCGCGCGGTCACTGGCTCCTAACCCGACGTACGCCTTACTATTGATCCTAAGCGTTATTACGTGTTCGATGGAATCGCACTTGCTATTCTTACTCAGTTTGTTTACGGATCAGAAATAAATGCTGCCGTGATGCCATCTGATCAATCCAAATAACCTAAAACTGTTTTTGGTCTCTTTCGTTACCGACACAATTAATCTCTTCATCTCAGTATTCCCTTTTAGCGTCTCAAACCCGAATCATTATCGCATAAAGTTCTTGTTCAGTAATATTAATAATAACTTGCCCAAATTCGCTAATCAAATGTTATTAATAGATAGATACGTTTGTTTGTAGTGGGAGTTGGATAATTTTATGAACGAGTATTTAGGACGGCGATAATACCTCAGACTTCATTCATATTGCGATTGGCAATAACTACTATTACTGCTAGTAATTCTAGCTTTAGATTTTTGTCATTTAAGATAAAACATTGCCTAAGTATTAAGAATCCTTCATACGTTTAGGTACCTACTATGTTAGAACAGTGAGATTAGATCAGTCATGATAGGTGATATTGGTGAGTAGTATTACTATATTTTACAACAGCTCTAGATTTTTCTAGAGTTCAAGAATATAAATTGAAGATGTAAGTATTTATTGTAGTGTAGTTATGTAATACTAATGTATGAGAATACACATACCGTAACTAATAAAAGCTGGAAGTCTATCGTTAGGCAATAATAATATCTGGATGTGTCGTATATGGAACAGGACCCACAGGTGTTTGTGTCAGTACTGGGGCAGCGACCAGTGACCGATTTCGACCCCAATTTAAAAAGTTGACCTTACAAAGTTCATACGTTGATTGTTAAAACCAAAACACACTCGTTCCGATTGCTGTGAGTACGTTTCAATACATCGTACTCGTATACATATTGTGCATTCAAGTTCAAGATTCACGAATTCGCCATAACTAATTCCAGAGTGGGATCTAAACTTTTTTAAACGAAGGAAAGCAATTAGTAGTAACTATTAGTATTGGTAGTTAAGAGTTTCCCTCTTTCTCGATTTAAAATGTTATGATAACTATTAAACAAAATTTATGCGGCAACCAGTGGAGTTGTAAACCCGGCGGTAAATGCGAAACTCACTGGTTTCGTTCACATTTCTCGGAATTTCGAGCGAGAATGGTTTATGATTGTATCTACCTTTTACGACGCCGAGCGCGGTCTTGGCGCAGTCTCACATGCTTTTGCTATAAAAACTGCAAGTTACAATTGTACTATCATTATCTATAGTTAGCGAGATAATTCCAACTTGGCGATATGATTTTTATTTATGTTTACATTTCTTGAGAGCTTTTATTTAGAAAATAATAACACGCATAGGAATGCTGGTTATATTTAACTTTCTATTTGTTTCTTGTGTACTTGATCTTTGCTTAATTGAAATTGCATGGAGGTGAAATAGGCGAGCTGAATACTTGTGTAATTACTATGTTGGGTCAAGTTGAGAAGATAAAAATGCAGTGAATAAGGTGATCTCAATCAAGAGTACATTTAAGTAGGTCACTTATTGCTTTTTCAAGATTTTGCCTGAGACTTGGTTGCGTGTCGCCTCAGATCATACAAGTAGGTATTACCAATTTAGTAGCCAAGCGAGAACAATAATCGTTCTACTTGTCATGCATTATGCCTGACATTGTATTTTTCGTTATAACAGTTTTCGCTCGTGTTCTATCTAAGTAATCTTATAAAATCAACATTCTGTGTCATGTACTAGTTATGATATTCAAGAAGATACCCCAATACATCAACAAAATGTATAAAGAAGAGTCTGACTTTCCACTCAAACTCTTTGCAAAAAACTACCTACTATGAAGTGAATATGGACTTTATTTTCTGTCCGTTAAATACAACTTCCTTTACGAGTTTGTAAGTTTTCGAATGCTCTGATTCCCTAAAGTTTCAAAGCCACGTGGACTTGAAATAACTAAGTACCGTCTCGAACCGCGAACTTTGCGAGTTCAAGATGGCACTTAGTTATGTCTTGATAGGATAGCTCGCCCCGGTTGTTCAATCAAGAAATTACTTAAATAATGTTTTGCAGTATCAGAAACTATCAGCCTCACTCCGTATATTAACAGTCCTCTTCACTTACTTATTCGCAGATATTGTACAAAAATGATATTGTTTTTTTTACTTATTTGTTTGTTTGCAAACTTAGTAATCTTAATTATGATCTAAGTAGAGCGCGACACTAATCTTACTCATTGTCTTAGCAGACTGGGACTTGGGACTTGGGACTGAAACAATTCTCGTTAATAGATTTATGAGCTAGCGCCAAAAAATCAAACACTTTGTTGTACGGAAACTTGGTTTAACATTTATTTTTGTTTTTTTATTTTGTTTTTTCGGAAATTGTTCCCAAGTTCGGAACAATTTCTAATTAAATATAATGTTTCTAGATGTACAGTTGACAATTTTATCGATATCTACATAAAATAGTGTCAACAACACACCTGATTCACCCGCACATGATGTAAGTCCATCAATATGTTGCAGAAAAGTCGATAAACATTAATTAAGTTAAGTAGCCTTGTTTCGATAAGATTATAAGTTAGATTAAAGTTATTCTTCGAATGTTTGGTATTGTTGGAGGAAATGATCAATGGCTATTTGTATGCTGTGCGTAAGCGTTGTTAAGTGAACATAAGGGTTTAATGACAGAAGTGTTACAACGAGATAGGTTTGTAGCAATTATGACGACGCTCTACAACGTTTTACTACTCGTAGTCGTATAGGTGCATATACCTATATACAGTTGAAGCGTACCTAGTAAATGCGTGAAAATGTTCAATACTCAAAATGAGTAGTGAGCGCGTGTCTTGAGAGCCGAAACCAATCATGAGAACGCACGTAAGAACTCCCCTAACTCTGTTCTAATGTTCTAAGTTGCCCGAAAAATCACGCGCGAGCGAAAAACTCGTGATGGCATGTTGTCTGAACGGAATGTTTTTATTAGATAAACTCTGGTATAACACAATAGCCCCAGTAAAACGCTTCACTTGGAAGAGGCCTAAGGCTTCACACGCTGGAACTTGGTCGACTCAAAGGGCGAGTCCAATATTGATATTCAGAATTCTGTGTCTGCTTTCACAAAAACGTGGTTAAGATTTATCCGCTCAGCTTTCATGTACAGTTTGGACACAATAGAAGATCATTTTTTAGATGATTTTAGTTTTGGAAAAATATAGTACTAGTCTTGATTTATTTTTCATTTTAGAATTTATAAAACCTTAGATAGAGAGATCCTCACTAGGGTACGTTGAATATCATCATTCGATATTTGATTTTTCATCTGGATTTAGAAAGCAAAAGCGGTAATTATAAATATTAGCACGGTCACGCGATATATAAAGTAAATAAATGCTTCCAGGTAAACTAGATACAACGATTTTTCACGCGTAGAGAAATAAAATACAGCTAAATATTTTTCCTAAAATATTATTCAATTAATTACAATACATATTTGTTTATTGTCCATTTTATCTATCTTACTATACTTCTACATTTCATAATAATCCACTGTATCCGCGACACGTGTGCAGGGAACACTATAGTCTATTGTTTGTATATGAAAACTCACCTGGTGCGTAAAATGATAAACAGTGTTGACGGCAGCACTTGCGGGTGGACGAGTCGCGATCGCGTCTGCGATCTAGCTGCGAGTCGTGGCCGCTCGCGCACCGTATAGCGCTGACCTCCGGCGCAGGGACGCTGTCTGCGCGGGCGCACCGCGCCGGCTTATATGACGCGGGGGGCGGCACGCGCCCGCCACGCCCCGCGCCGCGCCCCGCCCCCGCGGTGCTCAATCGGACTCTCGCAACATCTTCCAAAGCATCCCCTGAACCAGTCAGTGGTTGAACTTTCTTATTTTTTGACGTACGGAAATGCATTACACCGTCACCCGAGACGGGGTTCTCACCCGACCGTGTATAGGGGTGAGAGCCATGCGCTCCCCGGCAAGTCCGTTGATGATGACAAGGCTACTCCGAGCGTACTCATCGACTTGACAGCATTGTGGTGCACCGGCCTAGCCATAAGCCACAACTAAAATTTCCGCAAGAAGATGGAACAACAAATTCACCATTTTTGGGAATCTTCCTTTACTTGTGCTGTAAGAACTACCATCTTGGTTGAGGTACCGCGGTTTGATGAGTCGAAACCATTCATGGAAAGTTAATCAAAACTTATTTGTAAAGTTTTCAAGCATTTAAAACTAAAGTCGTTTGTAAAACCTGTATTTACAATCCCATTATAAATAATCAAAACTTGCCCAAAATAATCAAGGTTACAAAAACCATAAAGAAACAGAACCTAATTTCATGGATGCAAACAAAGGTCTGTCTTAATTACAAGGAGAATCGGCAACTTAAAGGAAGGGCATATACTTATTAAAGAACGGGTTCTTCAGAACTGATTGACTGATTCATTAAGACCACACCGCTGAGAATAATAACACGAAGTTCGAACGGGATTTTATTATAGGATAAGATGCTCGTAAGAAAGGTTTCCAGAAGGTATGTTACAGATATAAAGAGGCAGCAGAGTCGTTATCCTTTCATGTTCCATCAATTTAATCGGTAGTTAAAGAATCACGGTGCTTCTCGTGTGTGATTCACTGTTTTCTAGATATTTCTTTACCTGTCCAAGACTCCAGTCCAGACCTTTCTAAGTCATATAACACAAGTCACTTATATTTATCTACATAAATGACTAGTTCCTATGTGGGACGCAGCTAAGTCTTAGATTTAATTAGCGGGGTTATCAGACATTCTTGACATTAGTAAACTAACGAGTTTCTTCTATGTGAGTGATAGCTAGGTAGATATATAGATAATGTGGAAACATGAACTTGGAATGAGTTGGAAATGCTAAAAATAGCTTTTCCATCTGCTGGGAAAAGCTAAAATTTTGAAAGAATCCTAAATTCATTGAGTGCAGATGACACGTGACGTGACCAATACCAAATATTTTTTTTAGATATGATGATATTTTTAAGCGAAGTCTTGAAAATTAACAATAAAACAGTCACTCGCAGCGTCGCCTTTGTAAGACCCCAAAGCCCTAACTTTAATGGTGCATTCTGTGCAGGCTGGTGTGGTGGGCCATTCAGAATGAGTGATGACGGGTGTGTTATATTGGCAGTCGTTGTCAACTAATATGTGACAGTTCGTAGACGACTGCACACAGCTGTAGCAGATGAAGAGTCGTTTCCGACTCATACAGGATTCTGTGTATTTTATGAAATTATCTCTTAGGCAAGCGTCACGTTGCATAAAACCAGTAAGTGGTGTTGCAACGACACCTTCGTCTGTTACTGATTTAAGGTGTCGGCTACGAACTGGCACCCTACATAACAAAATTGCCTGCTGTGACAGCTTTATACGTTCATTTTCATAGACAATATGTTTGTCGTGTTCGTAGACAAAGCCGCTCTCAATTCGAACTTGATTGTTCCCAGTGGCCTATTGTTACAACTGTTACGTATGAGATATGCGGAGCAACGTTACTGGATCTCGGTTCTCGGTCAAGGCTTTTCTCTCAGCTAATGACGTCATTGCTTACGTTGACACATAGACATAGAAAATGTCAGTTGAGGTTTGATTGGAGTGGTCAAAGGTTAAATATAATCTAATCTAAGCACCAAGGATTGGCTAAATCTTCCATTACTGCTACATAAATGCAGCTTGCAGTAGCCACATCCAGTCTTATTTTCTTGCTTCATCTCACTCCTAATGAGATTTAAAATTTATTTTTTATAATATAGGTATTGGTTTTTAACGACTAATTGAAATGATTGTCCAATTAAAAATAAAAACACAGTAAAGTATCCCTATTATGAGAGTAAATTGCCCAGCATTTGAAATAATTTTCCTAACTTATTAATAATAGAAGCTAAACACTTAATGGTACACTACCAGTTCTAAAAATACATTTTACGTTTTGCACGCGATTGTGTCCGTGTAGAGACCAAGACATGGTTTAAGTGTGGGATTGTCTGTTTACAAAGGGTTCCTTTATCCATTGCTAAAAATAAAGTATGAATAGTCTGTCATTTCTGTAGTCATTTTAGCAATAGATAAAAGTAAAAGAAAAGTAGATAACATTTTGTCCAATAGAAATACTTATGGAATTTGATATGAAAGATCTCATATCATCTCAAGTATTCATGGAATCAAGTGAATAAAATAGCAAGTCATGATCAAGTTCTGATTTTATTTACGAAAGTTAAGCAAACAATTCGTCATATGTCAATTCAAGGTAAAGTTTACCTTACCTACTAGTGGATTTGTAGCGGAAACACGGTCTACGTGTATAGTATTATGAGCTAGGATAGTTTTGCGGTAGTTTGTTATTAAAATATAATAGGTTATAGACATTTTATGTTTAATCTAGCTTTATTTTTAGTACCTTCACAACTACCTACGTTGTTAAAGTTGAACCTTTTTCATAAAATGGTAATTCGCAGTTGTAGCGTACTGCAATAAAATATAGGGAATATATAAAACTTTTATTGCCTTATTAAAATAATAACGAGCAATTCCGAGCAAAATATCATTACGATACATTGTAACTTGAGCTTGCCCGTGCTTTGAAGTTCGGAGCGCGTGGAGTCGGTCATTCATACGAACACCACGGAACAATAAAAGTTGGTAGTGAAAACAAATGTTACTAATAATGTTTTCCTAACTGTAATGTTGGGGAGAACGTGTGGGAATCTCAATGCAGATTAGCCAAATGCGCATGAATATAGCTATTAAAGGGTACATAATATGTGCACAAACACTGGTAATTTTGTTATCCATCACTCTCTTAGTTTGGAACCGTAACATCTAGATAAAAACGTAGGCTATATAGAGCAAAGCTCTAGTTTACTTTAAAGTATGTTTGTTCAGTGTAAAGAAAGCAAATAGGTACTATGTACGTACATTAACTAATGGACACTATTTTGTACCAATTGTAATTCAACGTAGGTAGTTTATTTTTTATTCAATAAAATGCATTAACATGGATCGCGGGGGGTGTATAAATAGGACAGGTCGATTAGTGAACAATTCTGGTTGCATTTTGTTCGAAAACTGATGTGAATTAAAAACAAATGAAAATTGATTCCAGAATATACCCACAATGAACATTAATTGTAAATTGTGAATTTATTTATTCAAACATAGACAGAATACACACGTATAAAAGTTGTGGGAACAAAGTTACCTGTGTTTGTGACTACGACTCTACATTTCATTGCCTTCTTTTTAGATGTCTTCATTAAAACATATTTGGATGATTCTTGGTTGAATATATTGTAGAAATTACTTTATACGTCTCAGCATTGTACATATGTCTTTTGTATTTACCTACAAACGACTGCTACGAACGAGTCACTGACTCCGGTCTATAAATATCATATTCTTTGCAATAATTTGTGGAGCTGTGAATGGCGGAGCTATTTATAAACAAGGTGTCAATTTATTGACGGATGAAGTCCTTCGTGCTAATGAGAATTAATAGCGGTTTATTACGTGTAGCGCCTGTCGAGCGGGCTCCACTGGACACCGTGAGATAAAAATAACAGGAGGTTCGTTTGGTTCTTTTACAATTATACATTAAAAATCGAAGAAACTTCATAAGATTTAATGAGCTCATATTGAGCTCAATATAGTTATTAAAAAAAAAAACGAATGCGCAAATATAATAAATACCTAGAACCAGCTTAAGTAGACTAGGATCTACACCAATCGATAAAATGTGGAATAAAATTAATGTTATGTTCTTAGAACGCTTAAGAGCTTTCTTTGTTCACATAATTGATTTGCAAAATTTCTTATAATTCATATTTGATGTTTTGACTATTATACTATTTTAGGATGATATTGCCTGTAATTTCTTATACCTACCTAACTTTGTTAATAACTTCCGGGTATAACCTTTTTTGGAAACAAAATATTTGAGTTAGTAACAACCAAATTATAATTGTGACCCCCTGAAAACCAGGTCGCGTCTAACGTTGTTTACACATGCTTCCGTTATCGTCCTGTCTGTTTCACAATTTAATTGGTGGCGATAAGCTTGAAAGCTGTCAGGAGGCGTCTCTGCTGGCGCCTCGCGTTTGGGAATCTCGATCCTATTATTAGACATCTATTTGCATTATCGTGTTCTATAAGTGTACTATCTTTATTGTTCCAATATTGTCACTAAACTAATTAAGCAGATAAAATCGGGCAGGTCGTGCTAAAATTGCCTTTTCATTTTCCTCAGTTTGCATCTCTACTGATTAATAATGAAATGTATTTGCCTTAACAAAAGAACTTTCGATATTGGTTTAATCAAAAATATACAACGCTTGACAAATCGATTTTTTATTGATACGTTTTCGATAAGCTACTCATAGAGCGTATTAGATCTAGTGTCCTAATTCTGTTAATGCTTAATTTGTAACGACGATAATTTACAAAATGGAGTGTCAGGCTAAACATTTTGATTGATGGACATAATCTAGAGCGTGACAAGGCCAGACTGTTTTGTTTAGTTATTAACAGGCAATAAACAACGGCTCATTAGACACAAGCGAGTGATAGAAATACTCGCTCATCTGAACTCTGACTCCGGCCTGATCCCGAGCCACCGGAGACTATACGTAGATTTCCTTAGTCTGCTCAAGCAACTAACAAAAGCAAAAAGAAAAAATAATACCAGAGTACATGTTATGGTATCATTCCAAACTGAACCATCGAATCAACTGAAACCTGAACTACTAGTAGACATTTCGATTAAAACTGTAAATATTGTAAGGTCTCACTGTATGATGCACGAATCAAAGAAATCAATAGAACAATAGTTTAAGTGTCAACTTTTAAACACGAAACGAAATTACGTCAATAGAATAACTATAATTTCAGTCTTTTATAATGATAGCAAGTTCGTTACCAAAGAAATTGGTCATCAAGCAAATTTCGACTTAGTAGAATTTAGATGGATTAGAGAAACGAGCTTATGGGTGGGTCGGGATTCAGTTGAGTTACATTGATCGTAATCCGAGATAAGACCCTTAACTACTTTCATCCTGATAGGACCGGGGTAAATAAATTATTATAAGATTTTACGAGCATAATGTGTAATATCCTCATTCAAACATTGGCACACCGATTGCAGTTCTTACATTTGGTCACGCCAACGCATTGGGTGTGCTGAGACATTTTTGTCATTTAATTTAGTAAAGTGGTATGTCGTTGTGGCACCATTTTCCTTAATGCCGGGCTTTTAAGACGGACGGAAAAGTCTTAACTAAACATTCGACGCATCTACTTTGCGTTGAATGAAAGTGAAAATTATGCATGCATTATTCTAAGTAGATTTGCAAGTCTCAGTCCAAATATTTGCTCACTTACAAAATAATTTGCGTCAGATTACTGGTTTGTTTCCTTGAATTCGTTTAGTTTAACATATTTAGTCTTCTGATAGAATATTAAATTCAATGTGGCAAACAACATATCCTGTACTATCTGTCACACACCTATGATACAACAGTATATGCGTTCTAGTTCGCGAACACAAACTCTGTAAATCCACTTAATTAATATTAAATTTGGAAGTCGTTGACTACGGTAGTTTTGTTGACAAACCGAAGACACGTGTCGCGATCCACGTGCCGCGGGTGTAGGTGGCAGATCAGCGTTCACGTGAGTCCAGATCCTTCTAATTGGGTTACTGGGAGACGTCTGATTTGATGTCTGATTCACTCTAGGACGCTCGCTCGAGTGGTACAGCGACTTTGGTTCCAGGAACACTTTTATCGGTGAATAGGTCCATTTACAACACATTCAGTCAAGTGAGATGATGTAAAGGTAATTTACAGACCGTTAGAAGAAGGTTAAAAATTATGGAGCTTGGTTACCGCGTCGATTTTAAAACTTCTCGAACTTTTAATAAAATAACTGTTAATAAACCTGATCTAATGATTTTACTCATATTTCTATATGGAAACATTTTAAATAACGTGAGAGTAACGTGTACCAATGAAGTGTTTACCAGTATGCACTCAGTTCTATTTATTGAAAGGCGAGCAAATAATAGACTTCAGAAGTTCCTTGACTCGATGAACCGAACTACTCATGCCGCCAAAGAGCAGTTGCAAAGTCAGTTTACGATGTTATGACTGGAAATTTTCAACGCCACACGTGGTACATGAATGCTAACGTTGTTCGAGCTGAAACAGTACCTAATATAAAATATGTTTGAGCGCCGTCGGTGGTACTCGATTGGGCCAGATGTTATATGTGGCTCGGAGATGATCTTTACGACGTTGTCTATTATCTACGTGACACCAAATTGCAAGCAGTGCAGCGTGTCGTGGGCAGAACAACAGCCAATAAAATATTCATCAGTCAAACGACGACGTGGGACCCTACGTGATGAGAACGAGCGAAGGACTCGTATTGAATGTTTTGTTTTGTTGCTTTGTTGTGTAATCACCCGTTATGTCACGGCCTATTATTAACTACAATTCTTTAACGACTCAGTGACGGGAAAACCGCGTAAGATAATATGCATTCTCTTACGTTAGATCTTGTCTAGATATTTCAAATTACTGTATGGCAAGCAGGTATTATTAAACTGTGGGGGCAGATGTGATTTATTAATAGTTTTGTTACGTAAATAGGTAAACTATTTCAATTGGTTAGCAACTGTTTATAGCTATAAAAACGACATTTTTAATTAAGAACCATGTAATCGTCAAAAGTGTCACTATTCGACAAGTAAAATAATATTATTGTAACGGCATGCATCATATTTTAATTTTATATGCTAGCCAATAGTCTACTCTATCTATATTGTCGCTTGCACAAAATATTGAACAAAATCCAATAAAGGCCACTTTATGTAAAAGTTAAAACCTAAAAGCTTTCAAAGGCAATCACAAAATTTTACCGGATTTGTGAATGGAACCCAATTATTTTAAGTGTTTTCTCTGCAATAGAGTCTGTATTCAAACTTAGTAGGTATTTTTTTTATAAAAAAAAGTTTTATGTCAGTAATCGTAAAAAGGGCATACCACTCAATTTAAAATTTGCTGTGTATTGTAATCAAATTATACTTATTTGGATATGGTAGAGATAAGATTTACAAAGGAACTAAGTTTTACTAAGTTGGCATTTGTTTGGTTTCATCTTATGCTATAAGCCCGCTGCATCTAGAATGGTTTGATTATATTGATTGGAGGTTTCCAGGTCCAGCGAATCTAATCGTACGCTAGATACTGCGTGCATACATATATGTTCTCCGTATGGGCTTAAAAACGTTAAAATAAAGGTCTATTTTTTTTCACTTAGCCTATACTGTCCCACAGCTAGTGAAAGTAGAGTGGAGTCTAAATTCAATAATAAAAAAATCATATTAACTTAAAAAATTGATTTGACATAACTGCAGGTTTTATGGATTTCGGTTCAGTGGAGCTGGCTTAGCGGGTCCGCGGCGTATGCGCAGCCCCAGCCGACCCGCGTCGCCGAGATATTTATAGCCCACTGGGTACAGCCACACTCACGCGCGACCCGATTAGGCTAATTCCCAACGCCGGCCCTGGCGTATCCTTGCAGCGCACGCATACGACTTGCAGACCCAAGGTGATGCGACGACTGTATTTTGTTTTCACGAGCGTCTTTTGACCCACATCGTCTGTGTGCCGATTTTAGGGTGCAATATGGAGCGTGCATGGCATATCAGGACGTCGCAGAATGTCAGATGCACTTTCTATTTACAGCATATCAAACGGGAAATACCAGTATTCAGGATTATCCTATAAAACATCTTCTGGCTTGTTTTTTAATCCGCTTTATCATTTTTAAGGAAAATTATGTAAAAGTAATTATTTCCTTCACTACTAAGTTTCTACCTTTTTGTTTTGCGTAATACCTTTCAAAGACAGAAATTGCTCCACAATATTTAACGCACCACGCAAGATGAGATATAGTAATACGCATACTTATCCCACAGAGATCCATTTGTGAAAAAAATCCATCGTTCTGAAGACATGGCATGATTCCACTGAGCCGCAGAACTTTTAAGTCCGGTGAGTCGTTTGCAAATGACTTATACTATTCAGCCTGCTTCTACAATAGGATATGATTAAATGCTAAATATTGTGGAAGATTGATGTAATCAAGTGTCCAAGTAGGTCGATACTTATTAAATGTATCTAGACAAAAGTTTCTTTTATTTAGCAGTGCTAGCCATTTTAAGAATAGTATCGGAAACATAGATTGGTATGGTGTTCACTAGCTATTAATTCATAAAATATGTATTTTTACGACATAATTCACGCGTAGGTAATGTTTTAAATTATCGTAGCGTGACAGCGAACTACATTTAATAAACAATAATCTGAAATTACGTCGCTTAAATGCATGTTTATTGACTTTTGTAACCTGAAATAGTACCCAGTAGGTACTAAGGTGATTTTGCCGTGAATGTGATTTCGTCCCGTATCTTTATTATCTCTTTGTTCATTGTATTTGAGCTCTAGTTCTGTTTTGTGTCGCATTGCCATTTTGACTTTTATTGAAGATGAGCACAATATTTCACAATATTTAAAGTACTACTTATGGTTTAATTTGAATTAAAAAGAATGTTGACAAAGAAAAACGTCCCCTTTCAAAAGCTGTGAAGTATTCTTTCCCAAGTCATCTTTCTCCAATCCACTTATGAAGGGTCAATATAAATCAAATGCCATCGGAAGTCAACAAGGCGCAAGTCATGTCTTACGATATCTACTCATATTCTTTATAGCTCTTGGGTTGAGCTCAAGTTGGTTTATTCTGCTTACTTTGTAATATAACATAATTTGTAGATATTAAAACGATATTTATCTCTAGGTATTAGTAAAAATATTCTGACAAGAAAACTTGGAAGAAAAATAAAAAATGCAAGCTCACGTATTACCAAAACAAGGACACTTTTTACACATTTCAGTCATACCCTTATTATTATTTTCCTATGTCCAATGGTGATTCAGATAGCAGAAATGTTTAATCTTAAGTCTGTCCCTTATGTAATAATGACACTATCGGGAATTATTTCTTTATTACAATTTATCCTAAGTACTTTTATAGTAAGTAAAAATATAAAAACATGTGAAAATTACAGTAAGGTAAATGCACCTATTATGGACGCGGACCCCATTATGGACAGTTTTCAAAAATGCCTCCAATAATAAGAAACCGGTAGGTATTTTTTTTCCAACAGCAACATTAATCGGTTGTACCAAAATTCTAGATTTGATGTAAACAACATTTGACAGCTCTCCGCTATATTATTTTCGACTAGAACGATTCTTACTAGTGCGGTGCGTTTTGGTGTCGAGATTTGAAATTTCTTATAAGGAGCGCAATGCATGTAAGTAAATTTATTAGCTTTTTTTATGACAAGTGTAATATTGTTGTTAAAAATGATATTATTTATTGAATTACTGATAATAAAAGGTTAATTATATATTCTAATCTAAAACCTCATAGTAATTTTAGCCTCGGAATTTATCGATGTTCATAATTGGATATTTTTGTAAGCCTGTACCCAAATATGGACATTTTGTCCATGAAGGATTTTACAAATATACGTTCTTCATATATCTTATAGTTGTACAATCGTTTACCTTTATCTTTATTTTTAAATCGGTCTCAAAGTAAGACTTTAAATTTAATAATTCAATTATGAACATTGTGTCCATAAATGGGTGTCCAAAATAGGTTCAAATTTTTTAAATAAATAAATTTTGTTTCACTTTAGATATGGCGACTAGAAAAGCTTATACTAAAGAACAAATGGCAAATGCAATTAAAGAAGTGAGAAAAGGACAGAAAATATCCACTATTTAGAAAATAATAACTAGAATAACTTTTCTAAAAAAAAAAAATTATTTAGTTGTTTGTGTTTTTTTATGTCATGTTACATTTATAATTTAAGACAGGGTAATATACATAATAATTATATTACAGTCAGGGGATACCAGTCACAACTATCTGTCCGGTGGGTGGCGAACGGTATACGGGTAAGCGACCCCCATATTATAGTGCACAAATGCGCGCGCAAACACATGTGCACACTCTATTCCCTTACTCTCATAATTTGGTGAGACGGCAATCAAACATGACCGATGAGAGATCGGACGCTAGACCACCGGCTTAACGTGCTTTTCGAGGCACGGGCGTTCAATCGCCAGCTTTTTAACTACGGGCTGAGAAATTGCATCACAGAAAAACTCACACAAATTTTGCCCGACCCCGGACTCGAACCGGGGCCCTCTCGGACCTTACGCAGCGCTTGCTACCAATAGACCAAGGAAGGGGTCTCCTATTTAAATAATACTAGCTAGTTAAGAGGACATTTTTATTTGGGTTTTCTTGGCTTAAAGGCTTTGGCCTTTGCCGATTACTTTTTGATAACTGTTTGTTGATTGATATTTGAGTTACCTATTACATTATTTTATTATTTAATTTGAATGGTTTTTATTTCATTATACTAACTTACTCAACCCTAATACTCTTGAGTTATAGATTTAAGCATTCAATTGAAGAATGTACATAAATGGGTGTCCATAATTGGATAACGTCCATAATTGGGTGTTCATAACTGGATCTTCCCTGTCCATAAATAGAGATTGGCAAAGGTTATTTTTCCTAAATTATATTTTGTTGAAGCTAGTTTAAAACTGATTTTAAACATCGAATACTTATTAAGAAAAGGACTTTTTATTAACCTCCAAATCCCTGCGAACGTATATTGCAAAACATACAAACTATGAAGAAAAAACGAAAAACAAATCCTTAAACCGTCCATAATTGGTGCATTTACTTTATGTGTATATTATATACCTAATTTAATTTACTAGCCAATTACCTTGATAACCTTTGACATGGTACGTAGACCATCAACACGTGTACTTACATTATGTGCTATTATTATTATTGTGTCTTGAGACAATAACAACACAACATGAAAGAAAACAACAGATTGTAATAAATACTATGATCATTCACAAAATTTCACTTAAGTTATGAATAAAACGAATGCGTTTGCCAATCAAACTATTGTGGAAAGTCTATCTTTCGCCACGTTCCGATGTTTCATGAATGAATGCCTACCCACAAATTACATAATTAAGTGTACTTTACATCGATAATTATATTTGAAGATAAGGAAAATAATTAGAGGTAGAAGAAATAAAAGATAAAGTGATTATTTTAATTGGTACCTAATTGAAGGCCGGGAGAATAAATCACAACACACTGTTAATTTCCTGTACTCGTGGGACTTTGAAAGTCTTTCAAATTTCAGTTTACGGTCAATTTAAAATGTATCTAGATTTGAAAATATTTTGTCAGATTGTTTTGGTCATGCATTTGTTTTGAATATTCGCAGTGATTTGCAGTGACTCGGTCAGTCTAATCTAGGATCTATTAGTCCTACGCCTGCATACAACTGTTCGGTATGACACGCCACTCATGCGTTCCGTGTTTACCTTTTTCGTTCATTAGGATTGAGCTTGTAAATCTATAGTTAGCCATCGAGTTGTTTCACAGCAATTTCACTGGCACAACCAGTCTGGGTGACGGTTATTGCGCATGCTACGCGTGCGCCACGCCTAGGGCTGCCTAAGGGCCAAGTACAAAGAGGAGAGAGACGGCCTAATATACTGTGCCCTTTGGTTCTCAACTAGGTCCTGATGTCATCACATTTTCGTCGTAAGTGAGCGTGGTCTGGTAGTCTACTCTTGTAGCTACGGTAGGAGGGCTCACTCCCTCCTCCACTCGCAAATAAAATACCCTCATTCTTTGTAAACAAAAGGCATTGCGATAGAGAGAATATTAATTAGTAGTTGACTCACCTTTTTATGCAAGATAAGGTAAGCAGTGCCTTTGCCAGAGTCCTGTGCCAAGATCTTCGCCAGAGTCCAAAGTCACGAAACAGAGACACCCTGCATATAATGATGATATGCGGGGTGACTTTATCATTTTGACTGTTGTACACTGTTGTGTATATGCTGCGACTCCGACCGTATCCATGACTATTCCTTGATACAGTTTTGGATTGGGCACCTGTAACCTGTTGATATAACCATGATATCCAACCATATGCTGTACTTATGGTGAATGCTTTTTCGACATGTTATATGAACTCCATGTTTATGAAATTCCCTTCCGTCTTTAGATTTAGCCCCAATCCTCTAACGTCACAAGTCCCGTGAGCTGGTGACCCTAGGCGCTAGCTGTCGCCCTCGCGGACTTTGATCAGCGCATTTAATGCCGGCAGAGCGGCGCATGCGCACCGTGCATAAAACCCCGTTTTTGTGGCGCTATTAAACAATCAGTAAACTGAGGCCTATTCGCCACAACCAGGATTCACTTATTTAATATTGTGCACTTTACTAATTGGATTACGAGTAACGTATATGGGCTAAGTGAAGTGCTGCTTCCTTTAGAAACGGTGCCGGTAGTCAATTGCCTCTATGTTTATGTACAAGGAAAAGCATATAAATACATATTACTGGTTTCAACGATAAATTAAGTTCACCATAAATGTGATTCCAACTACATTAAACTTGAGTATCTAATTCCGCTATTTAGATGCCTATTAGGTGAAATGTGTAGGTAGTTTAAAACAAATATTTCTGTTTTTATTTGTCATTTTCCCAAGACTATCTTTTTTTATCTAAGTTACAATTTAGCGCACTAGTAATACGAAAAACTATTTAAAATACAATAATATGAATATGACTTTGATTATAGTATTGTCTATTTTTATTTGCGCGAGCACTACACATTTGAAATAATACACATTTGATATAATTCGAAACGTCGGATCTCTAAATAATGTTTAGAATACCAATACACGCGAGTTTAATCCGTAAAATAAGTTTTATTTCAAATGACTTTGATTGTTTTTATAAACATTCAAATATTTCTTGCACACGACACATTGAGAAATTTTGTGTTGTGCAGAACACAAATTATTGACAAGCTACGAAGTTTTGAATTAGTCGAACGACTAAAGTAACTCTACACCGGTAACAATGCAGGCTAAATCTGTTTGCTGAGTGGAACTTTGAAAATCCGGGAGAGCGTCTGGCCGGGTGGGGTAGAAAACTTTCGCATTGATTAATATAAGTTTACGTTACAGTCCTTCACTTTGGGATGAATCGCAAGAAACTAGCTAACTAACCTTAAGCTCACTTAGTTGTAATTTAACTAGTTATGTAATGTTCTTTGCTCGATGGTGCATTGCATAGTAGTGACCTTGATCTTGCAAGAGGCATGGGTTCGATTTCCACTCGGAACAATATTTGTGTAATGAACATCGGTGTTACCTGCATGGTTTGGGGTTATATATGTACTTAAGTATTTTATGTACTCGTATACCATGGTTACAAGAGCTTAAGTATCACACTTCGAAAACGGAACAAAGAATATTTTATTTGTTCCAAATCTAAAAAATACTAATCAGTTTGTAATTAACTATACTATAGAAATTATATTTTATAAGAATCAGAATGGCCTCCCTCCCTTATTTTGAATACAGGCCCTTAATCGGCGCGGCCAGACGTTTATCGCAGCACGTACCATGACATGTTGTTCATGTCGATTTCAGCGACTGCTTTTCGTAAAGATGCCTTCAGGCTCTCAGGCAGGATTAAGGCCCGGGCTGGAGTGAGGCCAATCCTTGTGTCTAATAAAGTTGATGTTTTGACGCTCAAACCAGGATTGAGTGGTCATCTCATGCGCGTGGATAATGCCCTCGCCCTTCAACCCAACCCACCCAATATTTAATTCAGGGGATGATTGGTCCCTTGGATCAGTCTGTCTTCTTGTTTTTTTTTATAAAAGCTTTTAAAATAGTTCTCTGGCGGACACATATAAAAATGGAATTACGTGTTTCGTGAATTACGTTAAGTTAAGTAATTATTTTGGGAGCTTTAAAGCCTCTCTGCACAGCTATACGGCCGACGGAAAGTGTCTGGGAGTATTGGTAACCGATCTTATTTTAAGGATATTGCCTAGAATATACGTAAGTAGGTTAGGTTAGAGTAGAGCGGACCCCGGCCTGCAAGGATGCAACCGGGAAAACGCAAAGATGATGATGATGCCTAGAATATTAAAAATCAGCTTGGAAGAATTTACGTAACGTAGGTAAGTAATATTTTTACGTTCGTTGGTTAACTGATATCAGAAAATTGGCCTCCTAAGGAAGCTAGCGGGTAGGCATGCGTTCTTAGTATATACTAACACTACTAAATCGTCCACATTTCATTCGTCAGAAAATTGGTGAGGTCTGGCGGCCCAGGGATCTTGGACTATAAATCTGATTTTCTAATAGGTACTAGGAAAAACCGCTTGGAGAAAACAGATGAAAAGCAGCAGGGTGACAGAGACAGAGAGAATGCCCTTTGCCCCTTGATTGCAGTTACTAAGTCGGTTGTTGGTGACGAGTGCATGCATTACGTGTCTAACTAGCGACTGCATTTCTAATCAACTGCAGTTCTGACCGGACACCGGAGGTCAGAGAGAGTGGCAGCTTTCGTCCCGCGCCAATAGGTGCCCACGCTGATAATAACTTGTCTGATATATAAATTATGAGATTATTATCTCCTACATATGTAAAACAATCCGTTTAACCTTTGCATTCGATATGGAACATGCCGTTTATGATTAAGTGAGTAATAAATACATTTTATTTAGGTAGATTTTTCTCTGGTCATAAGGTATTATTTGTAAATGAAAATGCCAGTCAATTATAACAGTTAAATGTTTTACATTCATTAAACCACTGTAATTTAAATAACACACAATTATTTAAATAGGTACAACATGTAATAACTTAGGAAATTCTGTATTTACTAGAAATGTCGTCATCGTATCACACATTTATATCTTAGTAACATATAATAATTTACATAAGATATTATCAAAACTTTTTTCTTATTTCATATTATTTGTAACAATACATAAAGGCTATAATGAACAATTTAAGTATGTTGAGAGTAAATATCATATAATTAGCTGGGAATGTATAATTTACATACTAGGTTTTGAAGATCCCAAACGACATGATATCCCTGCCATATCTAGTACCATAAAAAAAATTACAAGCTTTTGACTCCTTTTTAAGAGCCCCTGACCTTACGTTCAGAATTTGAAGAAGGTACAATATCCAACACTGAACTAAATTTTATTTGATGCACAAGTATTCAAGTATGTAAATAATAAAGTAGGAAACATCAATAAATATATTATAATAGATTTGAAACTGACCTTTACATATTTCAGTAAGGTCCCTAGCTACCTACATTCAAGTCTTTATACACGAACACAATAAAATTTACTAATACGCATTATTTAAAAAGAACTAGCCTTACAATAAATACTTCATAAAATATTTATGCTGAAAAGACAAAATTGCGAACGTCTGTAATAAGATAAAATATACACACCATTTCCTTACATCAAGATTTTTTCAAAAGGATAATACACTTTTATATCTTTGAATAATTTTAAGTATCTTTTTCCAAATCGCTTATGTAGGCTAAAAAATAAATAAAGAAGGCTTTATGTTGCTTACATTTTTTTTTGTGTTTAGGACACATATGCGGACTACGGACTGCTAAGTCATCTTCGTAGGACTGTTAATGTACCAGAGATTTTGGTCATCTGGTCCCAATTTTTTGTGTGTTCAAATAAAGCAGGATGAATATATTTTAAGGAATATTTATTATATTTAATCAGGAAATTTATAAACATTAATGATCCTTATGATTTTAAGCTTTCGCGTTCCATTACACAAAATATTAGTCGCTCGCGACCATGATTGGTGTAACCCAGACGAAACGTCGGGCAGTAAGTAGCTAAGTATTTGCTACTCCTAATAATGCGTGTAGACTCATAAAGACTAATATTTAGATTAATGATCCTTACACTATTATTGAACTTCTTCGGTTTATTTAATTTCTTTGGTCTTCTAGCGGAATCTTGTCTTGCGGATGACAGCACAGTCCACCCACGTTATTTCGGAAGACCTGGGGTAAAGCAGACCGAAACCGAGGAAAAGAGGAACCTTCTTGTCGCCGAGTTTGACAGGGTCTTGGACCGCATTTCCGAATGAAGCACATGCAATCTTGTCGAGTTCAATGCCAAGAAGACACAGGTGTGTGTGTGTGTTTTTTTTGGTAAAGTGTCTCCTTTCCTTTACCATCCTATTCTTCAGAGCACCCCCTTACTAATACAGGACAGCCTTAGCATCCTTGGCATAGATGTTCGCCGCGATCTGAACCAGCGGGATTACATCGAGAGCTTCATTAGAACAGCCTCCCGCAAACTGGGAATCCTGATCAGAGTGCGGCGATTTTTCACACCGGTGCAGATCTGCCTTCTGTTTAAGGCACAAGTTATGGGCGAACTTGTGCCTTATACAGAAGGCAGATCTGATCGTGTGGAATATTGTTGTCACCTCTGGGATGGCTCCGCAAAATACTTGCTCGATGCCCTCGATAGGTTGCAGCGACGTGCTATCCGTATTGCCGGTGATGTTGAGGTGTCCGAAACCCTGGAACCTCTACAATAACGTCTCTATAATGGAAAATGTTCTGAAGAGCTATTTCAGCTAGTCCCTCCCTCCCCTTTCCACTCCCAAACGACACGTGCTGGGCAGCGCTGCCATCTACATAAATGCAGGCGCCTGTGGCTCGGACTGAGAGGTTTAGTTTCTATTTTCTGCCACTTGTCATTAAGGCATGGAATGCTCTACTAGCTCATGTTTTCCCTCCCTCCTATAATCCCGGGCACTTCAGGCGGGGTGTGAAATGGCATTCAAAATGGGTTTTTAACATCTTGTTGTTGTTAATAGGACCATAGGATAAGTACCATAGTAGGTGCTGTAGTTGGTCCCTCGCATGGCGACGCTCATGCGGCGCGCGGAACGACTAATCCGGTGGCCTTCATCTTTTGCTGGTAGGCTAGTACCAGCGTTGTTCCCTTGCATCCAAATTATAAATTTTGGTTTTTCGATTATGAGGACACAGATACGACTATTCTTACTAGTGCCACAGATAACATAACTATGCTAGGGCCTAGTAAGTGCTGGCGTTGTTCTCTCACGTCGCGGCGATCATCTGGAGCACGAACCACAGTGTGCGCTGTATACAAACACCAACCTTGTATAGAGCTGACTAATGGAATGGGATGGGCAGGCCCCTCTTTCCCACTGGGCACTATGGGCACGTGCCCAGGGCCCCGCGAACGAAAGGGGCCCAAAAGTTCCTGCCAGATTACCAAGGGACCGGAATTTAGGTATTACTGAAAAAAATATTTTTGAAATATCTGATGATATCATCAGATATTAATTTGTATATTAATTAGTGTTTTCTCAAGGTCTTAGGGGCCCCATGAACCTAATGTGCCCTGGGCCTCAAATAGTTTGAAGACGGCCCTGGGGATGGGATGGAATTTTGTACAAATGTTCGTCTTTTAACTTTTGAACACTAATGAGGACATAAGGACATCCTATGTTCTTCTGGTACCCTAATAGGGTCTAGTAAGTGCTGGCGTTGTTCCCTCGCATGGCGACGCTCATGCGGCGCGCGGGCGGGGGCGCGCGCGGCGGGTGGCGGGCGCGCGCGGGCCGCGGCGGCAGGCGCGAGTCGGTGCTGGCGCGCGCCCGGAACTCCGACTCCGACTGCCCGGAAGACGCCGAGTCACTCCGGACGACCGACGACTCGTCCTCTTCATCGAGGTCCACCTCTGTCCAGCGGCGGCCTTCAAAAGACAGATTTTCATATTGAGAGCTTTAGATTAATTAATAATCCAGTTTAATCCCCGGATTAAGCCTTAATAGGGCAACGGGAAAATGTATACTGTCAGAATTTAAACCTTATTCAGTTGTAATACCGGCGGAAAACATAAAAATATATGTACCTAGGTGCCTCATGGCAGCTTCCGCTGGGCTTTTAACTAAAAGAAAAGAAATATTAATCCTATTTCCCTTGGTCACGGCGATACGCATGAACGGCCTACACCGATTTCGCTAATTCTTTTTGTTGTGTTTGTTATTGTCAGGAGAAAGTTCTCATGAAAAGAAAAAATAAGAAATTGTGAGGAATGTTTAAGGAAAGACATCGTCTTTGTGTTTACGTAACCAAGCCTAAACCTGAACTTATTTATTTAAATAAATTTGGTTGAAAGCTTGATCAGCCACATCCTTCGAAAAAATAATATCAAACGCAGGTATATCCGCATAAACCAAACCAATGCCTACGCGTTAAATGACACGCGTAGGCATTGGTTTAAAAGCTTTTTCTATCAATCAAGGTTGATTAAATCAAAAGCAATTATTAGTATGTTTTACGGCTTTATTGATTTACGAAAATTACTTTTTAATAAACGTATCTACTGTTCCACTTTTGAATAGGGCTTTCCCTTAATGAGTGCGCTACCGTGTATTAATTGAACGCGTTTACGTGGAAATGTTTGTAATTAATTAAAATTACCAACGTACACACCGCGAGTTGAAAAGGAATGAAAAATAATTGGCATGTATTGCGATAGAACAGAAAATCTACCTACTGGAATCTTGTATTTAATACGTATACGTATCTCGATTGCTATTTATTTTTTACATTACCGAGTTACCTACATTAGGTACCAATTTGTTTGATAGCTACATATTTTTATACTAGCATAGATATATATTACAGATATTTTTAGACTGCCTCGTTGGTCTATTGGTAGCAAGTGCTGCGTTAGGACCGAGAGGTCCCCGGTTCGAGTCCGGGGTCGGGCAAAATTTGTGTGAGTTTTTCTGTAATGAAATTACTCAGCCCGGAGTTAGGAAGTTGGCGGTTGAACGCCCGTGCCTCGGAAAGCACGTTAAGCCGGTGGTCCTGCGCCCGATCTCTCATCGGTCATGTCGGATTGCCGTCTCACCGAATCATGAGAGTAAGGGAATAGAGAGTGCACTTGTGTTTGCGCGCACACTTGTGCACTATAATATGTCCTGCGCACTTGGTTGATCTCAATTGAGATCGGCCGCCATGGTCGAAATCAGTCGGACGCCTTATTATTATTATTATTATTTTTATACAATTCCGACCTGAATTATATTTTGCCTATTGATGTCATGTTCCATAAAAGAAATGAAGGGCCGGGCCGTAAGTTTTGGGGGCCCTGAACTAATACTACTGAGGCCCGACGTAGTATTAGGTTAGAGCCTAAGTTTCAGGTGCTCTCCTAAGAGAAGATGGAAAGAAACAGAGCTTGGAAGGGAAACGGCGGAGCACGATCGCCACCTAATTAATGTGATGTGTTGAGAAGTACTTACTAAAACCTGAACGTTGACTTGAAAGGGTTTGATTAATCAAAGTATTCGCATGGCCTCAAACCATACGACCTGCTCAATTTAATAAAATTATGGAAATTTTCGCGTTAACTAGAAGTACAAATAGCCTCATGGTAGATTCATGATCATCATCATCGGCCCATATACGTTCCCACTGCTGGGGCACGGGCCTACCCTAAACTAGGGCGATAAGATATTTCATGGTAGATTCGGCGCTGCAAATGATGTCAGAAAAGCGTCGATGGCCGTTTGGTTTAGGTCGTTGCTTGCCATGCCAGAATTTGCAAATTTTGAAATTCATATGTCCGATTATTCGACGCTTTGACGGTGAAGGAAAACATCGTAAATTAAGTACCTGTTCACACCTAGCGATTTCGATCGCGATTACGCTGCGAGCTCGCGGCGAAATCAAGGCGAAATCGCAGCGAAATCGCGGCGAAATCGCGGCGAAATCGCTAGGTATGAACACGCTGTAAGGAAACCTGCACACCTACGAAGAAATTCTTGTAGTTGTAGTCAATCAACCCGCACTTGGCCAGGGTGGTCAACCACGCTGTCCAAGCTTAGTCAACTAAGGCCTTGTCGCTCTGGTTTAGGGTAGGCCCGTTCCCCAGCAGTGGGGACGTATATGTAAATGAGGACCATCAGTAGGTACTGATGGTCCTCATTTACATGTCATTGGGAAGGTTCCCAATGACAAACAAAATGAGATACTTACAAAACGGTGCTTGTGAGTTGGTAGTTTCAGGCGTGGAGTCGGACGCCGCGCGCGCTAGCTGGCGGCCCAGCGCGGCGTGCGCGTCCGCGTCCGTGCGCGCGCGCGGCCACTTGTTGCTCACGCGCCAGAAGCGCCGCGCGTCGCGGAACGCGCTCCACACCTACAACAAGAAAAGAACAAGTTCTTGACTAAGGCCTGGTGTTACATGCTGTACATGTTCTTAACCCTCGCGAAACGCGCTCCACACGTACAACAAGAAAAGTACAAGTTGTTGACTAAGGCCAGTAGCGCTACCATGAGTTTAAAAGTTACGGACTCGATATCGCCTACGTAAATATGTCTATGAAAAACTTGTACAGCGCCCCTGGTGGTTACCTACGCTAAGAACTAAAATCGGTCGTATGAAAAAAACAACTCGACAGGTTTTTAACGTACGTAAGTTTTCGATAGCCAACTCATGGTACCGCTACTGGTGGTATATGTTGTACATGTTCTTAACCCTCGCGGAACGCGCTCCACACCTACAAGATGAAAAGTAAAAGTTTTTGACTAAGGCCTGGTGGTACGTGCTGTAAATGACACGTTTTCTTAACCCTACAGTATCTATTAAGGTTCCTCCAATAAATTACTGCGGCTTTATTCAAACAGGTTACATAAGTTTCAATACGACTATAAATGTTGGACCTTTATTCCGTATTATATCCTAATAAAATATCGAATGTTGTTTAATGAATGGCCTGGGTATCTAGACGTGAAATGTTGCCACCGTTTACGTCTACCAGTTTTCGTAGTGATTCAAGCCACATTGGCAACCGCCCGGGAAATTAACCGTCGATTTTCCATGTGAAACGGGGTGAGTACAAGATGCAAAGCTGCTTTGGGCCATGTGGCTGGTCAATTTTGAAAGAGGGTACCGCGCCCTTCGTGCTTATAACACACCGTTTACCCACGTTAATATAATATGTATTACCGTGGTTTAGCCCTAAGGGCCCCAACATTCACGTTACTTTTCGCATCGCGATTAATTCTCGCTTCAGTGAAAAATACAGTATTAGAAATACCCCATCGGTTGCATGTGTGCATCAATAGTGATTTAGTGTCAAATCATATTAGTTTAATGAAACGAACCAAATGTTGTTTGATTAAGATTTATCAAAATTAAAAAAAATATTAATAATACATATACTTAGTTAAAATTACCTATTTTAGAGAACTGGTTGTCAATGTTTTTTATAAGAAGTTACCAATCCAGAAATATCGCGATTCAAATTTATATGAAGTCACAAACAAACATAATCATTTAGAGGCGAGTGCGACGTATATGTACCAAACGATTATAGAGTAATGTAACTCCAAACTATTTCGAAGGTATTTCGTGCCCCTAAAGCGGAAATTAACGGGAGAGGGAACGAAAGTCACACGCAAAAGCTCCTGCCTCCCTGAATTACCGTGCATCAAACGGGACAGTTTCGAGACATTCTGACAAAATTGTAAAAGCACCCATTTAATTTTAGCATATATTATGTAATTTAATTTAAATTTCGAGAGCCATTTAGATTAGAACCATATTTTTCTTTAATTCCTTTATACATCAAATACCTACTTTACTCACTAAGGGTCTTTAGGCACAAAACTGTTATTAGCAATTAATCTGTACTCGTATTTGGGAAGCGATAAAAATTAAGTCGTGAAATCAGTTTCTATACATTTGGCCAAACGTCTTCCAAATAGCGCTGGGACCCCGAGTAATATTCATTGAAATTGAATGTGTCATAAGCAGAGCTGACACGATTGTAAAGTTAAATTGGCAGTCGGGCACAATCTAGGATAGTCGGCGGTGGTCGGCTTTTAATGTGATGCATGAGAACACGTCTTGTTGTTGTCTATAGCTATGTCCTATATTATGAGTCTGTTTTCCAAATTATGAGGATTGATTTTTCAAAGATTAGTTATGTAAATTGACCTGTAAAATAAGGTTTCACTATGAGGTAATATTACAATACCAACAGTCATTATTTAAGTTATAATTAGCTACAATCTTGTTATTTGGTAATTACAATATGTTAAATAAAAATATCAACATACTCAGAGTCAGATAAATTTATATACTAACTACTAATTCTATTAGATTTTTGTTTCTAGGTTGATTTAGTCGGTTAACAATAGGTAACTAATTTTAATTTTATGAACACAATCTGTCATCGTTATCAAAACTCCATCCAAACACACATTTTATTGGTTTAACATTTTACAAAAGCTTAAGCGGAAGCTTAAGCTTTATCTGCCCACATACTTGCAAAGTTATTCGACAGAATATCACAAAGTTCCTTAATCCGAAAAGGGTAGATTATGTTCTGCGTGTATGAACATTTATACATTTCATAATATTATTCTGACATCCCTATTTTTACGTGGGACACGGGTTTTAAATCCTACCTAATGCCTGTAAGTAGAACGCACTACGTCAAAACAAAGAATGTGGCTCTGTTTCATCTTGCTCTATTAAGCTTTGTTTCATTGTACTCATGCTAAGGGCAAATCCTCACTAAAATAATACTTCCATTTTGCCTACCTATACTACTACATTTTAAACGGCTTAAAATTTAAAGAGAGCGGCAGAGGATACGTGAACGATGGGTTGACGCTGCTTATCAGGTGCATACAGAATTAGGCGGGCGGAACGCCGGCAACTGTTCACCTGAGAAAATCGGAACAAAACAAACACACATACCTGATCGATGCTCTCCCTGACGGAGATCTCGTGGAAGCAGACGCAGCCGATTTCTTTGCTCCGGCGCTGGCCCTCCTCTGTGGTCACCATGCGGTCGCCCGTCTGGTCCGCCTTGTTGCCCACCAGCACCACTGGGGTTTCCAGAACGCTATCCTGTAAATGACCAATCAGAGAATCAAGGTAAGTCGGGTTCACGCAGAGGGTTACTTTAATCAAGTAATCTTTCAACGCCAACGAAATTCTCATAAAACCCTTTTTCTGTCATTCAGTCAATGGATTGAAAGTAGGTATAGGGTAAAAATAAAGTTTGATTAAGCCTGCAATACCGTTCTACATAAACACCGTGTAGATATATTGATATAATAAAATTAAATAATCTTCAATTTTGTTATTATTGGATACGTCACATGAAATCGTACGAGCTCGACTGTCTGTTTTTATAAAACGATTTCAATATATTATACATTTGCGCGTATTAAATTTTTTATTGTCGTCAAATGTCAAGACTTTTTTACTAACGGTCTTGTGGAATGATTGAGAATTACCAGTAAATCTATTTTTAGTAGTGTGAATATCCCTGTTTCTTCCCACGCGTTGCCTATTTGTTCGCCATTGAGGAAAATTTAGTTTACCTTCTTAAAAAATATATATGTTTATTGTCAAGAGCTGATCGCAGTTTTCGGAAGCTGATGTTATGTTTGTTATCAAAACATCACGGCAAATTCAAGGAAAGTAGGACGATTTTTTCTATTATCTGGTTGTTGGCAGAAATGATTATCTTCCTCTGTGTTGCTTCGTCATGTGGGTACCGACGTCACACGATTTCGGGAAGTGCCTTTTACGACGTGTAATTATAGGTTTTGTGATAAAAAATTATGCTTATAATCTAAACATTTATGTATCATGATTTTCTCTGACTGAGGAAACATCTTGCTCAACCCTATAATTCCGTCATTCAGTATTTCGTTAAGACTATGATCTCATCACCGTTCATATTCCATAAAATAAATTTCATATTCAAAGTGGTATATTCATACCAATAAATGCGATGATATACCTACACTTACTCGTATGTGAAAGTCTTTATCATTCAATTGAGTTCTTGCATGAGCGATTTTATGATGAAGCTTTACATTTGCCTTTCAACATTTCATTTCCTACCTTTGATTGACACAGATGTACATTATATATGGTTATAAATTAGCATTCATTACTGTAATTAAGGTTGCGAGAAAAACCTGAATTCTGTTTCCATTAATTATAAATAAATTTTACTCCACAAACGAAATTATGGAACAATTTGACAAAACAATATAGACTACTCAATAATAAGTAGAAAGGGTCTCCGGAATTCGAATTTTCCCCTTAAATTTATAACAATCCTACATTGTGGTCTATGTGATATGTGATTTACTGTATCGTATCCTTCCTCCTCTTTTCCTTCCCTCGTCATATATCCTTGCTACTCGTGGGAACGCAATGACCTTGTTAAAACAATGCACAAGGCAGAATGGCGGCGACGTGGTCCACAACCCGTCACGTCACGTTTCCCACAGAGGTGAAAAGTGGATCGCCGGAAGTGATCTCTGCCTACCCCTCTGGGAAAAAGGCGTGATTGTATGTATGTATGTATGTACTGTATCGTGGTAATTATGGAACGGAGAGGTGAGTTGTGTGTCTTACCTACCACTAGTTACTATGCCGTAGAGATAATCAATACTTATATACCTATATATCCGCAAAAATGTCCATTGTGATTCTATTAGTTTATGTATTCGAGGGTTAGCCGATGTACAATCGGTATAGCAAATTTATTGTAAAATATTTATTTTGTTTCATTACAAGCTTACTGACAATATATCGGGAGCAAAATAATGGATGTTCACTCTTTAGGTAACGTCGTTTCTCGTTAAATCTTTATTATATAAAATGGCTCCTAACATTTCCGCTATCCTATCATTTTTTACCAAGATCCTTGCCTGATACAGGAAAAAACGACGAATGAAAAACGAATATTAATTGTGCATTGGGTCTTTTCACGTTAAATATTATCAGGCACGAGTGGAAATGAAAGGAGATAATTCATTATCTGAGTGATCGAGGAACAACCCCGCAAAAAAATCTCAAAATTGAATACTAATGTGAAGTTATTATAAGTTGTTATGTTAGGTACTTTCAGACATTTAATTGAATTTGACTAAAAATTCACGTTTGTGTATTCACGGATCTCCGTCACGGATTTCAGTAATAGTCCAGTCATTATAGTAAGTTCACCTCGGTAAAAAGATAAAAGTAAATTAAAATTCGGCAAAAGATTTAGTTACAGCGCCCACAACCAAAACCATGTCTCATAGCAATACGGCAAAAACCCTATAAAATCGTTAGATTGTATGATTCTGAACCCGACTAGGTATATAGTAACGGTCGAAAGTGTAGCAACTGCGTGGGAGGCCATTTCTGCTGTGTCAAAAAAAAAGGCAGTCGGTATTATAGCAATACGTCTGATAGTGAAAATGTACATAGATTTTATAATTGTATTACGAAAAAGTTTGTTTTCAGACATTTTGTGCGTAGCACATAGCCTGAGCGCATTTTTGAAAATGTCAAAAAATTTAGCCGACCTGTATCATAGCAATACGCATAATTTTTTTTTTTTACTTTTCATATTGCTGCCATGATTACCAAAAACCTGTTTTCAGACACTTTAAGTGTAGCATCTGGAGTATATGCTAAAACGAAAATAACAAGTGTGCTTTAAATAAAACCAAAACTATCAAATCAATCAGTATTTAATTTCAACTGCCTCAGCGCTTGTTACGCCCCTGAGAAAGAAGGGGTTCTTACTATTATTCATTGGTTTGTAACAGAGAATTCAAGATGCCTCAATACTAGGTATTCTTAAATGATATCTGAGTATCGAAAAGTTGTCTGATAGAGAAGATGCTACACTTCATTTGTCTGATATAATTTTCTTGCACATGTGGACAACTTATTCTATCATGTCTAACAATTTTCAGACATATTGCTATGATACCGATCGGTAAAATTAGTTTACATTTTCAAAACGGTCTCAAAATTTTATGCGTCCACATTTCCGTCTGAAAATTGTTTTGTTCGCATTAAATGACCAAAATTTACTAATAAAAAAGATTTTCAGACGTATTGCTATGAGACATTTTTTACGGGTTTGCGCTACACCACTAACGTCTGAAAAATATGTTTCCGGTATCTCAGAACCATCATTCAACTACAGTCTGCAAATCAGACATATTGCTATGATGCAGTTCGGTAAAATTCTTTGACAATTTTGAAAATTCGGTCAGATCAAACGCTACGCGGAAAATGTCTGATATTGGTATTTTCGAGTTCAGAATAATCTTATCTATCGATTTGATGCGGTTTTGACTGTATTGCTATGAGACAAAAATTTTGGTCGTGGGCTCTGTAACTAATTGGTATGTACATTCAAACTGGGGTATCAGGCGTCGCAATTAAAATGTACCTTTTTCCAATTTTAGGGGTCTATTACGAACCTTAGTGGTGAGCCGCCTGCGCCTCTTGTTGTAGTTGATGAGGAACTTGAGTCGGTGGCACTCATCGAACGAGCATTTGTCCGTCACCGAGTACATCAGGATGAACGCCTCGGCCCAGCGAATGTGGTTCTCCAGATTTGCGTATTCACTCTCCTGCTTTTGATTCAAATGGAGAATGAGCCTCTTCGCATACGGCGCGCTATTTGATCGTTTCGTTGACGATAGCAAAACATGTGAATAGGTTTTGAAACAAGTCCGTCTAGATGATGTATGGCTCGTTTTGTTATCGACTAACGCAACGACAACGATACGAATGAACAACGCGCCGTGTACAATAGGAGCTCAGAGTGACAGAATGTTAGTAAATAAAGTAGGCTCCATAGAATAAGTAATCTGTACTTTTTCCAAAAAAAAAAACTTCATCCAATGGTATGTTCCTACTCATAGCAAACATGTACGACATGCAGGTAGGGAACAAAGTTATTCAGTTTCAATTTCGAGCTACGACTGCTGCATCGTTGTGCAGGGCTGACCTTTTTCAGTGACGAATTTCCGGGTAACCCAATTCAATTTCAGCATGCAGTGTTCCCGGAGCTTAGTGCTCGATTGGCTCTACCTACTCTATAGAGTACGTACTCTTACTAATCTTAATATACGTATATTAAACTAAAAAAGAAACTAAACTAAAAAGCTTTTTTTATCTTTATTTTACAAAACTCTCATTGTTCAGTGACACGGAAATCCGACAAGTTTTGCCCGACCCCGGGCTCGAACGGGGGACCTTCCGGTCATTACGCAGCGCTTGCTACCAATAGACAACATAATTAGTACCACAAGTACGTACATCTGTATGTACGTACTTGTTTGTACTAATATAATAAGTACACATAATAAGTACATATACAACGAAATAAGTATACATACATGGGAATCGCCAGCGGAATCCAATATTTCAAAATAAACCATCTCATTGTCTATAACAGTTTGGAATGTGTATACTTTTTCCAACGTCGGGTCGTATTCACCGATGAAACGTCGAGTAATGAACCTGACGACCAAAGCTGAAAACATGCGATTGATTAATGATGAATGAAGCAACACGAGCAAGTAATACGGTAATAAGGGTGGTCCTTATTGAAACGTTTCGTATCTGCCTTTATAAAACATAAAGTTTTAAATAAGTGTTTTCATTTTGTTTCCCGTCAGTATCTCATTATGCAAAGTGAGAGGGAATTAATACGGGAGTAAGGATCCAAAGTTTACTAGAGCATCGTTTCATAAAGTAGACATCATAAAACAACGCCTATGCCTCACAATTTTTTACTGCCGCTTTATGTTGTTATTTTAAATTAAAGCAGTATTTCATTCTAATTCTCTAGATTCCATAGACTGGTATGCAGCCTCTGTCCTGAGAAACTTTTAAAAACCGGAATGCGAGTTATTTGTATACGATTCACATTTTTCCCTAAACAGGAGTCAGTTTTTCCCGACTGACTACCGGTTTTTTTTATATTTCAGGAATAGCTGCTTAATGGGTAGTTACGGTGAAGCCAATATTGGTGCGCATTGCCACCCTAATGGGTAAATTGATTGGTAGTTCCAGGTGTGAGTTATGTTACTGCTTTTTTTAGGTTCCTACTAATCTCCGAATTATTTTTTTAATCAAAATGCAATAAAGGAATAAATACAAATTTAAAGGCATGTAAATAAGTCTTGTTGTGTCAACAGACAGTGGTGGTACCACCTAAATCGTCAAGTGGGAAATTTAAATCTTAGATAGGTACTTTACATGATGTCGCAGTACAATAGCAATTCATTATCGTCTGTTTCTTGGACATGCAGATAATCTTGGACATCAAAATAGGTGTACGTAAAACGCAGTTTGTCTCTACACATTTCTTTCTTAATTCTTTTTACGTTTATTATTTCGACTGGTGTGACACTGACTGACTTATGTACACAACACTATTTGGGTGTTACACTCCGCCGCTAAAACTTTGGACAAAGCAGAATCTGTGTCATCTTATAAAACCGCCATAATTAAAGTCTCAAACTCTTCCGTGGAAGATAAAGGACCGTCCATCAAAGTATAAAACTAAGTGGGCAATGCAAGGTTAAATTCTAATTATAAGTACGGGGATAATTTGAACATGGTAGGTAATAACAAAAGTAATGAGCAATTGCGAAATATTTTCTTATCTACGTGGTATAGGTATGCATATATATTTTGATCCTTTATTTTTGTCCTTAAGGGAAAGTTGTTTATGGTAATATAATACCCTTTGCCCAGGGAAAATTTTGGCTAACGAAAATTTAGGACAGGTTATATTTTACAAACGAATTTGATATTACAAAACTTTGGGATTCTTAGGACGCAATTAAATAAAGATAATTATTTCGCAATCGCAATATAAATATAACTAAAGATAACACCACATGAAAACCTACCAGATTTTCCGACACCTGACTGCCCTAAAACCATTATTTTGAAGGGTTTCGGCTTAGGACATAGCACCAGTTTGGCCAGAGAACTCTTCGGTGATGTGGAGGTGTTCATGGCCATTACAGCCGCCATCGTATTCTATTACAACGTTTTGTTAATCTGCAATAAAAATTATATATTACTAGCTGTGCCAGCGACTTCGTTCGCGTTTCCTCCGATTTTACACATTTTCCATTGTATCTTTGCTCCTATTGGTCGCAGCGTGATGTTATATAGCCTAAAGCCTTCCTCGATAAATGGTCTATACAATGCAAAAAGATTTTTTCAAATCGAACCAGTAGTTCCTGAGATTAGCGCGTTCAAACAAACAAACAAACAAACAAACAATCAAACAAACAAACAAACTCTTCAGCTTTATAATATTAGTATAGAAGTATAGATTTAAAATACGGAAAAATTAGACTGAATTTTATGTTACCAATAGATCAATGTTTTTGTTCAATCTTATTTTATTAAAAACTAGCTATGCCAACGACTTCGTACGTGGGGTGTCGCGTAAAATAGTCTTTCGGACACTGTCCGCAAGTCCGCGGGAGCAGCTCTCACCCGTAGGACTTTAGTGCGATAACGATTAAACGTGTTATTGTGGCTTATTTATAAGAGATAGATGTATACTACTAAACTTTTTGTAGACCTATTGGAGACCTTTATCTTTATTATACTTTTTAATAAATAAATAATAAATAAATAAATATTACACAACATCACATCTGATCCCGTGGTAAGTAGCTTAAGCACTCGTGTTACGGAAATCAGGATCAACAGTGGATACACAAATAAACTTAAATAGATTTAATAATACACCCAGACACGTAACAAACACCGATTGGTATTGGTACAACGGGCTGATATCCGCAACTCGACGTCAAAGCGCCTATTTTGCGTGGGGTGGGAATCACTTGAACCAACCAACAAACACCGATGTTCGTCAAACAAATATTTGTCCCGAGTGGGAATCAAACCCACGACTCTTGGAACCGTAGGTTTTGAACCTGAGTCACTAACCACTGTTCCACCGAGCCAGTCTCGAGACTTTTCGTGTAGGTATGACTAACGCGCGCGAGTATAAAGGAGCTGCAAGTGCATTTTCTTCTGACTTGCTTCAGATTTATCGCCACTGCTCCATAGTGTGTTAGCATTATGCTATATAGCCGATAACCTGCCCAGGAGTATGAACTACAACCCCACCAAGTTTGGTTAAAATCCTTTAGTAGTTTTTACCCGCATGGGTGAAAACGCTTTGTCGGTCTGTATGTGCATGCACGTGCGTGCATGCGAAACCGACAAAGTGACAGACATTCAGGCAAAAAAATTATTGCTTGCAATTATGGCAACAGTATCGATCACCAATCATCCTTCAATATAAATTTACAATAAATACTTATTCAATATACAAAATTTACCTCTCTATAGATTAATTATAAGTAGGATCTAGATAGATAGAATCTATCTTATGAACAAAAACATCTTTCAGTGCGTTATCAAGCGAATCTTTGACTTTCTTTCATGTTGTTTCTAAAAAAGTTAAATTGCGTTGGAAAATCTTAATAAAGTTGCTCGATCTTTTGAACAACAATAAATTCGGTGTTCAGAAAATTGGCTAGCAATCTTGTTTTGGAATGTGAGTCCCACAACCCAGTAGATTTAAAGATTTTATTATGAAATAAAGAGGTACCTATTATGTTATTATATTACTTAATAGGTACCTCTTTTTTATTATATGTATTATACAGGTAGGTATGTTAGTAGGTAATTAATAGGCAGTATCATTTATTTTCTCTGTCTATTATATAGTATGCCCTATCATAGAACAGGTCTACAAAATATAATGTAAATATGGGCCCTGTTTTTGTGGCATGACACGCCAGAAATAAATGTATAAAGAATAAATAAAAATAAAGTTACGTACCTAAGTATTAAAGTTTTAGACAGATGATGACGAGAAAAGTAGGCGTACCTAGGGTAGTTGAGAGTCTATAAATAAACAGATCCTATCGATACCCAGGTATATGTTTGTAATGTCAAAATATAGATACATATAAGAATAAACTACGCCTGAGGTAAGTAATTCCATTTCCGAATCATTTCTGTTTGTCTCCACATAAAAGGTAATTCTGGAATGTAACCGCAAATCGAATCTGTAGTCAGTATTATTGAGAGTAACTCTGAATAAATTGCTAGTCAAATCAGATTTCCCTGCCAATATCGTATTTTGTTGATGTGTTTGGAAGCAAAAATACAAAGGACAACATTTTGAACAATTGGGGCTATAATTGGATTCATAAAATAACAAGATCCACCTACCTACCACGGCGTTTCTCATGTTTCAGTTTAATTCAGGCCATAATCATTACCGATTTGGGCCACTCGATTACGCTACGAAAAATTATTGGCCATCGAACGAGTGCGTTATTGGTTCAGAAAACATCAATTACCTAACTATGTACTTATCCTATTTACGTACGTGAACTTCGTTACTAAAATAGGTTAAGGAAGCATGCCATTCCGTTCATATTTTTATCATAGTAGTGTTACATGATTTGTGTATTAGAATAATTTTTAAATTAACCTGGAGCTTAATAAAAAATTAAATCCACTTGGGAATGTATGTACTTACCAACCTACTTACTAAGTTTTTTTGAAACGTAGATAATACTCAAATAATGTGTAGGTAAAAGTGACTATATAAGAAACATTTATGCGTTTTTCAATGCTAATAATGAGGCACTACAGCCTAAATTATTTTTACTGACTGGACCAAGGACTGGACCATTCTCACAAGAAGGTTATTATGGACACTCTTGATTTTCGCCCTTATGGCTTATGGAATATATGAAATAAAATTTATTGCCTATGAATAATTTCTATTGATGCAGGCCATAATTATACGTACGCTTTCCGAGCCCTACGCTTCATGTACCCGTACCGAGGCAAATATTGATGGAACGTGACGCACTTAATTTGCGGAGCGAAGTGATCATATTAGCAGGACATTAATGGCACTTGATAGGTGCAGCTATTAGTTATAGAATTAATGAAGCATGGACTGGACTAGGTGCATTACTTTATACATATCTACCTAGCTATTCTACTTATCCTACCTCTACTACCTAATTACAAACGTTATGTACAATGGAATATGATCCCAGTATTACTGGAATGCAGTCAAGTACACATTTACAGTGACCGCACACATATCTATTATACAAAACTCTTTCATGCTCTTCACAATAGCGTAGTATATACCAGAATAACACATACATATTATAATTTATAATCGTATATGTATTATATATTATCCAAAACATAAGGATAACGATTCCGTGAGTAAGAAGTCACGGAGTGCCACAAGTACAAAAATAGATTTACTTGGAATACAAAATTGTTTGTTTCGCACTAAAACCTTATTGCAATAGGTAAACAAGTAGATATACCTACATACAAAATACCTGTAGTGATAAGATACAGTTTGGGAATATTGGTTTTATGAACCAGCAGGAGGAAATTTAATTGAAAATATCGATTTCATCCACTTTTCCGATCAACGTTACATAAAAGCTTGCAATTGACCATCAAAGGGCAATCAAACGCCAGTTATTTGTTTTTTTATAGGGGAGGATTTGGGTTGATTAAACAAAACACGAATATACTGTTACTTAGTTGCACAAAAAAATAATTAAGAATCGTTTCATAAAATATGGGGGATTTTTGTACATTGATGATGCTCGTACTTACCTACTTACGACTTAATCTGATCGATTGGGTTCCTAAACATAATATTGTCATATTATTTCGGTTTGATCATTAATTGATAAGGGTAGCTTGGTTGTAACCTTTAATCAATAAAGTTGGTAGGGATGATTAAACATTCTTGTTTGGTGTAATTCTAGTAATAATATTCTAGGTACACTAAGTTAAAACTCTACATGCAAAATTTCAGTGCTACATCTATCTATATAAATAACCTCGTCAGCTTAGAACATAGATAATAATCATTGTATTAAAAGCAGGGTAAAGATCATAAAAAAGAGGTTTTTTTTAATTTTATTTATCTTAGTTCGACTACCTAAACATTAAAATTTATTATTAGATATGTAACTGTGCTTAGATATAATTTAATTTAATAGTAGGTACATATCTATCGAGTGTCTTATTTATATTAACACATTACATGTAAAAAAACATTTTGCTTCAAAGTTTACAATACTTACATAAAACGTAATTGATTTAATCCGAAGCTCCGAAAACCATTACATCTTTCCTCGAATAGTATCAATTTCAATTGATACTTTGCACAAGTTTGTTTTGTTTTACAGTTACGCGAATATGCGTAGATATTAATTTAGCGACGATCACTTCGTACTGGTAGGTTGCGGAGGCGGGAGTGAGAACCGACTGCGATTGTGAGGGTCGCGAGTGGACTGAGTGACGGGAGGAAACGCGCCGAGCCGCTACGAGATACCTACAGCCGTTCATACCGGTTTGCGCGTCCCACGTATTGTTTGATAACGAAAGCTTAGTGGCGCAATAACTCCCCTTAAGTGTGGCCCCTAAGTGTTATCCTTGTATAGGGCGAGAAAAACTTAGAAATCACCGACTAGTACAGGTCGGTTCATGGAAGTTGACCACAAATGGCGGCCGATGCGCATGTGTGCATTCATGAAGAAAATACTTAATACAAAAAAATATTTTATTGTAATTGAAATAGTATAATTAATTGTCTAAACTTATAATATACTTAATATACTCGTAATTATTGTAGGTACACTTATTTAACTTATTAACTTTAACAAAAACAACGATAACTTAACAAAACAACGAAAACTTAACATGTCACAAAAAATATGAAACAAATATCTTAAAGCAAAACACTTTTCTTTTCAATTGCACTTGACTGCGCTGACAGCGTGTCGATGCCGCAATTGACGAATAGCGATTGAGCGGCCTGCTGCAGTCCATTACGCGGCGCGCACGCACCAATAGCGTCGCTCCAGTCTTGACGCATTCCGCCCGCCCCTCACCCCGCACCTCAACTGGGACCTAAAAATCGCATTCTGCGCATTGGTCATCTTTCGTGAACCGAACTGTATTACCTAGTTTATCTGAAAGAACGATAGCTTCTCTCGTTTTCGAGTTGGAAAATTATTATTTTGAAAATGTGAAAGAAATTTTTTTTTTCGCGGAATAATTTGCATGATTCGATAGTATTACTAAAGGCAAATGATATTAGTCTGCTACAATACAATGACAAAACATTTAGTAACCCCCAAGAAATTTGTAATTTTTAATAATTACTTTATTGAATTAACCAATAAGAATACACCAAAACCTAAACCTAATATAAGGTCAAATATTTTAAATAACCAATCAACTATATTCCTAAAGCCTACCAATGAAGAAGAAATCTATACCCTGATAATGTCTTTAAGGAACAGTAGGACAAGCGGATATGACGACGTTACAACTGGAATCATTAAATCTATAGCTAAACCTCTATCCCGTCCACTGTCTCATATAATTAACTTATCTTTTGTACAAGGCATTTTCCCTGATAAACTTAAATTGTCCATAGTCAAACCTCTTTTCAAAAAAGGCGATCGTCATGATCCTAACAATTATAGGCCTATTACTATTGTTCCGATAGTCTCGAAAATATTCGAAAAAGCGATGTATACAAGATTAATTGATTTCCTAGATAAATATAATATTTTACAATCTGAACAATTTGGTTTCCGTAAAAAACGTTCAACAGAATTAGCATGCTTTAATCTCATAAAAATTTTAACTGAATCGTTAAACAAGAAACTACCAATAATGTCAATATTTCTGGACATGAGTAAAGCATTTGATTTTGTAGAGCACAATAAACTACTTCAGAAGCTAGAAGCTTATGGTATTAGAGGTATAGCAAATGATTGGTTTAAAAGTTATCTAATAAACAGGCAGCAAGTCACTGAAATCACGAAAATTGAAGAGTCTGGAACTAAACTTGTGAAAAATAAGTATCAATCACATTTGCAATTTAATACTTCTGGAGTGCCCCAAGGTACTATTTTGGGACCAATCCTATTTTTAATTTACGTAAATGACCTTCCACTAGCTTCACAACATAAATGCATTTTATTCGCAGATGATACAACACTAATAGTAGAGGGAAATAATATTAGTCAATATGAAAATAATATAAATAAAGCTATAAATGACGCCATAAACTGGATGAATAATAATAATCTCAACGTAAATCTCACCAAAACTAATTTCATTCAATTCAAATCATATAAATCTAAACACATACCAATAAATATTAATCATAACAATAATCCTGTTGAAGAAACTGATAGCGTAAAATTTTTAGGTATCTACATAGACCAACATTTAAACTGGAAGCATCATATTGATCATATCTGCAAAAGTTTGGATCGAGATGTGTATGCTTTGAGGACTCTAAGAAATACGGTTTCACTAGAGGCTGCATTGACAGCATACTACGGGTATGTGTTCTCAGTCCTCAATTATTGCCTCATCATTTGGGGTAACTCTGTCGATGTTGAAAGGGTTTTCAAACTGCAAAAAAATGTATAAGGGCGATAACACGCGTGAAGGCCACTGATAGTTGCAGACCTCTCTTCAAATGGCTTAGCGTGTTACCTCTTCCTTGCATGTACATTCTAAAGCTTGCACTTTCATCAAATCACATCCAGATTATTTTAAAAATATTCGGACATGACTCTACGTATATGTAGACCCAAATTTATTAATTTGCTTCATAAACCACCATGTCACTCTGATGTATATAAAAGGAATGCCTACAATATGAGCATTGAGTTATTCAATAAACTTCCCGAACACATTAAAATTCTTCCTATCAAACAATTCAAAAAACCGGCCAAGTGCGAGTCGGGCTCGCGCACAAAGGGTTCCGTAGCAGCAAATATAATAAAAATCAACCTATCTCAAAAACTATAAGAGATACTTTGATCAAACCAAAAATCGTTGAAAGAGTTAATTAGCATGCATCACCTCTATTTTTTAGAATTTTATACCCCGTAGTTATAAAAATAGAGGGGGGACATACTTTTTACGACTTTGAGAGCTGATATCTCAAAAACCGTTCACTTTAAGAAAAATGTTTTTTAGAAAACTTTATATCATTTTAAAAGACCTTTCCATTGATACCCCACACGGGTATGTACATCGAAAAAAAAATGTCATCCCTCAGTTACATGTATGGGGGCCCCACCCCCAATTCTTTTTACTATTTAGTGTCATATTTTTGTAGCGGTTCATACAACACATATTCCCATCAAATTTCATCACTGTAGTACATATAGTTTCCGAGTAAATCGGCTGTGACAGACGGACAGACGGACAGACGGACAGACGGACATGACGAAACTATAAGGGTTCCGTTTTTGCCATTTTGGCTACGGAACCCTAAAAAACCTACAGTCATGGCTAATGTCATATTGTTTTTATTCTGTAAAGGAATATATGGAATGGGAGTAACTAGTGAAAAAAAAAATGTTTCATATTACTGTATGTTGATATTTTATTGAAGTAAGAATTATTGTAAAATATTTTATTATATAGAAGCTACTAGCTATAAGATACCTAAATATTTGCATACCAATTATTGGTAAGTGTGCGATCTCAAATATTTTTAAGACCTATGTACCTACTAAATGTAACCACATTATAGCAAATAAATATTCTTTATTTATTCTTTATTCTTTATTCTTTATTCCGCCACGGGAAAACAACCACTAAAATTTCACGGTGTATAGAGACATTTTAACGATAAAACCGGCCAAGTGCGAGTCGGGCTCGCGCACAAAGGGTTCCGTAGCAGCAAATATAATAAAAATCAACCTATCTCAAAAACTATAAGAGATACTTTGATCAAACCAAAAATCGTTGAAAGAGTTAATTAGCATGCATCACCTCTATTTTTTTTAGAATTTTATACCCCGTAGTTATAAAAATAGAGGGGGGGGACATACTTTTTACGACTTTGAGAGCTGATATCTCAAAAACCGTTCACTTTAAGAAAAATGTTTTTTAGAAAACTTTATATAATTTTAAAAGACCTTTCCATTGATACCCCACACGGGTATGTACATCGAAAAAAAAATTTCATCCCTCAGTTACATGTATGGGGGCCCCACCCCAATTCTTTTTACTATTTAGTGTCATATTTTTGTAGCGGTTCATACAACACATATTCCCATCAAATTTCATCACTGTAGTACTTATAGTTTCCGAGTAAATCGGCTGTGACAGACGGACAGACGGACAGACGGACAGACGGACATGACGAAACTATAAGGGTTCCGTTTTTGCCATTTTGGCTACGGAACCCTAAAAACCGTGACGAATACTACTTTCTACGAGTATTTTTCAAAAAAAAAATTAGTAGACAGATTATGCGTCTTATACCTAGTCATTATACCTATCCAACAAACGGATAGTTTTAGAGAAATTGGTAAGTAAACAACGTAAGCAACGTTAATGATATTCTTTAAATAACTAGGTAGGTAGGTATAATAATTCCAGAACTATAGAATTAATCGAACGATTTGTGGGTACGAGCGCTATTAAAAGCTCCCACTGACACAATGATAGCGCGGAAATAATTTCCGCGGGATACGTTCTTGAAGCTTTGATCTCGAATGTAGCTCGTTACTTTTATTAAATTTTTCTGCTTGCATTGCAGATGTAGGTATTTTACGGTAAAATCTCTGACTTTTTAAATAAATGTTGTTGATTCGACATTATATTTTTGATCCTAAACAGCTCAGAGGTTAAACAGAATAAAATGAATCACCCGATTTATTTACCTACAATCCAGTCACAGAAATGTATTTGAGAATCAGACACGCATATATCAGATCAGTCACAGACCCAGTGATAGTTCTCTTTTATGTAGCGACTGTTATTTTTTGTATTCTGTATTACCTTCATAAAATATACCTACTAGCTACCAGTATTATACTTAATAATAAAAGTTTGGATTGCAGTAAACTGTTTGTACCTATATTTTAGCTTCAAACTAGGTAGGTAAATTTCTCTGATGCTGTTGACAAAGAAATTATTACCTCCTTTTTGGGTGACTAGATTGGAACGTTGAGATTCCTGTTTGAGAACCTTTCTCTGTGTTTACCATACGTCCGTGCCTATATTAAATTCTTTGCCAGGGGTTTTGTACAACATAGGTAATTTAATATGGTTTGTCAACTTTGTAAACAGAAATATCGGTACGTATCGGGCGACATTCTGACTTCGTAGGTCATCTCTAAGGGATAGCGATTATGATCGCCTAAATACTCTTTTATTATTGACTCTGTCAGTTTTGCGCAATATGGAATCTATCGCTTTACGAGTGAAAAGCTTCACTTATGTTTATTAAATGAACGATGTCTGACGATCAGATGCTGTGTCCCACGATAAAAGCTTATCAATAGCTGATAATAGCGTGGTACCTGATAAAATTGCCATTCATTTAGTCAGACGAAATGCATGCAATGGCATCCGGTGTGTAAGTTCATAAATTGCTATTTATCTACTTCTTATTTTATTTTGAATAATCAGTGTGATAGGTATATTATTTTCAGGGTTCCAGACATTAAAGGAAAAACCTAAACTATTCTAGCATCAGTTGATTGTCAGTCAGTCTATCAAGGCATCACGATTGAACAAATATCTACTAAGGTACCTAATTAATACCTACATTATGCGTTGATTTTAGACCAGCTTCAAAGGACCAACCTTTGAAGCTGGTCTAAAATCAACGCATTCGAAAGATAAATGAATTACACTCATACAGACACATTAGTTTAATGAAATTAGGACGGTACTTGTTATATCAACAGGTAGCGTTAAAAAAGAAAAACCAAATTTATTGTGCCAACCATTTTCTTTAAATATTATTACTGCTACCTTATAATAACAATACTACCTACTACTCTATTAGTTTACGCTTGTAACTACGATCTTTGAGTAGTATGTACCTAGTATGTATTTGTAATTTGGTAGCAGTGGCGGACTAATAGTGGGGCGGAACAGTATGCTCCGGGCCTCTGGTCCGGGGGGCCTCCAAATAGCTGCAAGCTGCAAGCTCCCTTGATCAAATTCTGAATAATCCTTTGTAGACATGCTTGGTTCCTACTTAAGACGAAGTGTGGGATTGGAGGCCCCGTATTATAAATAAGAACAGACTGTAGCTTTTACGGCTTTATATATTTTCTAATGTATATTTATTTTGTTTCCGTGTACCTAGTTCCGGTTTCGTAGTTTTTTACTCTCATATAATTTAAAATACTTTAGCAATCTATGATAGATAATGTTTTCGAAGATTTTCAAGATCCTTTACAAGCAAATCTGGACACGATAAGGAGCTAGCTTGCTCCTGACGGCTATTTGTGATTTCACCTTTTTGACATAGGTATATAAGTATCCAACGGTGGCTCCAAATACTGGAAGATGTTAATTTAGTTGAAAAATATTTACAATATCCAAAAATACAGAACTTACCAAAATAAAAAGCTTAATGAATATTTAGTTACCGCACGAACACAATTGTAGACAATGCTGTAACTTTTGACACTAAAAAATGTAATGATATGGACATTAACATCGATAGACGAGGAAGAAGGAAAGTAAAAAAACTATGACCGGTGAATTAGCTCACGATGCTGGATTATCGAATCAAGATGAAACACGTCGGTCAATGTTTGAATGTATAGACCGATTTGCACAGGAATTGTCGCAACGATACATGGATATGTCAAACAAATAAACAATATTTTCCAAATAGTCGAAACAAAGTTTATTCTGGGAGCTTCACATGACGCTCTAGCTACAGAACAAATTAAATAAAAAGGTACCGCAGGCACGTCCGTGCTACCGATATAAGTGTGGATCTGTGTATGTTGCATCTAGATGAAGCTCAATCTCAAGAAGCAAAAAGCTCAAGAAGTCATTCAATCAATAATAAAATGGAACTTTACTGAAACTTACGGATGGACAGACGGACAGACAGACAGACATGGCGATTCTATAATGGTTCAGTTTTTGCCATTTGGTTGCGAAACCCAAAAAATCTTTTATATATTGAGGGTCTCATTTACTATACCTACCTGGGCCTCTGACGGGGTTAGTCCGCCACTGTTTGTTGGTTTAAATTACATCTCCGTCCAATCGTGGCGAGTCGCATATTGAGCTTCTTATTACTTACTTTAAAAAATGAACCCCTTACCGATGCTGAATAATTTATTGGAAGAAAAATCCTCATGGGAACAAATTTGGCGCGCCTCGGAATTCCAATATGATACTTACGGACGGGCGGACCAACGAGGCAGCCAAACATTAGTAGCTTAGTAACTGTATCTGAGAGTAGATAATGTATTTAGCGAGATAGGTATGATTAAAGATACCTTGAATCGATGTGGCATAATCAGTGTTTGGATCAATGAACTGTAAACTCCTACTATAAAATTTACATAATGTTTATCATAAATAAATAGGTAAGTATCGGTCCACGTGCAATAAACAAATAAAGGTATGTATTATAGTAGTATTTAGCACATAAGACAATATCCGTGGCTGGCGTGAATACATTGATAAGTCGACTTGCATGATTTTTTTTTAATTGGCTCAATGGCTTCCTACGGCCAAGACGCATCCCTTGAAAAAAAATCAACTCAAAATATTAAAAAATGGCGGTAAAATTCCCGTCCTTCACAACTGAATAACTCCATTTTTACTGAACATCATCGGATATATCGACATATCAAATGTAAAAAGATTTACAACTCGATTTATCAATTTATGGTCAATTTACATGTTGTAAAACATAAATTGACATGTTCATTTATCAAGTTCTGACCGGTTAAATTTGTTAAAATTCAAACAATGTTACAGATTTATGAATTATTAAATAAATGTATGTACTTGTTACATTTTGATTTTTTTTATGTATAAGCTGATGAATGAATGTTCGGTTAGATTGGCCATTTGAGGTACTGATGTAGGTAAATGTTATTTGTCAAGCAAGTTTACTTAATGTGCCTTTTTTAATTTAAGTATATATTTTCTACTTAAAAGTTTATGAGGTATTTTTTCTGATCCTTCGATCAGTGTAAGTCTCATAATTTATTCAAGTTTTCTTTAAATAACTCATCACCCCTATAATTAAGGATAATTTATATAGTATCAAGTTTCATTCATAAAATCACAATCATCATTTTCAGTTACAGTTTGTATCCAAATTTTTTTTTAAATATTTTTAAAATTATTTTAAATCCCATTTTCGACAAATAACAATTTTTAAAATATGCAGATTTTACATTACTCTTTCATTAAAAGGTATTTATTTTTGTTATTCTTTTCTTTCCTTTAATTGCTCTTCTTCCATTTTTTTATTTTCCTTTTAAATAAGTATTAAATTAATAGTTCAGAGCTCTTACAATAAGTAGTGTTTAGGTTTATGTAAAATTATCCATTAAATCTTTATCCTTCTCAGCCCTGATGGGCAAGGACTTTTTGGATATTTTGTTCTAACGAAAAGAGTTGTTGCTTAGCTTTCTCGTTTATTAAAATTTTGATTGTCTCAAAACAAAAACTTTCATGAAACAGTTTTATTATTGTACTTAAAATTTGTGAATTTTTTTTCCAGTGTTGGATGATGTTAGACTAAGTACAAGAACATCATAGACACAATGTTATTTTTATTCTGCCCACTACAAGTATCCAAATAAAAGATAACTTCTTTAACTTCTGGTGGCAAACCATTACAAAAATGCCACGAGCAAGACGCTATTTGATTGGCGCCTCGTGCTCCAATAATCTTATCCTACATGGCTTCATTATTCGATAGATCATTCAAATCAATCAAAGGTTTTTCACCAGAAGTCAAATAAAATATCTTTTATTTGGATACTTGTGGACAGAATAATAATAACATTGTGACTATGATGTTCTTGTTCTTAGTCAAACATCATCCAACACTAGAAAAAAATTGTCAAAATTTTTTAGTAAACCGGCCACGCACGTGGAATGCGATTCTGGCCATGCCACAATAGAAAAAACAAAAGGCGAAGATAAATCATTAATATGATTGCTATTAATAAGACCCTGTAAAGTTCAAAAACCATTCCAGGTTGTAGTAATGACAATGATTTTTTCCAAAAAAGATCCTTATACTATAAAGAAACATGATGCGCACGGTGAAAAAAATATGTTTTTTGGAAACCAGTTAAATGGTTACAATAATAATATAACAAACTGTTTCGGGAAAGTTTTTGTTTAAAGACAATCTCGAACGTAACTTTTCATTTGCAATAAATTGATATAAACGAGGTAAGATAAGCAACAACTCATTTCGTTGGATTCAAATTTCCAAAGAGTCCTTGCCCATCAGTGCTGAGAAGAAGAAATAATTTAGTGATCTTCTTGATTTAATTGATGTATCTTTTCGAGAATTTACATAAACCTACAAAATACTGATCGTAAGAGCACTGACCCAGTCACCGATGAAGTGAATCCTGATCTAGAAGAATCAGAACTACTAACTAATAAATACAAAATTTTTAAAAGGAATAGAAATAGAAGATAAGATAAGATAAGGTAAGATAAAATTTTATTTCCCTTAAATGTGGTATTAAAAATCTTAAAATAACATGGATTCACAAATTCAACCAGAATCTGACATGCAAAATAATAGGTATACTTATTCTAACACTTATTTACTATTCATAGAATAATCTTTTTGTAGGTACTTTACTAACATCATGACAATGCTTTTATTTTTTCTTGGGCCGTTATCGAATTCAAAGTATTCTTTGACTGAATAAAAGGGATTATCAATAAGCCATAATTTAAGTTTCCTTTTAAACATCGCTAAAGGTAGACTTTTAATATTCTCGTCCAAATTGTTAAATATTTTTATGGCCATTTGATGGCTATTTCTACTATAAAGCTCTGTTGTTACCGAATTAAGCGTTAATCTGTTAGGGTATCTGGTTTTACAATTATATGTTTGCATTCGTGTTTTAAATAAATGTTGATGATTTCGAACAAAAACGCATATTTCATATATGTACAAGCTGGATATTGTTAAAATTCTTAGTTTTTTAAAGAGTGGCCTACATGACGTGAGAGAATCAACATTACATAATGCTCTTATGCATTGTTTTTGCGCTATAAGCGCTTTTCTTATGTGATAAGAATTTCCCCATAAAACAATTCCATACCTTAGTAAGCAGCCTACATAACCGTGGTATGCTTGAATAGCTACTTTTCTGGTGCTAATTCTTGTCAATCGCCATAATGCATACGCAAATGAATTAATTTTCTTTGTAATTTTGTTAATATGTGCACTCCAGGTGCACTTATCATCTATAATAATACCTAAGAATGAAGTTTCACACGATTCTTTAATTTTATTATTACTAAAATGTACGTTCAAGTTGCGTTTTTTTCCATTTTTATTTATGAATTGCATGTATGTTGTTTTATTTAAATTAACTTGTAAATTATTTGATTCTAGCCACTTAATTATTTTAAATATCTCACTGTTTACATCATCATTGTATGTCCTAATGTCATTGCATGGAATAGCGACAGATACATCATCGGCGAAGAGTATGCAGTCATAATCTGTAATATCAGGTAAATCATTTATGTAGATTATAAATAGCAATGGTCCTAAAATGCTTCCTTGAGGCACTCCTACACTATTAATTTTTATTGAAGATTTATGCGTATTATTTGTCGATAATTTTATTAAAAATAATTATAAAACATACTTTTATTTCTTAAAATTCTAAGTACATACATAATACATTTTATTGTGATTAAATACATTTAACTTGACACTTTAATATTTTTATAACTTAAATTATCCTTAATTTATGGGTGAATAAGTTGATAAGTCGTTTTTGAATGAATTGACAAGTCTTATTTAAAGAAAACTATAATAAATTAAGCGACGAGGTTTACACCATTCGAAAGATCAGAAAAAATATAGCTGGAGAGCTAGTGAACCCTGGGAGTAACGGTCTTCCTGTAAGGTTAGAAATTTGTATACTGACGATTTATGGCATGCTAAGAGCAATAGCCAAGACCTGGCAGGCGTCAGCCCTGCACGTCATCAGCCCTTTTATTTTTCAAACTGTTAAGTAAATGGGGTTTCAAAACTTGTTCCTGTAAGTTTGAAAATTTAATAGAATAAAGTTATTTTATTGTACATCTTAAAAATAAATTGACAGGCGATTACAATAAGCAGAAGTATACGACAGGTCAATTAGAAAATGCACAGTTGATGAGGTAAAAAAAACTTTATCCTGTATACTTAAAATTTTTATATGTTTTTCAATAGACTTCTCAGAGTAAATATGTACAATGCCAGGCGGTTTTGAACAGCATAAGACCTTGCCAGGCGAGGGGACAGCTGCTAAAGGCGTGCGAGTGAGAAGTGTTACATGAACGCATACAGTAAATTTAATGTATTTTATCATGTTTTATACAATGTACATTATTTTTAACACTCATTTTCTTCAGCATCATCCAAAAATTATCTATCACTGTTTTCATCATCATCTGATTCTTCAACAATGTTTTCCTCATCTGAAAATAGTAAAATAAATTTTTATGAATCAATATGGTTGTTGAGAATTAAATATCAAGTTCAACGCATAGGACTGCATATTAAATGATACAGAATAAAATAGTTGTATGTTACCTGAAGTGCATTCCTCAGTTTCAGTCGATTGTGCTGTGGAAGTATCAGCATGTTCTTGTAAAAGAATGTCGTATTAAACGATGGAACTGTATTCCCCTCAAACCAATTAAAATGGTAACGATTATTATCAATTAAGTTCCAACCGTTATTTTCAGGTGTAATAATTGTTGGTTCTTTTAAATGACAATTTCGCCATATATTTGTAATGTAGGCAGTTCTCAACAATTGTTGATGTAGTTCACGTTGGCAGGGTAGTAAATTCGATGAATCATAGCTTACTACTTTTTTCATAAACACTTTAGGATTTGTTGTGTTGAACGTAGCAACGACCTTTTCATATCGTGCATTTTTAATTTTGAAGATTTCAAACCATACATTTGGCATACAAATTTCTCTAGTATCGGGATTTTTTTTCTTTCTTCTGTACTATTTCTGCGTTTCCTAATTCTTTGAATGCTTTCTGATATATACTCGATTTTTGCAATATTTGGAATGGTTTTTCTTTATCTCTTCTTGAAAAAGACGGATTGAAATCGCAACCGGTTAATGCTTGAAATCCAGGTTAGCTTTGGCATATAGAAGGTCCCAATTTTGTATATAGTTCAGAAATATTTATCGATTTTTTACAATTATTAGTGCCATATTCCATATAGATTTTTAAATTCTTATTGTGGAGATGGTCCATGTTTCCGAGCAGTAGGTAATATTAAAATATCTGTGTCACATGTATATGTCACGGTAAAATTGTAAATAACGCTTGATTGCTATCTACCTAGCAAGATTGTGAACCGTCAAAAATTTGTAAACCATAACCTACTGCTTACAATTTAACGTATTATTATTCGTCAGTTTGCATTTCATCGATTGTACATTTACTGAATGCGTTCATGTAACACTTCTCACTCGCACGCCTTTAGCAGCTGTCCCCTCGCCTGGCAAGGTCTTATGCTGTTCAAAATCGCCTGGCATTGTACATATTTACTCTGAGAAGTCTATTGAAAAACATATAAAAATTTCAAGTATACAGAAAACGCACAGTTGATGAGTTAAAAAACTTTATCGTTTTTTTACCTCATCAACTGTGCGTTCTCTAATTGACCTGTCGTATACTTCTGCTTATTGTAATCGCCTGTCAATTAATTTTTAAGATGTATAATAAAATAACTTTATTCTATTAAATTTTCAAACTTACAGGAACAAGTTTTGAAACCCCATTTACTTAACAGTTTGAAAAATAAAAGGGCTGATGACGTGCAGGGCTGACGCCTGCCAGGTCTTGGCTATTGCTCTTAGCATGCCATAAATCGTCAGTATACAAATTTCTAACCTTACAGGAAGACCGTTACTCCCAGGGTTCACCAGCTCTTGGACTAATACCATTATACGAAGGCACAGCCACTTACTAATTTAATATCCTAATTTACCAGGCGAATCCGAAGTCAGCCAAACTTTAAAACTGCCGCCCTGTAAAGTAGCCATTTTAGACTTGTCAACATATTCACGCCAGGCATGGATATGTACCTACACTTAGTAATCATCAAGAAAAACATAGCTGCCACTACCAATTTTAAAAAATCAGAGCCCCTTTCCGTAAACTCTGAAAGTTTTTCAAATTTCCCGCACTTAGAGCGTTTATTTTCTAACCTTGGATAATTTGTTTTTATTTTAAAAATACATTTATTTGATGAAAAAAATCATGCAGAAAAACCTTTATCAAAATAAATATATCACGGAAACAAGATAATATTATGCACAAATTCTCTCAAATTCAATTCGGACAGAAGAACGTGTCAAGTGAATGTCGTCCCGTCATTTGACATTTCTTCTGACAGACAACGTACGTTCACCACAAGAAAACGAAGTTTCGGCTAACTCGGCGTAAAGTTTCATAAAACTAATTATAAATAAAATAACTATAGGGATGTCTCCCGAGGAAACAATAGAAGGATTTAAATTATTAGGTTTAAGTGAGCAAAAAGCTAAAGAAACCTTAAAAAATAGCAATGTTACGAAGTTCTTACTATCTGCAGTGAGTGAGGTTAGTATTAGAAATCTAATTTTAAAATAGTTTTTTAACAGATGGAGGGTGTGCAAAAATTAAGTTTACTTTCAGGTCGACGTCAACAAGCTTCCACCTGGAGCAGGTCTGTTGGTATACCATTTGGCAACAAAAATAAAACCCCAGATTTCTGCTAAACTGCCTTTTGTGTGCAAGTATATTTCTGGTGGGCACTTGGACTCCACATTGAGAGTGGATGCTGCTTTGGAGTATTTGCTGAGCACAGTGAATGATGCTACTGTTAATGTGGAAGCTTTCGAGAAAGCCTGTGGAGTTGGTGTGGTTGTCACTCCAGAGCAGGTGGAGCAAGCCGTAGAGAAACATATGGCTAAATACAAAAGTGATCTTTTGGAGAAAAGATACAGATTCAATGCTGGCATTGTTATGCAAGCTGTGAGGGCTGACTTGCCCTGGGCTGACGGCAAAGCAATCAAGAATGAAGTTGATGTGCAGGTATTTATTAATTTGTTCTGCTATTTCACAAATAATGAGAGTAGTTTCTATGAAATTTTTGAGAATGAACATTTTGAATACTTGTTATAATGATTGGCAAACAAGAATGTTTTACTAAATTGACTTTTATAAATCTAGTTAAGATCTTTTTATACTTAATTGTTTGTTGATTTATATTTTTTTATGTTATCTGGCATTTGAAGTTTTTCACATGATCCTATTTATCCTATATATATTTTTGGTACAACGGTTTGTAAAATGTAAACATCAATTATTAACAATGAATTGAATAAGAATTGCGTCATACAATAACATTGTCCTGTAGTGTGCTTAAGGCAAACATTATACAAAGTTTTATTGGCACAGTTGAGTCAGGCATTGTTGCAATTGATTAATAGCATATTATTATATTTGAGTAAGACAGTTGTTAGTTTTATTGATATTATTTTCAGATATTGGACTTATTGGGGCCTAAAACTGAAGCTGATCTAGCCCCACCTCCAAAAGTTGACAAAAAGGCTAAAGGAGGAGATGCTGCTAAGAAAACGAAAAAGGATGATAATAAAAGTGTGTTACCTTATTTATTATTATTTGATATTTTTTACACACTATATCAAAAAGGTAGATAAAATAAAGATATTTTAATTAATTTTTAGGTACTAAATCAACAAAAGCAGAAGGTGGCGAAACTGGAGGTGTTGTTGGTGCGACATCAATATCTGAACTTATGAAGAAGCTGCCGTTCCATGCTCCTGGTGAAAACTACAAGTCTGATGGTTATGTTGTTACTCCGGATACCAAGAGGCTCTTAGAAGAGCATTTGAAAATAACATCTGGAAAAGTCAGAACAAGATTTCCACCAGAGCCTAATGGTATCCTGCATATAGGACATGCCAAAGCTATCAACATAAATTTTGGGTATGCTGCGGCTCATGATGGATTATGTTTCTTGCGATATGATGACACCAACCCTGAAAAAGAAGAAGAAAAGTTTTTTGTTGGCATAAAGGACATGGTGGAATGGCTCGGTAGGTATTCATACACATTAGTCTAAATTCACATTTTTTTTATATGATTACAATATATTAATTATATTTACTTTATTTCAGGGTATAAGCCATACAAGATAACTCATTCATCAGACTACTTTGACCAGTTATATGAGTGGGCTGTACAATTGATTAAAAAAGACCTGGCATATGTGTGCCATCAGAAATCAGAGGACATCAAAGGTTTTAATCCTCCTCCATCACCTTTTAGAAATAGGCCAATTGAGGAAAGTCTGCAGTTGTTTGAAGTAAGTGTTATAATAGGGTAGTTAGGCTAGTCAGCTAGTTTTAGTTAGGCTTTTTTGTATCGGGAAAATAAAATTTTCTTGTTATAGATGAATGATGAATAGATTGATTTAAATGAAATTAATATACTATCATTAAACTTATTTTACCAGGATATGAAAAATGGTAAAATCGACGAAGGCGAAGCCACATTGAGGATGAAAATCACTTTAGAAGAAGGAAAGCAAGACCCTGTAGCTTATAGAATAAAATTCAAACCGCACCATCGAACCGGAAGTAAATGGTGTATTTATCCAACTTATGATTACACTCATTGCCTTTGTGACAGCATTGAGCATATTACACACTCATTGTGCACTAAGGAATTTCAATCTAGAAGGTAATAAGTTTCTTCTTTACTCATAGTTGTCTGAAATGGATGGATGCTATACAAAAATCACATTAAGCTTTTGTTTTATATTGGTTTCTGTTATTTCCTGCTCTATATACTGGCCTTTTTTGGACTAAGAAGTTGGACTTGTTTTAATCAATCATTACATAGTATAAAGCAAAGTCGCTTTCCGCGTGTCTGTCGCTATGTATGTTTAAATCTTTAAAATTACGCATCGGATTTTAATGGGATTTTTTAATACATAGTGGTAGGTTTTTATGTATACCAGATACCCGAAGCGAAGCAAGGGCGGGTCGCTAGTAAATAAATAAATAAAAACCTTACTTGTAATTTTTCCAGGTCCTCATATTATTGGCTTTGTAATGCACTTGGGATCTACTGCCCTGTACAGTGGGAATATGGCAGGCTGAATGTAAACTACACTGTGGTGTCCAAGCGGAAGATAGCTAAGCTTATAACTGAAGGAATAGTAAATGGTAAGCATACAAAACTGGTTTACTAGTGTTATTATCTTATTCAATTTAAGGCATTGCGGCAGGTACACAACACCGTAATTTTGCCTTACACTCGCCAATCTGTGCTCTAGGGAACATTATAGAAAGATTTTAAGAGTCTGGCTAATTGCGAAAGGCAGGGTTTTTGACCATGGAATAAATTTTTTCGCTTGCAGTAGGTATTTAATGAGAAATATACTGTACCTAAAAGATGAAAGGTGCTTTACCGACCAAAGCCTGTGTCTATGGAAGAAGTAGTCTTCTTCAAATCCATAAAAAAAATGCTTCAAGGCTTGCTTTTGGTCAAGGTATGGTTTAAATCACCACCACCGGTTTGAGGTTTAAACCACCAGTTTGTGGAGTCGCCACTCTTTTCCCACGGCTGCCATCTTGGACAAAAGTTTTTACGATTGATCTAGTTGATAATGATAATCTTATTAAAAAATCTGTTTTTTGTTGCAAATTAAATTATCTACAACTTTGATATGAACGTAGAACCAAAGATAAAACAGTTATAAGCTAAAATGTACGAAAAAACAAGGAGGCAATTTTTGTGAAATGATTTTTTTTAACTAATAAGGCAATGATCAATCTATCGGTAGATTGGGACGACCCCCGGCTATACACGTTGACGGCGCTGCGGCGGCGCGGCGTACCGGCGGCCGCCATCAACAGCTTCTGCGCTGCGCTCGGCGTCACGGGCGCGCTCGGCGCCGTCGACCCCGGCATGCTGGACGCGGCCGTCCGGGACGCGCTGAACGTCGCCGCTCCGAGGTAACACACCTATATACTCCTATATCAACAGCTTCTGCGCTGCGCTCGGCGTCACGGGCGCGCTCGGCGCCGTCGACCCCGGCATGCTGGACGCGGCCGTCCGGGACGCGCTGAACGTCGCCGCTCCGAGGTAACACACCTATATACTCCTATATCAACAGCTTCTGCGCTGCGCTCGGCGTCACGGGCGCGCTCGGCGCCGTCGACCCCGGCATGCTGGACGCGGCCGTCCGGGACGCGCTGAACGTCGCCGCTCCGAGGTAACACACCTATATACTCCTATATCAACAGCTTCTGCGCTGCGCTCGGCGTCACGGGCGCGCTCGGCGCCGTCGACCCCGGCATGCTGGACGCGGCCGTCCGGGACGCGCTGAACGTCGCCGCTCCGAGGTAACACACCTATATACTCCTATATCAACAGCTTCTGCGCTGCGCTCGGCGTCACGGGCGCGCTCGGCGCCGTCGACCCCGGCATGCTGGACGCGGCCGTCCGGGACGCGCTGAACGTCGCCGCTCCGAGGTAACACACCTATATACTCCTATATCAACAGCTTCTGCGCTGCGCTCGGCGTCACGGGCGCGCTCGGCGCCGTCGACCCCGGCATGCTGGACGCGGCCGTCCGGGACGCGCTGAACGTCGCCGCTCCGAGGTAACACACCTATATACTCCTATATCAACAGCTTCTGCGCTGCGCTCGGCGTCACGGGCGCGCTCGGCGCCGTCGACCCCGGCATGCTGGACGCGGCCGTCCGGGACGCGCTGAACGTCGCCGCTCCGAGGTAACACACCTATATACTCCTATATCAACAGCTTCTGCGCTGCGCTCGGCGTCACGGGCGCGCTCGGCGCCGTCGACCCCGGCATGCTGGACGCGGCCGTCCGGGACGCGCTGAACGTCGCCGCTCCGAGGTAACACACCTATATACTCCTACTAACTTTTCGCCAGAGTAGCCTATGTCAGTAGCCTTAGGCCAGAGCCTATCTCTAAAGAGGTAGGTCAGAACCTAGATAGACTACAGATATGTATCAAATTCATTTAAGCAACCTTAGCACTCGGCCATCGACGCTTTTTTTTATTTTCTCCTATATCTATAAGCTAAATAAATATAAATGTTACCTTCTTTATTCTATTCTATATCAACCAAACTATGTATTATTTCGCCAGTCAAGTTATAACGTAGAAATATCTCTAACTGTGTCATTCCTTACAGAGTCATGGTGGTATTGGAGCCGTTGAAGATCACTATCACTAACTTCCCAAGCGACAAGCCGGTCACCGTAAGCGTCCCGGATTTCCCCAATGAACCAGAAAAGGGTTCTCATAATGTGATTTTGAACAAAGTGCTGTACATAGAATCGACGGACTTCAAAGAGGAGCCAGAGAAGGGCTATCGTCGTTTAACGCCCTCACAATCTGTAGGATTGAGGCATGCTGGATACGTTTTGAAGGTATTACTAAATTTTATTTTAATATATTATTACTTTTGTCTGGCTCGGAGGAACAATGGTTAGGGACCCAGGTTCACTACCTTCGGTTCCAAGAGTCGTGGGTTCGATTCCCACTCGGGACAAATATTTGAGTGACAAATATCGGTGTTTGTTCCTTGTTTGGGTGTGTTATTAAATATGTTGCTGTTTTTATGGTTTTCCCGGCAATTATTCGATTTTTTCCCGTAAGAACCATCGTTGGACTTCAACGAACATTTTTAAAAAAGAATTGGCCAAATTGGTTCAGGCGTTGTTGAGTTATGCGCTTACCAACACATTTTGCGATGAAATTTTATATTATAGATTTATTTTATTGTTCGCTTGTGAACACTATATTGTGGGTCTAAAAGTTGTTTTACTATGTGATCGCATTGTATTTATTTACAGGTTGCAAAGGTTGTAAAGGACAGTGCTGGTAAAGTAACCGAGCTGGAATGTACGGCGACCCCTACCGAGTCCGCGGAGAAACCTAAAGCATTTATCCACTGGGTGTCTGACCCAGTCGAAGTTGAAGTGCGCTTGTATGAGCCTTTGTAAGTATTTTTCTTACGATTATTTCAAAACTATTTAAAACCGTCTTGTATCGTAAATCATAGTCAAGTTAGTTACGCAGATTTTGCGTAAAAGTATTCTTACCGTTTGTTTGATAAGAATATTACATGTTCCTACAATAGTATGCCCCACAGTCTTGACTGGCTATTACGTTTATTCATGAAACATTACCACAATATTATTTAGTCGTTTTGAATGACAATTTCAGACGCGACTATTAAAACTCACACGCTTACGATATAGGTAATGAAACAATTTTAAATTACTTTTTTCTCAATAACTTCAAGAGAGACCTGTCACTTTCCATACTTTATCTGCCTAGCAACCACAAAAGTATCATAAGAAACACTGTTTCCAATTTAAAATAAAACTAATTTTACTGATTAAACTCGTGTGTACTGTTTTGAGTTTTAGAGGGTCTTAATAATTATGGTTATAAATAAACAAAAGACATGAGTTTAATAAAATAAGTTGAGTAAAATTTGTTTTGTTTCACATGTGTAGTGTTCGCGCAAATATGTAATAGACAATACTACAGTTACCAATGTGATTGTTATACCTAGGTTCAAGCACAAAAACCCTGAAGATCCCAGCGAGGTACCAGGCGGGTTCCTGTCCGACTGCCGCGAAGACACCCTCAAAGTGGTCGACGGGCTCGCCGACGCGTCCATCAAGACAGCCAAGGTGTATGACAAGTTTCAGTTTGAGAGGATTGGCTTCTTCTCCGTGGATCCTGATACTGCGTCCAAGGTTAGTAAGAAATGGTGCCGGCCTTACGATCAGTGCAATAAATAAGTCGATTTTTTAGCGAATTGAATGGTGTTCATAAGGAATAGCATAGGTCCAGGAAAATTTGGTCTAATTCTTTGTATAGTATTGCTGTAGTTTATGCTTTTTTTTTGTAACTGACTACGATGATGGCTTGAAGTAGCTTTGTCATCATCACCGGACCTGCGGGGGAGCTGATGACTCTCACTCCTAAATATGTTGTAATGTTGATTCATGTATGGATTTCAAAATCAAATCTTTAACCGCTAGTTTTCTAACGTAGTTCGAATCTTAGTTGTTGCACTCTTCGTAAGAACAGCATAATGCTTGTAATTATATGTTAATGGACACCATGCTTGTTTCTCACATGCCTGCTTTCGTCATTTGATGTAAATAACCATTTAAAACATAAGCTACTAAACATTAAAAAGTGAATTTTGAAAATAACCTGAAGTCAAACAGTAAGTAAGTAATCTGCTTAATGTACCACATATTTGTTTTAAGCGCATGTTTAAAATAACATACATACTTAAAATTTATGTTTATAATTTTGCTATTGATATAACCGTGCCAGCATGACCCTGGTGTAAGTATTATCATTTTCATGAATGCAAATTACGTCGTACTCAGTTTTCAAAAACAAATTGTGATTTAGTTATTAAGCACACTGTTAGGTATGTATTGACTTCTGTTACTATGTTTTTCATGATTTTTTTTTTATTTTGTTACAGATTGTATTTAACAGAACCGTTTCTCTAAAAGAAGATACAGGAAAATAAATACGAATCTAACGAAATGTTTGTACATTTTTATGCATACTAATAAATTAAATTATTTACGAATGTGTTTTCTTGATACCCTGGAGTTTATCGCATAATATGCCATTCGATGGAAGCCCTATTCGACCTTCGCCCTTTTGAAGTTGTCCCAAGTAATCAAGTTTGTTGGAAAGTTGTTTACTTTTTCGGTCCCCAGCGGGTTCCGTTCAACTATTTCATAGATCGGTTATTGATGCGTATTTTCGGTGTTTGTGTAGTTTTAAGAGACGTTGTGTATTAGTAACTATTACACGCTCCGTTCTCATGAATATGATTTCTCTTGTGTTTGAAGATTTTACCCAATTCGCGATCCTTGTAATTAATATCTAAATCTAGAATCGATGTCTCTGAACTAAGGTTAATTGAACATTAAATAATAAGTAAAATTTCGCCTATTCCTATTATTATCAAAATGTAGAATATGTTACTTTTGAAATGTGTAAGTGAAAATTTACCTTAAAAAAACATACCTACTAGTACAGGATCCGTGGAGTATTTTTTCACTTGATTACTATCAAGCTAACTTTCCGTGAGTAGCTTCATTTTGATAAGACGCCCAACAATTTCCTGTGCGAAAATTTTTGATTGTGGTAGCTAACAGAGGTAGCAATGATAAAATATGTCGATTTGATGATTCTTCAATATTTATTACTAACTGAATTGTTTTTATTATATCTTATGATAATTATCTAAATTATTTGAAAAAATATTTGTCCTACAAAATCTATGGTTTCATCAAAGAGTCCTCCCCCTCCAACATGTATTGATAACGAGATCACCAAAAATGATTACTAACCAGCTGATTTCTTTTTATTTATTTAGTTAATATTTATATAATGTAACGGTCATATTGTCCTACAAATTCCGTGGTACGTTGTCCCGGTCCTACGGTCAAAATCTACCAAAAAGTCAACATTTTTTTTCTCACGCTTTTTAATTTCATGACTTTCTAATATATATTGAACTGGTGCACCGCAATAGCGTACCACGCTTTTTTACATCAAGGATCTGTACTACTACTTTTGAATAAAAAAAATCAGCTGTTTAGTAATAATTTTGGTGATCTCGTTATCAATACATGTTGGAGGAGGACTCTTTGATGAAACCATAGATTTTGTAGGACAAATATTTTTCAAATAATTTAGATAATTATCATAAGATATAATAAAAACAATTCAGTTAGTAATAAATATTGAAGAATCATCAAATGAAACCGCGCATTTTATCAGGGTCGCGTAAAGCGGGTACCACTGTAATCAAAAATTTTCGCACATGAAATTGTTGGGCGTCTTATCAAAATGAAGCTACTCACGGAAAGTAAGCTTGATAGTAATCAAGTGAAAAAATACTCCACGGATCCTGTACTATACATTAATAGGACTAGACTTTTATTAGGTTTTGATAATAGTCCATATATAGATCGCGCATTGCAAATGTAGATATTTTTTTTTATAACGTCTAAAGCCCTTGAGCCGAGAAAAAATGCACGTAACAAAGAGCTCGTCGTAAAGAGATACTTCAACATGATAACTGACGGAAAACGTAAATCAAACGTAATCCTGGCTGGATATGGATCCAAAAGTTCTACGAGTAAAAAAGGAATAGATAGGTAGGTACGTTCATTACCTGCTACCAGGATGTTATTATATTATTAACAGTTAAGCAGCATTTTTTTCTCTTCTATACCTTATTATAAAACAATGTCGTGTTGGTTACATTATTTATAACTCGAGAATGGCTGAACCGATTTGGCTCAAAATTGATAGAGGCCTATTAGCTTAGAATCACTTTTTATCCCGTTACCGCGAGACGTGACATAAATCGACTTCACGAAGACGAAGTCGCAGGCGGGAAAGCCAGTTTTAGATAGAAATCGATACGTCGCAAACACAAAAATCTGTCTGATCGGTCAAAAAAGAAAAGATTTTGCAGTCATAAAATTCTGAAGCTTTGACTTTGAACTTCAAAGTAGGTACTGTTTTCAGATCTAGAAGCTCTATAATAAGGACGTTAGCACGGCAGTGGCGGCTCAACTACTTTTGAAATATAACACCGATGAGGCGAGTGGGACTTAACTGCAGGGTGCCACTGTCAATTAGAAAGATAAAGGCTATTATGTAGTTTTCTAGGTAGCATTCAACACATGCTGTACCTAAGTGCTCGTGCATGCGAGGCTTATAAGCAAAGTTCATTCGATTTCACATAAAGTACAATCTCTTATATGAACACGTGAAGTTTTGAAGTTTGTTGAAAGTTATCATTGATACTACTTGTCGCCGTGTTGGTAGCCTAAGCCTTGAAAAGAAATAAACTTTTTATAGTAAAACAGATACATAATACTTTTAAGTACGACTTCATGCAAATTTTGTCTCAGACGGATGTTCCTTTTGATTATTCTTACAACAAAAGTAATTTCCGATTACAAATAAATATTAATGGAACGCTGGATTAGACTAATGCATATTTTTCCTACCACGGTTTATTTTACTTAGCAGGGGTGGTTGTAATACATCATTATCATAACTCAACATTTTTACGAGTTATCGATGGAATAGGCATTATGATAATGGCGTTGACATGTTGTTTTTAGTGCCATTAAAAAAAAAGTGAAACGGTTTTTACAAATTTAGGGTTTTAATAAGTATATTATTGGGCCCTGAATTTTTTTTCTTAATAATATGTAGTAAATGAACGATTGTGGAAGGAGGGTTCGGGTGAGGCGGTTAGCGAGCGGCGCGGCGCGGTGCGGCGGCGCGAGTTATCGAGCGTGGGCGGCCGCGCATGGCACTGTCCTCGCCTCCGCGGCCGCGATGCTACGCGCTCACATCTCCCACTGAATCTCTTGCACCCCGCGGTGACGTGACGAACGATGTAGAAGCCGACGGCAGACCCTATGTAAACTTAAGGTGAGTCCGATCCCCTAGTAGATCGCTACATACGTTACGAACCCTACCAACTAACGTTAGAACTAGTAGTGAAACCGTAGGGTGATTTTTCTAGTTCCCAATCCATGGTTATAAATTCATTAACATGCTATAATGGAAAATGAATCAAGTGCGTCACGGTGACGTTTTTATGACGCAATGTAACTTACTAGACTGACATATTTTTCTAGTATCTTCAGTGTACAGATGTGTGCAAGCAACATTAGAGTGAATAAAATTTGTATTTGAATTATGGCTTGTACCTATCATGATGCATGATGTCTTTGATTATTATTAATTTAATCCACTTAAAAAGAAAAAAAGTTAAATGTTATCTACACTAATATTATAAAGAGGAAAGATTTGTATTTTTGTATGTTTGTAATGAATAAAATCAACAACTTCTGGACCGATTGCAATATTTTTTCACCATTAGAAAGCTACATTATTCAGAAGTAACATAGGCTATATAATATCACGCTAGGTCCTATAGATGTGGAGCAGTAACCGAAAATGTTTCAAAAACGGGGGAATTAAGTATCGTTTCTGAGGCCTTCGCGGCGTGAAGTGAAAAACGTAAAACTATGTAAAAAATCTTAAATCTCCCCGTGTGAAGCCGGGACGGGCCGCTAGTGTTATTAATAAAATTATCTTACGAGTGTCGATTGCCGTGTGGTTATGGTCGCTGCTTGCCATGCAAGAAGTCGTAAGTTCAAACCCCGCCACGGATCACTGGTTTTTTTTAATTGAAATTCTCTTGTACGATCATCAACATGTATCGAAAACATCGTGAGGAAACCTGCACACCTGCGAAGAAATTCTAAGGTTGTGTAGACGAACAACCCACACTTGGCTGTGGTATACTAAGGCCTGATCGCCCTAGTTTAGGTTAAGCCCGTGCCCCAGCAGTGGGAACACACGTATATGGACTGATCATGATGATGAAATAATCTATTGTTAGTTTTTTGTATAATTTTAATAATAAGCACCTGCAGATCAATGTAAAATCTAGTAGTAGAGTAGAGTAGAGTATGTAGTTTAAAAACAAATATTTTCTTCTTGTCTTCATTTTCAATATTTGAATTACAGCATTAACATTTTGTAATGCCAATTTATCGCAATATATTATGTATTACGTATAATAAAGCAACATGAGCTAAATAAATAACTCGGTTTTGCGTAAAGTCTTATTCTTACGTTGCCAAGCAGTGTAGTTTAATATTGGGAACCTATACTTTTAAGTTACAAAGGACAATGAAGATTTGCCACAGCCTGTAGGTAGTCGATAATATTAATATAGGCGCACTCTTTCTCTGTTTCCTGACGCCCATACTCCAGAGCTATACTACATATCTATTTGAATCCACTTACATATTTTTTTAGCGTTCAACTTGACTGCCGCAGCTTATCTGGTGTTATCTAGCTGAAAGTATTGGCTCAGAACCACCATGCTGGTACGATTAGGTAAATGGAACGCAATTTACATATCTGCACTTGTCATTCTTATTGTAGGAAGGTTATTCGAAACATTGTAAAGCGACACCTGAAGTGAAACAGCCTTCATAATCGCTTGTTGTCCGGGCTGAAGGGAAAGGTTTTATATTACTTGGTATTCTATTACAAATGTATTCCTTTCGTAGAAAACTCCACATACATTCTTGTGTTACTTGTTGTTCACCTTAAAAATATTTGACAACAGAACGTGTGTTAATGTGTGTAAGTAAATCAATAAAGATGGTGTCCAAACATCTAGTACTACCAAATAGACATTACATTTTTGACCAATTGAAAAGAAAATCCCGAATAGAGATTGTCAATTTTTTCAAATCATATAGTTTAAAATTTTATGTGTGCTGTGGTAAAATAGTATCACAATTAAGTTATGGTACCCCAGACATGGGTTAACACAATACAACGTTTCAACTGGGACTACACTTTTACCCTTATCACGTTCTGAATTGCTAAGTAAACAGACGGCCGTTTAATAATAGTATGCATAATGAGGCTTAAACCCGCTAAACGTTCGTGAAGCTCAGGTCATGTAACGATAGTCGATAAATAGTCCGCGTTTCTATTTTTATCGTTGAAATGTGGGGGCGGCTGGACCGGCTAATTGAGGGTTGCAAATCTGAATACAGTCCAGTATTATATAACTTGGATGGATATTGTACCTTCGTCTCAGCTACCAATGCTATCTCAAAGTTAAGTTTAAGTTTCGCCTCCAATAGTCCCCGTGGTTATACAAGTGGCTATTATTAGACTTAGACAGTAGACACAATCTAATCTACTGAGCTATTCCTACTTTGATGTGAACTTTAAAAATAAAGTGGGGCTTTATTCTTTTATAATTTTAGGATAGACACTTCAGCAAAAAGATAATGATGAACGCAATAAATAGGTACAATTATATCAATTTAGATGTGAGTACATAAAACTCGGGGTTCTAAATGTTTTATCTACTCCTTATAGTTATTATGCTACCTAAGTAACTAGGTACTCGTAGAGTTTAAATGGGCCTTCGCAGCTTCGCCCAGACGTTTCCACCCAAAAAGCCATTATTTAGATCGGTGGCAGAGTAGGTAGGTAGTATCTATCTCACAAGCACTTCATTACTCCTTGTCAATTTACGGCTCCGTGGGAGACATCGGAGTCGACAATTAGAAGACGGCCATTGCGATCTATTTTATTACCTCCTAAGGTTGTTAAGACATAATACCTATACAAGATCGAATATTGTAAGCTTAGCTTAATTACTGACAGGTTATCTACATGTACAGCCCACATAATTAAATATTTGACTCCCAAATTTTCTCTTAAGATTCTCGGTAAGAGATAGAGTTCTTGAGGAAATGCCCATAGTAAAATCATCATCATAACCAACCAATCATATGGATTTGTCAATGGACTTCTACTAGAATACCTCGGTGACCCCGATTGAAAACGGTACATCCTGCTTATTTTTACTGATAAATAAAACAGGGAAGTAAGGGCACGAGGATTTATTTGTGCGCTAAAAATATATTTTAAGGGCGATGAAAATACGGTACGCTTTCACAGATTATCTGTAACCCTTCTAAATCCCGTTGTCCCTCCGGGATTCTAATATAAAAATTATCTGACTCCTACGCATTGTCAATGCCAATGGCAGGATGCCATGATTTCTGGTGGGTTTATTAGGTCAGAGCTTTTTGTTCGCTGATTGCCTCCGACGTGTGTGGGCGTCATGCGATAATAACACTCGCGTCATGGCAATGCGAACGCCCGTACTTATGTTTATGTTTGCTTTGCCCATTTAATACCCGTATATGACGTACTCTATATGTCACAAAGGGGACAAACATAATCAAGCGCTACCTAACGACGTATTTATTCTGATAAAAAGCTCTTGAAAATACAAAAAATGAAAATTTTCGTAAAAAATCGTGGGTCCTATTAAGATCTTTAATAATACCTACCTATTCACAAAAGCAAATGTAGATAATATGCAAGTCCTTACAAATTACAGCACTTAGCTACGATGAAACTTATATGCGGGCAGGCGCTGTGCGGTCCGCCCCTCTTAAATAGGTCAAGGTGAGGAGAGGGTCAGGGTTCGAAATCTCGCTGTGTATACAGGCCCAGCGATACCCTAATCAATATTACTTGTTGATCGAAACTCTATTATGATCAGTATGATTGCTATCCTATAATGTTAAAAGATAAATCCATCTTCGATAGGGGCGGGTCACGGTATAGAATTAATAAGAATTCAGGTAGATATGTACGGTTTTCACCCGTATTCTTATTTATGCATATAAGGTTAGACCAAATTCATATGACCTTTATCTTATGTATTATGTATGTAATTTGACAAACAATAAACGTTTTGAATATGTACATTATATTTTTCTGTGAGTGTTGAATGCATGTTATTTTCATAACTTGTTAAAAGCGAAAATTAATAAAAACATATTTAATGATCCATTTTGTTTCAGGAATACAAATAAGAAGTGATAATTATGACAAGCAATATTTTAATAAAGTATAATGGGTTCAAGAAAACTCCATTCTAAAGAGTGTGAGCCCTTAAGTTCGAGCATATCAGAATCATGGACATTCAAAAGCAGCACCTGTGTCCGCGGCTGGTGGATTACCTGACCATCGTGGGCGCGCGCCCCTACACTTCCGGGAAGGGCCTCGCCCCAGTACAGGTAATTGAGAGTATACAATTGTATAATCCACTTTACCACATGTCGCGAAATACAGCAGCTACATAAACATTACGAAGGTTAGGTGTGAGCTGTGGAAATACGCACCGTATGAATGAATCTTAAGTTATATGTATAGGTACTCTTGACTTAGTATAGATGTTCACACGTGTTAATAGGTGCTAGAGGCACCCGATCCCCCACAAGTCCAGTGGCATCGAAATCGGTTAGGGAATACTACACGTTCTGCTACGATTCCTAAAATACCTAGTCCCCAAATAAAAAGAAAAAAATACTTTATACCTACATAGGTATATTTATTTTTGCCCTTGCGATTTTCTGTTTCGTAACGAGTTTGCTAAGAGCTAAAGGTTATTTCGTACTTTATACTTGAACAAACAAACAAAAAACAAAACTAAGCAACCCAACATATTTCATTGTGCAAGCCAAAAAGCCCTGCTACGTCAAGAAAAAAAGAACTTTATCCATATTGAAAAATACTGAGCCAGGTTTTTAGAAGGCGAATTTATAAGATGGTGCGTCGGCTTTAATTCACTCAGTTTGAGCCTTAGTTTGCCAACGCCCATACCCAGGACATTACACTACAGGTCATTTCGTCTAAAGCTTTCGCTTGTATAACATTAGTTAGAACGTTAAATTACATGGTAAAAGGCATGTAGTAAAACTCTAAACAATACAACATTCGTCCCCTCATGACCCAATTTCGTTTTTACCCGACTACGGCAAAGCAAAAGGAGGGTTATGATTTTGACAGGCTATGTATGTATGTATGTATGTATGTTTGTATGTATGTATGTATGTTCATCTGTTTCCACATAACTTCTAAATTGCTTGTCAGAATTCGACAAATGACATATCATTAGAAGCGTCTTAATTGTCCGCTGGTTATAGGCTATATAGGGTTTCACAAAATCTAATGTGGCGCCCACTAGCGGAAAAAACATACAGAGTAAAAAAATAAAGTTAAGATAAATACGCCGTGTTTGGTATCATTGGAAAGCGCTTTACTTGTACATTTTAAATATATATATATTACTAGCATTTGCATGTGACTTTACGTATATTCATGGACTGATTGCATATAGTTCACATCTTTTCGTTCATAGCTTCTTTACTACGTCCCCTTAAAATATAAAACATGTTGGTTCATCAATTTAACTTTTGATAATATTATGCGCCACAAATACACTTTAACACCAAAATAGTACAAATAATAAAAAGTTAAAAACTAAAACCCAACTACGACAAAAAACGACGCTGAAAAAGTATAAAACAAGACTTTTAGAACACTGAACTGAACAAAGTTGCTTATGTAGTTCCAAGTAAATGGACACAGTAGACTCTACCAAAATGCTTATGTTGAAAATTGACAATAATGTCATACAATACTATTTTGAAGTATGCAATATTTACTATGTAGAGATAAGTTTTCATGTTTGGAAAGGCGTAGTCACACGTTCCATACACAAGTACCTACCTACCGTAGCACTTTGACAACGTGTGACTGCGGTTTTCCAAACATGAAAACTTATCTCTACATCTATACTAATATTATAAAGCTGAAGAGTTTGTTTGTTTAAACGCGCTAATCTCAGGAACTACTGGTTCGATTTGAAAAATTCTTTATGCGTTGTATAGACCATTTATCGAGGAAGGCTTTAGGCTATATAACATCACGCTGCAACGAATAGGAGCAAAGATACAATGGAAAATGTGTAAAAAACGGGGGAAACGCGAACTAAGTCGCTGGCACGGCTAGTAGTAAATATTGCATACTTCAAAATAGTATTGTATGACATTATTGTCAATTTTCAACATAAGCATTTTGGTAGAGTCTACTGTGTCCATTTACTTGGAACTACATAAGCAACTTTGTTCAGTTCAGTGTTCTAAAAGTCTTGTTTTATACTTTTTCAGCGTCGTTTTTAGTACATAGGTACTGGAGGTATACTTAAAAATAACCCAAATTTACATTATAAATTTGGGTCAAGTTTTATTGATGTTAGTTTTAAGGACTAGGCGGTTTAAATTTGCTGTTTGCTTGGTACTGAAAACAAAGTTTGGAAATAAGGGATTACTTCACCAGTCCTCTGTTGTCACGTGTTAACCTCCACTAAGTGCTCGCTTGAACTTGGATTATAACTTTGGCAGGGATCAATTTGTTACAATAATTTCATCTCGTCTGTATACACGTCCCTAGCGACTCCTATGTGCACGTGTTATGAAATATCGATAAGTGTATCACGTAAGTTCAAACGAATCGGTTTGAGTTATCGATTAGTAAAGTTATTGCCTCATAACTTGGCTTACGGCTGAATACTTTCAGTGTTTAATTACATTTTACTGCTACTTTTATTTATTTGCAAAAAACTTATTCGATTAGGCTAGGCTAGGCTAGGTATTTAACCTACTCCAATTTTATATTCTCTTAAAATATCAAATATTTAACCGTCGACTAAAAAAAAAGCCTCGTTGGCCGTGTGGTTTAGATCGTTGCTTGTCATGCTAGAGGTCGCCAGTTCAAACCCTGCAACGTAAAATTCATATGTATGATTATTGGACGTTTTAACAGTGAAGGAAAAAAACATCGTAAGGGAACCTGCACCACACCTACGAAGAAATTCTTATGTTCTGTAGTCCATCAACCCGCACATGGCCAGTGTGGTTGCCTTACGCCTTATCGCCCTATCGTTTAGGGTAGGCAGTTGTGACGTATTATGGGCTGATGATGAATCGTCGACTTTTTCTGAATTTGAAGCTACTCAGCACGGAATCAAACCAATGTACATGGTGTTGAATGTACATTTGTTTCCACTGGTCTTCAGCAAGTTGTTTCGATACAGGCGCCGGAGTTGCTACGCCGCTACCCGCTCACGAACCACGATGACTTCCCGCTGCCGTTGGACATGGTGTACTTCTGCCAGCCGGAGGGCTGCGTGTCGGTCGGCCCGCGCCGCGCGCCCTCGCACCTCGCCGCTCGCGACACCTCCTCCTTCGTGTTCACGCTTACGGATAAGGACTCAGGTGAGGTACCTTTCTGAGTAGGAACTCTAGGATAGGATCTCGCACTCTAGGATAGGGTTGGCGAACCAACGGCACGGGACACGATATTTTGGGCACGTCACCGATCACAAAACATGCGTTCCCTTATGATGTATTTCCTTATGGATAAATACGCCATTAAAATTACAATCTAGTCTTAAAAGACTAATAAGTAATTTATGTTTAACTTAAGCTGATAAATAATTTTAGCAGGTATTTAATGATCAAACGTTTTTGTTGTTATCATTTTCCACATAATCAGAAAGTCAAATATTTAAAATTAGTCTTTATGGGTCTACACGCGATATAAGGAGTAGCAAATTACATAGCTACTTACAGCCCGACGTTTCGACTGGGTTACACCAATCGTGGTCGCTCGCGAACACGATTGAATTAACGTGCCATCAAATATTTGACTTGTAAGATTTTAGACTTTCGCGTTCGTTTACACTAAATATTAGTCTTTATGGGTTTACACGCGATATTAGGAGTAGCAAATACATAGCTACTTACTGCCCGACGTTTCGACTGGGTTACAACAATAATGGTCGCGAGCGAACTCACTCCTAATATATATTTATTCATCTAGACATCCCGTAGCTTTTACATTAATATCGCGTGTAGACACATAAAGACTAATATAAAGGGTTAAAGTGTGAACAACCAGTGGTTTCCGCAGGCAAGACCCGCTACGGGATATGCGTGAACTTCTACCGGGCGGTGGAGCGCGCGCCGGCGCCGGGCCCGCGCGAGCGCAGCGTTCTCCGCCGCGAGTCGTGGCGCAAGTCCATGGAGAAGAGCTCCGACTCCGCCTTCTCGAGGTGAATATTTACTCGTACTTACCAAAGAAAAAGAAAGTATAAGAATAACAAGCTTTATTGACCACAGATAATACAGACACAATTGACTATTAAAAACAAAAAAAAGCAACAAAAAGTAAATGTGAAAAATAAAATTAAACACAGGTAGTTGGTATGTGGCCAACTAGACGCAACCTCAGAAAGATAGAAAAAAAAATTATTAACAAAAAATTACGATACATAAAAATACACAAGACACAAAAACAAAGATATATCTCACATAGACAAGGACTATAAGAAGTTATCAGCGAGGTACAGGCCTCAGCATGTGCTACATCAGCCCGAGAGCTAATTGGTTACAATTGAAGATTTACAAGGGGATGTATGGGGTGGCTATTTCTCAACTTTTTTATTAAACTCTGATTGCGGCTTCTCTAGGTGAACGTAGCGCTCTTGCCGTTTGTGCTCGTGAGGGGACTTATTATATCAAGTCAAGACTTTGACTTTGATTTTTTTTTGCATGAACTCTGATTGCCCCTTCACGAGGTGAACTTTATGTAACGGCCGTCTTTACTCAGGGACTTCGATGTCCGAGATATACTCATATACGGCAATTTTCGACAACGCTTAGCTTAAACGCTCAGAATGTCCAAATCGAACTGTCCAATGGTTTCAAAATGAAAAACTATCAACTCCAAAAGTTTGTAGTATCCAACTAGTATTTTTATATGAAAACGTGTAAAACTATGTTCATGTTCATATTAAAAAGTTAACTGCATAACATTTGCCCGCTCTGAAACTATTAAAATATTTTTCATGAGGCTATCACAGGACTAGTCTTAGTTTAGGCTACTTCAGATACCTCGTTATTTCCAGTTCATAGCGTCACCATGTCGCGTTATTTCAAGTTTTACGAGACCTAAGGCATGGGGTCTCATCCCATACATTGAAAATGATATTCCCAAAAACTACAACAGATGGCGACACGAGTATTCATTCGTTGATGATGATTATGCAAATCCCAGAAAACGATAAATACAACCATTAAAAATATATAAGCTAGTATTCAAAAATATAATAATACATAATCAAATAAATTAAAACCCTTTTTGATAAATATTTTCATAAATTTAAATTTGCAATAAAAATTGTAGTTTTCGTGAGTGCTTATTTGGTAGAACGCCATCTAGTTAAAAAAATGACAACAGTCAGTCATCAACTAGATGGCGTAGTTCGCGTATATTTTATATTAATAAATTATAATTCTAGATTATTTAATTTCTTTTGTTAAAACAAGAAAATATATGACACGAATATAAGAGTTACCTTAGATTAATACCTGTAACCCACCATCATGATAAGCAATAAATGATTTGATTTGATTTGAATATTTTGTAACATTTCTCCGAATTGTAGGAATGAATATTCCCTAACGCAACAAAAACTATTATAGTTTAAAAATTGGAAAAAAATCGCATTCTTGACCCCGCCTGAACAGGGTCCCCGTTTAAATAGAAATTAGATGTTTAAATTTACATAGAGCTTTGAATAGCACTAAAACAACAAATAAAAATATTCAACTACATATTAATAATTGAGCATAAAAATATTTTTTAAATATTTTTCGAGTTTTTGCTCAAAAAATATATATTTCAAATAAAATAAATATCATACAACATCACTTTTATTGTGTTCATTCCGTGGTAAGTAGTCGTATCACAAATCACAAATAAACTTAAAAATACGTATATAAATAGCACACCAAACACGGCGCAAAAAACGATGTTCGATTAAACAAATATTTGACCCGAGCGGGAATCGAACCCACGAGTCCCACGACTCTTGACGCATGAGACAGGGGCACTATCGAATACGCCATCGAGCCAATCAGCCATCCAGAGAAGAAATGTTATATTATAATTTTTACATGATATAGATATTATTTAACACAATTACTCGAATTTCTTCTATCGTGAACTTTCAAGTATCTTCTCGTTTTAAGTACATTTTAAAATTGCTGCATTGTCATAAATCACCATTTCAATTTCATTTAAATCAATGGTTCACTACGCATCATAAAATAACAACTTTATTTAAATACATTTTAACAAAGCCTAAAGTTTCATCCGCCTCTCGCGCGGCACGATGTACTTGCGCGCGATGATAGCCTATCGACGACCGGGCCGCGCTTGCTCTAAAACTCTAGAGGGCTGCCGCGCGCACACGGCGCTGCTACACATATTCAAATAAGTATTAAGGGCACACTCTCTGCTATTTTATTATTGACGTTTTTATTAAATTAAAACGACAATAATAATGACTCATCAATATTGAATTAATAAATATTGTTATGTAAATTAGTAAATTATTATTGTTATGTTATAATTTACATAACAATATTTATTAATTCAATATTTAATAATTAACTTAGCTGTTTCAATACAATAATTAAAAATAATAATAATTGATTAAATGTTCTAGTAAATAATGTACCTAACAATCATTGTTCTATCGAAAAAGGCCCTCACAACTCCTTTTGTACAAGTGACACGCAGCTTCGAAGCAATATCAACTTCATTAACATATTGTTTGGTACACTTTCGCACTATGTCGCAGTCCTTTGAATTTTACGCGCGAGACGTTTTCTTTTAAAGGATGCAACCCTGCTCTTGGGTGAGGTTCGGTTGCTCGCGCGCGCGTATTGTCGTTCCGCGACACTATAACATATACCCTATATATCTAACCTTATAGTAAAGCTGTTTGGGAGCCTTTACAGCGACATCTTTGATGTGCGTCTTCGACATGCTTTTACACTGGATGGGAATGGCTCGCTTTCGCTAGCGACACCTGGTGTGCAAGACGGAAAATAGACATGGCGCGCGAGATGCCCGAGTTATGATGTCTACGTTTTAATGTATGGGATGGGGTATCTGTATAGTTATGTTATCTGTGCCTAAGGTATTAAGGATAAACTCACACTACAGTATGGTAGGGTCATTCATCACCTTGTTTATTGAACTGCAAAATAGTGGCACCGACATAAAATCCTGATGGTGGCGAAATATTACGCACGCACATAAAGATGGATGAATGCCCGCAGAAATAGTGTGGAAGTAGATATAGGTATATCCTTACTTAGCGCACACGTAAAGTTCAAGAAATAAAAGCGCAGTTACTGGGTATTTATCTACTTGTCTGACCTTTTCATGTCGGTTCCAAAGATTCATAGTCTTATATTGTTGGTATTTACCTAAACTATTTATGGTAGGCTTTCATTTGGTAGAGTAACATTGTGTAGGTAAGCCACCACCCACGCGTCAAAATGATAACACGTAACACTTATATGTCAGTTCAGTTGTGAGTATATTTAGTTTCACTCAATATTATTACAAGCATGAAGAGTATTTGAAAACGTTAATTGTTTTCATTTGTTTCTATGAACGTTCAGTAGGTGAAGTTATTGAAGAGCAGTTTACTAGAAACTAGTGACCCGACCTCGCTTCAATTCGGGTATATATATTAATCTAAACATAGTATAAAATGAAGTTGCGAAGGGCGCCCAAAATGTGGCGACGCCACTCGCCGCCACTGTCGTGCTATGCGGACCGACCGACTGACACAACGACGGAACGCAGCCGCCGCCGCCGCCATCTCGGCCCTCGGCATTGTAAATGCATCTTGTATTAATATTAACATAAAAGTGTTATGATATGTATATATTCGGAATTCTCATTTCATCAGCTTTAATTTGATATGCATTTTTGTTTTATGTTTATTGGTCTGTGTCGGTAGGAACTTCGATTAATTGAAAAATAAGATATTTCGGTAATTAAACTTGAACACCACTAAAATCGTTATTGTGGCTAAACCTTAAAGGATAGACATATGCTATCGCAGACTTTTTTATAGAACTTTTTGAGAAGAATAATTCCCCCATACATTGTTATTCTGTATTTTGAGTTATTTCAGCAGCGCACGCAATGCTAATAATTTCTTAAGTAGGTACACCTAAATTATACACCTATAGAATCCCTGGAATGTCTTCTTTCCATTATTGAAAACCGCATAGCTATTGATATAGTAGTTTTTGAGATCCTAGGTAACAAACACATTTTGGGCGCCCTTCGCAACTTCATTTTATACTATGTATAGATAGATGACAACTCTAGAAATTCCACCCCTATTTCATAATACCATCACTAGCCCACACTCGTCCTTGTTTTTTTTTTGTTATAGGGGGCCTCTTGTGTTTGAGACCCATGTTTTTTCTTTATAGTTTGTACTTTAAAGCAATACAAAATCGAGTATGAGAACGGTGTAGGTAATATTGACCAGACGTGGCCGACGTTCCAGTGACTATAGGAGCAGCAATGTGGCGCCGAGCGACTCGGAGCGAGACTGCAGCGCAGCGCTGGCGCCGCGACTCGCCCCCGACTCCGAATCGGGCGGCAGCCACTCGCCCAGTCCGCGCGCCACCAGGAAACGACAGGTGAGTGGTCGTTTTTTTTCTTACAACAGACTCTCAGAATGACGTCGCGATGATGGTAAGCGGCCCTCATCTTGAAGTCCTGCATAGATGCCGTTTCCTGCCCGAAGGACCAGCATTATAAGAGGCATAAAACACATGAGTTGGGAGGGATTTCACGGCCGCGTTTGATCGGATGTAGTGAAAACTTAAAAAAAACAAATTTGGTTAAAATAAAGTTCCTGCCCCGGTCAATGCAAAAACAACCTCCGATTAGAAAATACTCACATTTTGACAATACTGGTTAGTCGTGGTGACAACAAAATATGTTCTTGTTTCACCTAGTTTATAAAAGCTCTTGTTGTGCAAATCCACGCTGACGCCCGCCAAACAACACAAATCCCGGGAATAATTCAAGTCGTAGGACAAATCCGGGGAATCCCGGACTGATAGGGTTGGGGCCTCAACGACTTAACGAGAACGACGACTTAAGCAGCGCAGGCGTCGTGGCTTCCGGCCGACTCGGAGTCGGCGGTGATAGGAGCGTGTAGCGGCCCCCGACTCCGAGTCGGACGCGGAGCTGCGACGCCACGACACTACGAAAGAACCAATATGACTTTGAGCCACAGAAACCGAAGGACTCAAAAGAGTCAAATAAAACAAGATGACGTTGAGCCACATGAAACTGAGGGGGACTCAAAACCCCCATTTGCCCAGTCGGTCAGCCATTGCCCAGCAAGCGCGTCAACAAGAAATGAACATGTGAGTCAAGTGATGCTATTACTGTTGTCTTTTAGAAGCGAACAGAAACAAACAATGACAAGTAAATATATAAAAAGAAATGTCCTTATATTTGTGAAGCGGCAAGGATAATATTTTTTATAAGTCCTTAATTGTAACCAAGATTTGTTACCCTAAAAACTACATCTTCGTAAAAATTGCAAAGATTTCGAACCGCATGGTACCTACATATGCGATATCTTTTCATCTGATTCCCACGAGACAGGTATAACCTAGTGAGAAAAGTCACTCTACCTTATAGTAACAGAGCCCACGACCAAAATTTTTTGTCTCATAGCAATACAGCCAAAACCGCATCAAATCGATAGATAAGATTGTTCTGAACTCGAAAATACCAATATCAGACATTTTCCGCGTAGCGTTTGATCTGACCGAATTTTCAAAATTGTCAAAAGAATTTTACCGAACTGCATCATAGCAATATGTCTGATTTGCAGACTGTACTTGAATGATGGTTCTGAGATACCGGAAACATATTTTTCAGACGTTAGTGGTGTAGCGCAAACCCGTAAAATCACTTAAAAAGATAAAAAATGAGACAAAAAAAATGTCTCATAGCAATACGTCTGAAAATCTTTTTTATTAGTAAATTTTGGTTATTTGATGCGAACAAAACAATTTTCAGACGGAAATGTGGACGCATAAAATTTTGAGACCGTTTCGAAAATGTTAACAAATTTTACCGATCGGTATCATAGCAATATGTCTGAAAATTGTTAGACATGATAGAATAAGTTGTCCACATGTGCAAAAAATTTATATCAGACAAATGAAGTGTAGCATCTTCTCTATCAGACAACTTTTCGATACTCAGATATCATTTAAGAATCGTATTGAGGTATCTTGAATGAAACCAATGAATAATAGTAAGAAAGGGGCAGGGGCGTAACAAGCGATGAGGCTGTTGAAATTAAATACTGATTGATTTGATAGTTTTGGTTTTATTTAAAGCACACTTGTTATTTTCGTTTTAGCATATACTCCATATGCTACACTTAAAGTGTCTGAAAACAGGTTTTTGGTAATCATGGCAGCAAAACGAATAGTTAAAAAAAAAATTATCCGTATTGCTATGATACAGGTCGGCTAAATTTGTTGACATTTTCAAAAATGCGCTCAGGCTATGTGCTACGCACAAAATGTCTGAAAACAAACTTTTTCGTAATACAATTATAAAATCTATGTACATTATCACTATTAGACGTATTGCTATAATACCCACTGCCTTTTTTTTTGACCCAGCAGAAATGGCCTCCCACCCAGTTGCTACCCTTTCGACCGTTACTATATACCTAGTCGGGCTCAGGATCATACAATCTAAAGGTTTTATAGGGTTTTTGCCGCATTGCTTTGGGACATGGTTTTGGTCGTGGGCTCTGTTACTATTATAAATCGCAATGGTTTTTTCGGAAAATAAATAATCTACATATTTCATTGTTTCTTTGTTACAGAGAGTGCGGAATCATTCCTTAACCTCATTATGTTTACTTTCACATCACCCTTTCTTTTCCACGTTCCGAGAGTGCCTATTTATCCTAAAGAAATTAATAGATGCCTGCAACGAGTCTTCCAGTCCTCGACGTGTCGGGGCGTCCAGACAAGTATTTAGGTAAGTGTCATACCGTGTAAAATATCCAAATGATTTTCTTTCTTTAGTTGCGTGATAAGAGTCTTCAGTTTTTTTTATTGGTTTTGTACGTGACTTGTTATCCGTCCCAGTATTCATTTGTATTCTGGTTGCCTTTGAATTTTGGAGACAGCAATCTCTCCTATAGTAATTGCTTTGTTGTAATCCGGGCAAGCTTACCCTGTAGACGGGGAGGAGCGTTGATATCAATCTTCGATTTACTTGTTGCGTCGACTTGTTGGCGATAGCATTCTATAGTTATAATTCCTTTTGAAAAGTAACGCGATGAAATCAGAATCTCCTCCCTTGGGACTAAACAGGCAATAACAGACACTAGATAGATATGGCTTCTTTTTTGCTGCTAGCCAGGACATTAAAAGACGCTATTCTGTGTCCAACACTGCCACAACATAGCCCCCTCTCTTCCGCCGCACTTTGGCGAATTTGGTAAGAGCCATACGTTTTACCCTCAAGTCTGGTGATGATAACGAGGCTACTCCCTAGCCATCATCGTAAGTCAGTTAGGAAAAAAAACTTTGGCGAACGTCGTGCTCTCTGACATTTCATCGCTTCTATCCTGACAGGGACACCGTATGGTCCGTCCTAACGGGTCAAGCGTACGACAACACGCCGACGATAGTGTTGCACGACGTGCGCGAGATCGAGACGTGGATACTGCGGCTGCTGTCGGCGCCGGTGCCGGTGCCGGGCAAGACGCGCGTCGAGCTGGAGGTGCTGTCGCCGACCGCGCACGCGCCGCTGCTGTTTGCGCTGCCCGACCACACGCGGTTTGCGCTCGTTGACTTCCCGCTGCACCTGCCGTTGGAGCTGCTAGGTATTTATTGACTTAATACTACTTATTAAATACCTTATACCTAGTCAATAAATACCTACACCTGCCGTTGGAGCTGCTAGATATTTATTGACTTAATAACTAGGACGTCCAATTTAGAAAGATCCTACAGGCCTAAGCGACGGTTGTTTGCGAGACCTGAGCGCACGCGATGTCATGATCTTTGCAGCTACACTTCGAGTTACAAGTTATGTAAGCTTTCAAAACCTAAAATACATTTAGTTTCATTGAGGCTACAAACTAAACGTCTATGTGTACCCACTGTTCTTTGTGAAGCATAAATTATTGACTATTAGATATGAAGGCTGCCGCGAATACGGGAGTTCTTTACGCGATCTGCTCGCGTAACTCCCGACATCCAGTGCAGCATCTTCATCTCCGTGACCCGCAGTTCCTGCTTGTGCCGCTCAAGTAATAGCCATGCTTCACTACCATATAAGAGAACAGGCCTAATGATGGATTTATAGACCTGTCCCTTCAGCTTAACCGGCATTTTAGGGTCGCAAGTGAAGCCGCTCACCTCCCGCCATTTATCCCAAGCAGCAGCAATGCGCGCCTTGACGTCGGAGGCGATGTCGCCGTTCGCGTGGAGTACGGGTCCCAGACACTTGCACCGGTCCGTGCGCTCGACCGTGTCTTCGCCTATGCGGACGGACATGGGATCTGTAGTGTTGCAGGCCAAGTACTCTGTCTTCTTCTAACGTTGAGTTTCAGACCCCCGTTCTCAAGCGATTCCTTCCATGTGTTAACACGTCTCACCAGCCGTCCCCTGTCCGAGTCCACCAGCGCGATATCATCAGCATACATAAGTAGCCATGGTGGCTGCTCATGGTGGTCTCTGATGCTGTCTGACAATACGTCTAATATCAGGCTGAAGAGGAACGGACTCAGGACGGAGCCTTGGTGTACTCCGACGGTTATACGGAAGGGCAAAGTGTCGCCAACAGCGGTCCTAACTACAGAATCGGAATCACAGTACATGTCTCTAATGATATCAACATACGTTTCTGGCACTCCCTTGGACCTCAGGGCCCACCAAATCATCGCACGCGGAACACAGTCGAAGGCCTTCTCCATGTCCAGAAATAGGAAGTGGAGAGGCGTGTTCTTCGTCCTGTATTTCTCCATGATGATTCTTAGGGCAAAAACGGGGTCCATAGTCCCGTGACCGGGGCGGAAACCATATTGACATCCAGAGACAGTGCACTCTGACGGATTCGAGAGAATTGATGACACACTGGCCCTTAATATAAATTTAAAAATTTTATTTGCTAAAGCTTGCACTAGCTGTTTAATTATTTGGAATCTACAGCTGTTCCTTGATGTAAGGTGATGCATGTTTGGGCATCACGGAAGAACGGGTGCTCAAAACCCCGGTTAAAGAGGAGCAATTGATTTTTTCCGTTTTACAAAATATATAAACAGCAAGTGCAAGCTTTAGCTCTTAAAAATTGAAGGCACAATTACCTGATTGATAGATAGAGTGTTAAAACGAGCATTTCCACTAAAACCGTCCTCTGCCACCAGGTGTCGACACATGCCTGAAGGTCCTGACCCTAATCCTGCTCGAGAATAAAGTGGTAGTACAGTCACGCGACTACAACGCGCTGTCGATGTCTGTGATGGCGCTGGTCGCCATGCTGTACCCGCTAGAGTACATGTTCCCGGCGATCCCGCTGCTGCCGAGCTGCATGAGCTGCGCCGAGCAGCTGCTGCTGGCGCCCACGCCCTTCCTCATCGGGATACCGGCCACCTTCCTCACTTACAAGAAGAACTTCAGGTATGTTGAAGGAAACGTTTACAAGTTATACTCTAGGAAGAGATCAGCTACAACACGCTGTCAATCTGGAAGTAACAGCAACCGACGTCATCCTTGAAAGTCGAGGAAACCTGGCCAAATATCTCGGATCCCCGCTTCGGCGCTTATAAGAAGAACTTCAGGTACGTCATTATCTTAGACGCTCTAGGAAGAGTTCAGCTGCATCACCTGTCGATATCGGGTAAAAATTTTCAGCATTGTTTTAGGATAACATCTAGTCCATAAGTTTTGAATTTGTAATTTAGAAGCTACATTGATGTTGTTCTGATTTGTGAACCTAAATAAATAAATAAATTTTCAGATAGGTAAAACAACTGCGTTTTGACACGACACGCTCTAGGAAGGGATACGCTTCATTACACGCTATCTATGTAGAAGCAACAACTGCGTCCATATCACCTCGAAAGTCAAGGGGTCGCAAATTACCGTGACATACCTCGGATCTCCACTTATTTCCAAGTATGTACGTTATTAAAAAATTCTCGGTCACAACTCAAGCCCATCAAGCCAGGAAGGGCTAGGCAAGTGTCCTATTATTGGTATTATGATAGTCCGATGATCGTTATCTTCGCCCTATGATTTCTTACGAAAATAAAATTTATTTTATAGGTATGTTCCTACATTATTAAATTAAATAATGTAGGTATGTTATAAAGTTCTGTCAATTCTGTAAGCCTCTGTATTTTCATTATCCAAAAAGTCCTGACGATATATATTTTTTCCTACCTAATCAAATAAAGTCTTGTACGTGTTGGCAAAATAAATTTATATAAACTCGTACAACCTCGTATATAAAGGCCTAATGAGGAGCTTTTGGCGAGACACGTAACGTAGTACATCTGCAAAACTGATTAATGTGTTGCTGCCTCGGGATGTGGGTCACACGTGCCTGCCCCGTCGCTCGATATTACCTCGTACCCTAACGCAGTTAAGGCTCTTCCAGGAAGGGCGGTCGATGAATTAAGCAGCAAGGACACGTATTTACGGCTATGCCTACAAAAAGGTTTAGACCAAGCGAAGCTTGAATGTTCCTGGTAAATTCTACATATGAATCAAAAATTAAGAAAAATATATTCTTTTACTTTTCTGGTACCTGACGTAGGTCACAATGTATCCTTGTGGCCTTTCGTATTATAGAGTTCTTTAACGCTTTTTTTTAACTGTTCATTTTGAATACTTATTACCATACATACTCGTAAAAGGGATAAGAATAATTGTGTGTTACAATATGTTATCTAATCTTTTTTCTACTGCTTGAGAACCAATGTTTTTAAATATCTAATATCACTGTAAATTTACTTTAGATCTTTGACTTTAACATTTTGCATAAACAAATTTTATAAGAGTTCGAATTTAACAGATTGCCTGATGACATATGGCTAGTAGATCTGGATGCTACTAAGCTTGTGTGTCCCACTGGAAGCGACCAGGAGTTGCCGCCGTTACCCGAACCGGAAGGTTCGGTTTTGAAAAACCATCTGAAACAGGTAAGCGCTCTACATATGACCTAGTAGTGCTTTTTATACATATCTCCATGTGGTCCAGTTTACTTTCTTTACATATTATCACCTAATCTTTCTCTGATCAAGCACACGTGAGCGCATTGTCTTCGATGTCGCTAAGCTAAGCTACTGTCAAGTGTATGCATTCTTAACCTATCTATCATACCTAAATTTATTTTCTAGGTGTCTATTATTTGTAAGGTGATCACAAAAACTGGCACGAATTGAATAAAAAATAACATGTATGTGACTGCTCATCAATCAATCAGCTATCAATGACGATCATATTAAACTAAGTGTCTACTACAAATTAAATCTTTTCATCATCCTCATTTTCAACACTATTTCCATCAAACTTAAAAACTGTACATTAAAATTATACTCGTTCAACACATTATTTCCAACATTAATTCCTGCCAAGGATTGTGAATCCTTTTGTGAACTAACATAGTTATTACTATTGTACGCCGATCTTTAGGTTAAGATAAATAAATATATTCACTCTACATTTGTAGCTTTTATATTTCCTTATTACTAAGAACTCTTTGAAACAGACAAAATCATGTCATATTATTGGGATATTTTACATTAGTTCAAATATTTTCATGACTATTGCCTCCTTCAAATCTTATCACAAAAACATCAAGTTCATATAGTGATGTAATGTTCCTAGATTTCTATTTTCAGTATACGGATTGTGCTAGTTAGTTTTAATACCTTCCAACGTTGTTTATTTATCTTGGCCTGAGCAACTCGTGTAAGAGGCAGCGGTTGACAACTCCACTAACATACGCCCTCACTTCTCTCCTATCCATCACTAGGCGGTGCATATCATGGGAAGTGCCGGGACTGGTGTAAATATTACTACTCTCTTTTTACATTGCACACTTTGACTTTTATTCACTCGTTTACTTGTTACCATTGATTTATATGTTTTTAGATGTGCCTTTCACTATCTCTCTTTGTTAATTGTGTGATGATTGGGTTACACTCCTCATTTTCTTTTAATGGTTTTCTTAAAATACAAATTAATTATTTTCCTATCCCGCTTACAAGGCCATTTCTAGGCAGCGACACTGTCTTTAGGAAAAAAAATCCATTGATATCTGTACACCGCACACCTATACTAACTTCTGATTGTCGTGTTTATAAAGGCACATCTTCAAAATAAATCAATGTCTTTAACTTATTCCAGTATGATGATATGACAATATATTTATGTATGATACGTGCATAGCTGTTTGAACAAACGCTTATTGTTAAATATTTAAACGAATTAATTTATGTAATACTTTTATATTTTATTTGACAGTGAGCACGTATATGACAATATCTAATAATATCTTGGCTGAAATAAGTGTTGATGACACACCCGGTGCATTGTCGGTCACAATCCCTACTTCTAACATGGTTACTTCATTTAACATAACACAATTTCAGTCATAATATAATCTTATGCAGAGTTCGGCATGACGGTTGACTTGTTTGTGGTGCTAAATTTATACAGGATGGAATGTTAAATACATGATAAACATTGACATCAATTTACGGAGAGAAAAAGGATAAGATTTTTCTTCCGGAATTGAAATTTGCGCATCAAGCTGTTTCTGTTATCAAACACTGGACTAACATAAACTATTCGCAATTAGAATACATGTAATGAAGCTACAAATGTATTTATTTAGTCCATCCTGTATCTGAATAACGACGCTTCAGTTGGGGTGAAAGGTGTGGTAATGTATGGCTTGGAATTGGTTGTACTCGTGTTTTGTAAAGTAGTGCATTTTGTTGTTTTGGAGTAAACTAAATAATACGTAGTTATTTAATAACTTAAAGCAAATATGATATACTAGAGACTAGATATAAATCTAAATAAAAGTTAGACAATGAATATGCATTAAACAATGTAAAAGCTTTCCTATGTAAGATATTTTGGGTTTTGAGTTTTTGTAATGATAATATTTGCCACTAACGCAGGTTTTGGATTTTTATTACTGATTGATCGCTATATATAAGCTTGTGCAATTAATTAATAAATCAAATATGAGATGGGGTATTCACCGCGGTTCTCCTATTTTCCACAGGCACTAAACAGCTTAACTAGTACATCTGCGGAACAAGCGAACGCATTATTAATGCCCTCTAGGAGAGATAGCGTCGGCGGAGCTACCCTTAAGTAAGTAGACATGACATACATAATTCAATGAATGAATAACGCATTTAATTTTGTTGAGTAGGAGTCCCTTTATGAAGCTATGATGGTTAATAAATTTAATAAGATTGAATTGAGTTTTGTTTAGATTTAAGAACTAAGTTTTTTTTTCTAACTAACATACGATAATTGCTTGGAGTACCCTCGTTATCATCATCGGTCTTGCGGGCGGCTCTCACATACTTATCTACTATTGAATTGAAATGCTGCTGATTCATAGACTTCTGAAAATGGGCCGCAGTTAATTTCTTTTCTTCAGCATATATATGCTCTTTGGATATCCAAAAGATATGTTAGGAACATGTACTTGCGACCATTTGAAGAAAGTATTTCTTTTTAATGTTTGGCTAGTAATAAAAAGTTTATGAATACACGCCGTCACTCCTTCAAACTGAATTTGATATTTTAATAATCAAAACTTTTTTTATACGATGACAATATGTTTTCTATTTCCTTGTTTAAAAACTGAGGCCTGTCCTTTTATAGTAGACTCGGATATGTAGGTAAATAAAAAAGAAAACTTGCTTGTTCGTGTGTAGAGTGCATCAAGCCTCATTCCGCGCGGACGGCTCGTGGCCGCACAGCACGCCGGAGAGCCGCCGCGTGTCGGTCGGCTCCGCGTCCCCCGGCGCCGCCAGCGCGGGCCACACGCCGCAGCGGATGTCGCTCGCCTCGCCGCACCAGCCGCAGCCGTTCAACCCGCTCATATACGGGAGCGAGGTCGACTCCGTGGACGTGGCCACGCGCGTCGCCATGGTGAGTGATGACTAGTGCAGAGTGCAGCCAGCGCGGGCCACACGCCGCAGCGGATGTCGCTCGCCTCGCCGCACCAGCCGCAGCCGTTCAACCCGCTCGCCGTGATCACCAGTGCAGAGTGCAGCCAGCGCAGAGGTCAGCCGTTCAACCCGCTCATATACGGGAGCGAGGTCGACTCCGTGGACGTGGCCACGCGCGTCGCCATGGTGAGTGATCACTAGTGCAGAGTGCAGCCAGCGCGAGCGCGAGTTGCCTATGAGGTTCCCTAATTGAATGTATTTGTCTACCTTCAAAATGTTTTATTTTCCGTGATATTGTATTCATTTTTTATCTTTTATCATATATTCCTGCAATTGTTTTGCGAAATTAAATTTTCACGTAAGTGAACTTTTGTAATTTTTGTGAGAATAAAGATCTAAATCCAGAATGTCCTTTTTTTCAAACCCTAAATTCCCAATTTCATGTTTAATAACACAATGGCATGTTTCAGGTCCGATTCTTCAACTCGCAGAACATCCTAGCGAACTTCATGGAGCACACGCGCACGCTGCGCCTGTACCCGCGGCCCGTCGTCGCGTTCCAGATCAACAGCTTTCTGCGGTCAAGGCCTAGGACGACTTCCTTTTTGAACAAATTTGCTCGTACTCAGGTAACTGCGTCATGTGTATTGATTCTCAAAATAAAAAAATATAATATATTAAATAGATTAGAGAGATTTGACTGGTTCGGTGGAACAGTGGTTAGTGACTCAGGTTCAAAACCTACGGTTCCAAGAGTCGTGGATGCGATTCCCATTCGGGACAAATATTTGTGTGACGAACATCGGTGTTTGTTCCGTGTCTGGGTGTAATATATTTAACTTTATTTGTGTATCCACTGTTGATCCTGATTTCCGTAACAACAAGTGCTTAAGCTACTTACCACGGGATCAGATCAATGTATGTGAGGTTGTGTAATATTTATTTATTTATTTATTTATTATTATTCATTAATACTATTGCTTAATTTAGCAGAAATAGTCCTATAGGTGTCCACAATCATACAAACAAAGCTCAAAAAATTTAGCCTCCTTAGCGATTTTTATTAAATATACATCAGGATAAGTTAGCTAAACCTTCTATCATTCAAACAATATCGTCAAGAAGTTGTGTCTAGTGATAGTGCCACGATTCAATTATGATTTTTTTCCGAAAATGTTTTATTGATAAAGATTCCATGTTCGACGATTTATATGGAAATACAATCTTATCATATTTCCCTCTTGTACCCAGGCGGTAGAGTTCCTAGCGGAGTGGTCGCTAACACCTTGCAACGTGGCCTTCCTACGAGTCCAAACGGGCGTGTTCGACCCGCGGCAGATCGGCGACAAGCCCAAGTGGTTCGCGGACCAGCTGCAACCCATCCGGTTCGCGGTGTGGGACGACGGCAGCTCCTTGAATGGTGCTCTCAGGCAGCTGCAGAGGCAGGAGAATCAGCCTACTGGTGAGTTTATGGGAAGGAAGATGGTTTTAAGTCAGACGTAGGTCACCGTCGTGCCCCGGTGGTGCTACGGTAGTTTGGATTTTATCCGTTCCCGCGGCAGCACCAATGGCAGAGGCGTCGCACCGCGGAGTTTAAGTGGGTAGTCCCCTGAGACACCTTCTCAGGAGCAGCTTGTCGGAAGTCCCAGTCTCCGGCAAGCCGGGAGTCCCACACACCACTTTGGACAAACCCCTGCCACCTGCCACCCCTGCAAGGTGATCGTGCATCAAGCTTTATTCCACGAGAAAAAAAATAAAAAAGGGTCACCGTCGTACGTGCGTAAAAAACTGACCGCTCAGTGTAGAGGGGAGTTTCATAGTTATATGGTTAACGTATCCAACTAATTAATTGGCCTGAGCAATTGCTTATACACCGTGAAATTTTAGTGGTTGTTTTCCCGTGGCAGAACGACTTGCCTTTAGTAATACTATCGAATCATGCAAATTATTCCGCGAAAAAAAACAATTTTTTTTTTCGATTTTTCGGAATAATAATTTTCCAACTCGAAAACGAGAGAAGCTATCGTTGTTTTTGAAGATGTAACGTATTCAGGTACTGCTTGCCGCATGAAATCGATGCTTAAAGCTAAAGAAGCTCTTCACCCTAAGTCATAAAGCGGTTCGAACGTGTTTTCGAGTTACGGTTAAACCTTTCGTAAAACCGGCATTTTTTGATTTTACCAAAAAAGAACTGCACACATCTTTTGTACTACTAAGATAGAATCATTTTACTGCGGGAAAACAACCACTAAAATTTCACGGTGTATAGACTGTTTCAAGTAAACAACGTCTCTGATTTAAGATTTTTTTAAAATAAATATACATTTGACTCGACTGTAATTTGTTTCAGATGAAAGCGGTTCAGATTCGGATGCTGCGGAAAGCACAAGCTCGTCTTACTCATCGCTGAGTGACTTCGTTTCGGAAATGGTGTCATCTGATCTTTCGCCTGGTACGTTTAGATGGTATTGGAATTAATATGTGTATGACTTTACGATTCCTGTCGATATTCTCATGCTATTTCCGTTTTAGGAGGTGGAAACGTTCATCAACATGTGATTGGCGAAACGTACAGCGCAGTAGTTCAAGTTCCAATGACCTTGTCGTCTTCTCTTGATCCAAAAACGGTAATACATAATATTATATCCTACGAGTGTTTTATAATTATTATTCATATCAATTGTAATTCCGATCTAATGTATTGTACTTTGTAATCTATCATAATTGTATAATTGAAATTAAAGTATTTTACATAGTTTTAGACAGGTCCATTGTTTTTGGTTACATACCTTACATTTCAGGTTCAATTCGATACATTTTCAATAGTTCAAGTTTTCACATAGAGCTGGCATGACAATCAAAAGTTATTAAATAATAAATGAAAAAAAAAATCGATCGTGCAAACACTTACCCATCTTAAAACGAATAGTGTCGTAGAACGTACATGTTAACAGGTATACAGCCCGCCCTCGTCCCTGATGTTCGGCGGCGGCGAGGAGGCGCCCCCGGAACAAGGCCGGGCCTCCACCTCGCCCTCCCCCTCCGGCTCCAGCTCCGACCACAGCGAGCTGTCCGACGACGACGCGCCGGGCGAGCGCGACGCGCACCGCGCCAGCGACCAGGCGCCCGTCAAGAAGAGCGTGAGTATGACCTTGATATGTGACGTCACACCCTCGCTCCTCGTAGTGTACTTACGTGACATGTGACGTCACACTCCCACTCTCCTCCACTTCACTCTCGCCCTCTGGCTCCAGCCGGATCACAGCGAGCTGTCGGACGATGACGCGCGTCAAGAAAAGCGTGAGTATGACCTTGATATGTGACGTCACACCCTAGCACCTCGTGGTCTACTAACGTGGCATGTGACGTCACACTCCCACTCTCGCTCCTCGCTATAGCATTGAAGAAGACTCCACTCACCAAATGCAAGTCATAAATCACTAAATCTTGCAAATCACCATAACCATTCATAAAATGTATAGAATAATGCTAGAAACGTACTTATATATCCCTGAGAGCTATCGAAATCAAAATAATATTAGGATCCTGGCACAAACACTATTTATAACAGTGTTTTAATCCTCGATATGTATAAGTTTGGGTTGTGCAATTGACATATACCAGATCATATAGCATAATATGCCACTTATAAGGAATATGTACCTTGTGATTAGTATGTACCTTGTAATCAAAATGGATGGAATATGTTTTTGCTATTGCAGCTTTAAACAAACCATATGTACGTACCACATAACCACATAGTATTGCGCGGTTGCGTCATGCTGGGTTTTGTACCTACTAGTTACACGTGGTGTAGAGCTAGCTTAGTTTCACATGAGTTAATAGCACAATTCCCTAGTCATAAGTAGTACGGCTAGCCAGTCGGTAAAGAGCGTCGCGTCAACAGGACACGGACAGCGGCAGCTTCGGGCGCGAGTCAGACTCGAACTCCACGACCACTCCCAAGACGGTGGTGAGCCGCCAGCGCGCCGCCGCCGACAGCGCCTCCACCAGCGACTCCGAGCGCGCGCTCACGCCCTCGCACCCCGCGCACCCCGCGCACCCCGGGCACCCCGGACACCCCGGACACCCCGGGGTCCCCTCGCACCATCACGTCAAGGTCCGCGCGAGAAGACGTTCTCGTTGACACTCACCAATGCCTACAGCAATCACCTTTTCACCGCACCCCCATACACAAGATAGAAGCTTGTAAATTTTATTTCTATTTCTGACAGTTGGCCCAAGAAAGAGTATTTTTTAGCTTTGGTGCTAACAAAAGTGCTTCCTTGTCTTGATAACAGAATCTTTGATTTTTTGAATCCGCTCAAAATATAAGAGACACGTAAATATGAGACAAGAGAAAATCGCACAAGGACTCTTTTTAATTTTTTTATGAACTCGATTTTTTTACAAACTAAAATCCTTGCAAGAACATCATCAGTGGCGAAGAGTCCATATAACCCGATTCCCATCGGCTTCCCTTCGAGAAATCGAATCCATGGGCCAACGATATTTTTATTTGTTAAATTAACCATTTACTTCATTCAAATTGCTAAAATAGACAAAACGCCTACAAAATTTCATAGGCAATGCAAATAATGCCAAATAGAAGCCGATAAAATTCGGCTTACCTCTTCATACAAAAAAAACACCCATACCACCCATACTGAGCATCTGTCCTTTTCATTTCTATGAACTAATCGTCATGCTTTGTCTCGTTTTAGCACGCGCAAATGTACTAGGAAATAACTCGATGTCCACCGGGTTGTGATAGAGATAGTTAATTAGAAAACCTACATGTGCAAGCGAGAAAGAACACTCGTGACGTAGATTCCCACAAACGTTTTTTAATACAATTCATTTATCCCATCAGGCAAAGGCATCTAGCCTGTACAGCCTAGTCCCAAATTACGGATACATTAAGCCGTATTTTTTTTCTGGCGCGTGATTAATTATTATCCGTGACTTTTTAGTTTTGTATCGTGACTCTGGCCTTGAAAATATTGCTCACTTATGAACACAAATCAAAGAAGACATAGCTCCAGCCGAAATATTTAACAATTTACTGTAGACTAGGCTGTACAGACTAGATCCCTTTGCCTGTCCTTGATGGAATGAATTAGACAAAAATATAGTTTTACATATGGCGGATAGTGCGAATTGTTTGTAAACAACTTGTTTTGTTTTGTCGAATTTTATTTGTTGTGTTGCTGAAGTTTGTTGAATTTGTATTGTGTATTGTATGTTGTGGTGTCGTTGTCGTGTAGTTGTTCGTTCGTTAGAAATGGTTATCGAAAGATACTTCGTTCTCAAAAGTAAGTTTAGTAAACAATAAACATGATAAACTATAATTAGGCAACCCCAAATATGACCATTTGATAAACGCAAAAATGGATTTTTAAACGTTTCCATACATCAAATTTACGACAAGTATATGTGGATGGCAGGCGCAGGTAAGTTAAATAAAATGTTTTGTTGTTTATGTTTACTTCTTTGTTGGGAATAAAGTTCAGTTTGGAGTAGCACAGGTTTTACTGATATGTGTTAATGACCAATATGCTTGCAATGCTTAAACTCGGAATGCAGTTTTATAAATAATAACATTTGAACTATAGTACATTAACATCAGTGTATATCGGTCATTATTTTGGTAAGTAGTTTTTATACTCCGGCTTCCCTTCTGAAAATATTCACCCTTCGCCACTGAAGAATTTACTATACAATCTACATGTTTTTAGGATTTTTATGTTTTTCTAAAATTCATATTATTTATGTATTTCACCGAAATATACAACAATCGACTACACAATACAATACTATATTTTTGAACTGACTACTCACTTATGACGTCATTAATTTATAGAGTACGAACAGCGGCGTATCCAGACAGGCATCGCAGAGTTCTCTCTTGGAGCAGTTCGCGGCGCAAGCCAAGGAGTTGGTCCGGGAGACCACGCGCCAGAGCAGCCAGGAGGGACTCTTGGCCCACATGGATAAGGTTGGTTATGGTTGTCATATTAATATATTCCTGATAAATTACTTAGTACGCGACTACTGCCAATTCAGGAACAAATACTGGCCAGTTATGTTTTTTTTTCTATCATGAAAGATATTCAGTGTGTCTTGCCCTACGGAACAGTTTATTGCGACAGCGTAAAACTAATCGTGATAAAAAAACGAGCTTGAATACGTATTAACCGGCATTAACACAAAATTTCCTGATTTGAAATTATCTAAGTTTGGCGCGTACTAGGTAGCTTATATATAATTTTGGTTATGATAAAATTATTTATTTTGTGTCTGTAGATGTTATACCGGAGCCGCTCTTAGAAGACTGATTTGACACTTTTTTTATTATATTTTGCATTTATCCTTGTTAAGAGGAACATATTTAGCGAATCATAAAGAACAACTTTTAAAAATAAGACGTTATTTCAAAATGTCAAATGCACCTAATTATCTAATTATTTGTCTTTTATTACCTAAAATAATTAAATTATAAAAAGAAAACGTAAAATTTCCACTCTGTATTACGCTTTTACAAGGTTACGCCGTTTGACACGTTTTCATAGTGACGTAGTGGGTAATACTCACCAGGTATTTTTTAAAAATAGGATGAAGGATTTAATAAGTATTGTATTTTAAAAATAAATATATTTATAAATAAGGAACTTAAATTCAATCTTTTGGATGTGAATTAATGTTTATAATAAAAAATTGTTATAATAAGACCTTGCTTGGTTATAAAGTGGAAATAACTGTTACTTATAAACTTCGTCAATTTTACCGTTGTCCCTCACTAGTCAAGTCAGTCTGACATGTAGCAAATCGGCCAACTTAGAGCGGCTCTGGTATAGAAACACCAGAGTCCTACTATGTTCTAATGTAACTTGATATTCTATTCATACGAAACGAAGAAAGGAAAAGTGTCGGAGGGGGAAGACAAGAAAATGTTTGCTCCTTTTGGTCAGGTATCAGAGTGACTGCTTCCAGGATATTTCATGTAGAAATATTTATTACACGTAGTAAATACAAGTACATGTAGCGAATAGATTTAATACGAATCGCATTGTCCAAACTTTAATTCCGAAATTTATAAAATGCATTCATATTTTTTATAAATCAGTCAGTCATTGTAAATTATGACGTCACATTTCTTACAACTAGTCATTATCATTATCAGCGTAAATAAGCTTACTTAGAGACTGCCAGTTAACTATAAAAAATAATAACCACATACCGATTTGAACAAGTTTAAACATATGCGAAAATTATCGACAACATCTTGTAACAGCTAGAGCACCTAGTGCAAACATCAGAATATTGATCTGATCGCTTACAACTCGCTTGCCTCGAACAGGACACGTAGCGTAGTCATTTCACTATTTCTTTTGCTAAACGTCTTACGGCTGCTTTCTCAACAGTATTGAGAAACGGGTGTACAAAACTATACATTGAGATTAACTAAGGGATTCGAAGAAGCAACTTCGGACCATTGGTATATTTTAATGTATAAATATTGTAATATAAAACAGCCCGCTTGTTGAAAACTATGCCTAACTCTTGAGACTTTTTGAACTTGCACGATCACCGACAATATAATTATCATCAACCGTAACTTAAAACCCTCGTCTGGTTTTCTCTAGCTGACTTTGCACGCCAAAAAGGCAGCAGAAGAGGCATCGAAGAGCATGCAGGAAGCATCCAAGTCAGCCCTGGAAGCCAGCAAAACAGCCACTGCTGTCAGCAAAAACACATTGGAAGACTTGACTTACGTCGGGAAATCCACGTTTGGTGATTTCACTAAGAGCGCTAAAGAAGTCGCTGCGAAGAAAGGACTGCTGATTAAGGTAATTGTTAAATGATATTCTTCTTCTTATTGAATGATGTTCATCATAGTCCAGAGTTTTGGACTGTTTATAACATTTTAACAATATTACTTTTAATCAAATACCTACTGATTTCCAAAAAAAATCTAAGTTCTATGATACATAATGCTTTATTTTATTCCACTACATACGGTAACTAAATACCATTTTGAGCGAGCAATGATATAATAACAACAAAACATTATTATTACCTCTAAATTTGGCGCCCAACGTGGTGTACCTACCAATCTTCCTAACATTAGGAACATGCCATAAATCGATAGTATATACTAACTTTCCACTTGTCAGGGTGAAAGCCAAGACTCAACGGGTAGCGCGTCCGGGCGGCGCGATTCCACCGCGCTGCAAACGACCAACCTGCTGACGGCAACGCATAGAGACTTCTTCTCAAATATCAGCTCGGACCTGAACGGACTGGCCGCTTCCACTTCCAGCATGTTCAGCGACTTCTTTGGTTCTAAAGGTAAGAAAACTAAGAAGAAAGAAAGGATTAATGATTTCCAGAAGCGTGAAGTTATTAAAAAATAAGAGGTCGTAATCATGTTGGATATTTATCTATCTATTATTCATAATAGGATCTTCCAAATTATAAAATTTTTCAAACAAAAATATAGGGTTATCATGTTCCTGTTAGGAGACCACAGGCCAACCTATAAGGCTGCTGCACTGGATGATCGCGGGTTGGTGGTGGCTTGTGGGCTCACACAAATTGAAGCATCTCTCGTATGTTTTACCGCCGTCGCCACCGCCACCTGATATCATATCCATCGATAACCTGCTTCCGGAAAACCGTAACGTTTTTAGTGTCCGTAATTTGAAAATCCTATTTTGAATAGTAGATAATGTATGTATATTAAAAAATAAATCGCGCGATGGTAAGGTACTAGAGGTGCATACGGTCCGTCCAGAGTCGTGCGTCTTAGACCTTGTTGTTCGTGACCCAGATGGCGCGTTTTAACTGGCGCGTTGTGGAATTGCACGATGGTGAGGTACTAGAGGTCATACGTTCCGTCTAGATTCAGTCGCGCGTCATACTAGTATTTCACAATCACGTGTTTTGAAACGCGCGAGTAGAAACGTGCCACCTGAGGGCCTACCATGAGTTGGCTATCGAAAACTTACGTACGTTAAAAACCTATCGAGTTGTTTTTTTCATACGGCCGATTTTAGTTTTTCGCGTAACCACCAGCGGCGCTGTACAAGTTTTTCATAGACATATTTACGTAGGCAATATCGAGTGCGTAAGTTTTAAACTCATGGTAGCCCTACTGGACAGGGTCAAACGCGCGATCCCAAAACGCTCGAGTAAAACGCGCCATCTAAGGCGCAGTGCCGAGTAAGTGAGTTTCATATAAATCAACGTCATGACAGGCAAGCAGCAGCCGCCGAAGCCGCTGGCGGCGCGCGGCGCGGCGGAGGCGGCGTCGTTCGGGCCGTTCTCGGGCGGCGCGCGCGGCCTCGTGCAGCGCTCGCCGCTCATCCGGCACGCGCCGCCCGCCGCGCCCGCCGCGCCGCCCGCCACGCGCGTCTCCGCCAACACCGAGAACCAGGCCTTCCTCAACGATGTCAGTACAATATATCTAACTAGCTTTATTTAAATATATTTTTGTATCCACTGATGTTTCTGATTTCCGTAACACAAGTGCTTAAGGTACTTATTTCCTTCGGCGTAGACAAATTTAAGCACTAAAGACAACAAACACTTTTAAAATTGTATATTATTTGAAAAAGGAAATATTTTGGAAAAAATTGTTACAATTTTTTTTTCAGTTGGTGCAACATGTATTGGAGGGCGAAGGGGTGGGTTGGCTTAAACTTAACCGACTCAAGAAGCTCATGGAAGATGAGTCCTACAGGAATATGGTGCTCAGTAAACTAAACAGGAATTTCAACAGGAAAGCCACGCCCAACGACAAAGTTGATGATGTGGTAAGTGATATTTTAAAACCATAAATAGGTATCTTTTTACATGTATTGTATGTACATTGCAAGTCACATAAAAGATTCTACCTATAATTCGAGGTATTAGACTTAAAGTTAATATATTTTCTAACCTTTTCTTTATTAAACTTTTGTACATCATTTCGTTGCAATCAAATTAAGGTTTAGCCTAATACTCGCCACGCCCATGTCGCTGCTTGTATTCGTCCCGCGCCTAAGATTAACTCGCTATATTCCAGTTCGTAAGCAAGCCAGTATGGAAGGGCATGTTGAAAGTACTCCAAGCGGTGGTCCACGGTCTCGAGCACACATACTCCAACTTCGGTCTGGGCGGCATGGCCTCTGTGTTCCAATTGGCGGAGATGGCTCACACCCACTACTGGAGCAAGGAGGTGGCGGGACTGGAGCACGCCGCGCTGCTGGACCCGAGCCGCCGCGACCTGGACACGCCCTCGTCCTCGCCCTCCTCCAGGAAGAGCTCGCAAGCAGGTAATGGTGAGGCGGTTCTCCTTACTACTCGAAACCGGCACGTTCTGGGTCATTTCTCTCCCCAAACTTACGTCCGCATTAGGCACCGCCCAACGACGGAATGAGCCGAGGTCGAGCCACGTTAGGGGGCACCGTCAGGTAAACGTTGTTTAATTTTTTTAAGGGTGAGAGCCTTCCGCTCCCTCGCAAGTCCGGTGATGATGACGAGGCTACTCCAAGCCATCATCGTATGTCAGTTAGGAAAAAAGTGCAGGCGGTGGTCCATAGGCGGCATGGAGTCATTAATGGAGACAGGAGGTGACGTAGCTGGAGCAAGAATTCAAGCAGGAAATGTTACTAGTGGTGGTCCATAGGCTTGGCGGCATGACATCGGTGGCCCAGCTGGCGGAAATAGCAAGATCACTGGGTTGGATGCTGTTGATCAAGCTTATAGTGTAAGGAGGTACCAGAGTATGGTGACTGAAGTTTTAGTTCCGACCTTGGATTTAAATATTTAACGTACATCCTAATCATCGTTCCGTTTGATCCAATCTTGTGAAAAAAAGATTAATGCATTGAGAAAGATTGAGACAAATCTAGTTAGACTGCTACCTTAATTAAGTTTAATTTTACTTATTTTCTTTTAGATGTGCCCATAGTAAACTACCCAGAAATGGATCCAAACGACACGCAGAGCACCACAGAGATGTTCAAAGACATGTTGAACCAAAAAAGGAACCTTCTGTTTAGTAAGCTGACCTCATTTGAGTCTGATGTGAGTAACACATTCAATACCCAATATATTATGTCAATGTCGTGTCATTGTTGCATGGTAAAGGATCAGTCTGAGTATTCGTTATACTCGTATTTATGTATTGATGTTTAATTGAATAACATATTATTATTATCTTCTTGAGCATGATATCAATTGTGTTCCTAACTTATTAATGTCCATATTATTTTTTATATTTGCTGTTGGAAAGTGTGTCTTTGTTCAATAAAATTACTTTTGCTTTCCTTCTTATCTAAGGTATGAAATTAAATAATAAAAGCAAATATGTTTGCATTAGATATTACACCTAAAATAACTATGGCAAAATTAAATACATTCATGCGTTCTCGTCAACTCCAAAAAATTTAAATCTTTTTTATGTTCCACAAAATTTCAACCTTCAAGGATAAGTTTATTTTCAAATATGAGCTGTACTTTCTAAATTTCACCTTATCTTATCTACGTACCAAATTGGCATTAAATTTTAATAATAACAATGTAAACCCTGAATCGGGTTCATAAATGCGTTTTTTTTCAAATTTTAACTGAAAACCCTCTGAATATAAAGAAAACCAACAAAATCGCGCCGCACATTGTTTGAAGTTGCTTAAAAATATTAAGGTGCTACCTCGTTTAAGCAGCATTTAAGGGGTTTATAATTTCTAGCTATAGGGATTCAGCAGTGAATGATTTAAATGTATGCGTTACGGCTTAATTCACATTTAATAAACATATAGCCGTGAATTCAGTTCCAACTTTTGTTTCTCTACATTACTTTTGAAGATTACATAACTAATCATAGTTTTATAATATTCAGCTACTAGAAGTAGTAGTAGTAGAATTCATCTTTTGACTAGGTCTTCTGACAGATTACTATATCTTTTGTTTGTTGGTAACTACTATAAAGTTACAGAAAGCCGGCAAAAATTATCATACTAGTTAGTTATATAGTAAGTACTACACCAAGATGAGTCGGTAAGTGCGGTTGCGAGGTAGCGCCTCAAGTTAGTTACGGCGGGTAGTGCGGGCGATACGCGAATTTACAATCATCATGAATGCATGACGAACGAGATATAACTACGGCATATATCCCTCGTACGATACGCGCGTACGGCATGTTGCCTCACGGCCCTTTGTGGTGGCAGGCGGCGCCCTCGTCCGAGTGCTCGGGCGACGAGAGCGGCTCGATCACCACCAACCGAGCCAATCTCTACGACCACCGCGCCTCGTTTAAGTCCAACCTATCTGACACTGATGTCATGTTCCTCAATGTAAGTCCTAGTGCGTGTTGTGTTTAGCTTACGCTCTCCGTACGTCGGTGGCGGTGTGACGTTGATCTGTCGTTTTCGTACTAGTTTTAATACTGCAGTCGATTGATAGGAAAATATTGATTGACCTTTAGATAGTGGTAATACCGCCAATGGCACTTTTGATAGTATCGATGGCTTTTAATTAATGCCAACTGTCAGTTGTCAAACTGTCGGTATTTTCGTATAACTGTTTTGTCTTTTCTTCAAACCGAGTAAATTTCAATCAATCTTTCATTAAATTTAATACCTACTTGACTATTTTTTATCTGTATAACGAAAACAAAAGATCGACGTCACGGTTTCAATAGAATGTAGTGCATAGTTGACATTGCAATGTCCATTCAAGTATAATGTGTGATCTATCCCCATTAGTTACTGTCCGCTTCCGCTGTTGACAAATGGCCATTGAAAATTGGCAAGATTTTAAATTCAAAATTGAAAACACAGGCTATTTGTCCCCATTCATTATGTACTGCATGATCTGCCTAATATTATGTGTAAGTAGTGTAGTAGGTAAGTGCTAAAAGTGTCTTTTTTATGTATTCGTCTCTTGCGATGGGGGACCGTATAACTGGGTCTAAACGACTCGACGGATAAGGATTTCTATTGTAATTTATATCCGTAAGTAATGTTTTCAATATTTTACAACACCAAAACACATAGCACAAAGTCTTACGAACGTTCAAAAACAGCAATATTATGGAAAAGTAACACGATATTGCTATAAGAAAAGCCTGTTATTAGAAACATGACGCAGCGGACTAGTATCACACTCGTAGACACATGCTGAACTAGCGCACATAGCGATAATGCGCCTTATTGCTGTGTAATACTGCTCACATTCGCGCGCAGGTGGCCCGAGGGGGAGCTGGGAAGCCGCGCGCGTCCAGTGTGTTCTCGTCCAAGTCTTCGCTGAGCGGGTACCGGCCGCCCGTCGGGGTGCCGACCACGTCGCCTCTGACGTCACCCGATACGGCGAGGACTTACCTCTATCAGGGCCTAATCGGTAAGAACGTACTATAAGTAGAGCTGTCTGCATTTCTTGCTTAATATGACAATTATAGTCGGCAATTTGGTACCTAATAATGTGACCATTACCCACCCACACTGAATTTAGTTCATTTCATTCGATATCAAATACTGAACTTATTTCTTGAATGTAATGCGATAAAAGCATTTAGGCGTTCTGGATTAATAGTAAATAATGAATAATGCAGTGCTACGAAGTTTTATTTGCCCAATTTTGTTTTCCGTGTACGTACATGTTTGTCTTCACACCTTATGCAAGGTGACAAGCGCTTAGACACGTGGCGTTTGTTTAAAATTAACGCATTCGTTTTTGGAAAACCAATCTTATACATCAACGTATAATCAACACAACCTTATTGTAACTATCTCGGTTGTAGGTAAAGAGAGATCGAACCTATGGGACCAAATGCAGTTCTGGGAGGACGCATTTCTAGACGCGGTGAGCCAGGAGCGCGACATGATCGGCATGGACCAGGGCGCCAACGAGATGATGGAGCGCTACAAGTGTCTGAGCGAGACGGAGCGCAAACGCCTAGAGCACGAGGAGGACAGACTGCTCTCCACCGCTCTGTACAACTTAACCGCTGCCATGGTGTTGTTCGTTGTCGAGGCGGATATTGTACGGAACAAGGTCCGCCGGCTGCTCGCTAAGAGCCACATAGGACTGGTGTACAGTCAGGAAGTTAATCATCTCCTCGATGTTGTACACACACTGGTAAGTGCGATAGTTTATTAAAGTTACAGGTAATCAAATGTTTTACAAATCAAACTTGAAACAGGATGCAACATATTTTTTTACTCTTTTCAGAAGATAGGAGTCAATATTCTATTATTCTAATTTACTTTTCTCTCATAGTCTGGAACTTGAGTATCTATAGTTAATTCCATATAAAATCAATTTAGTACATCTGAATGAACACTTCTGAATGTGATCGTCACTTAAAATATGAACGTTCTCGATTGTGTACGTTATAGCACGGGAACGACATCGAGCTGAAGCCGCTGGGCTCTCGGCAGCTGCGGCGCGCGTCGTTCACGGTGCACGAGGGCGACGCGAGCGGCGAGCTGCGCTTCATCGAGGTCCGCGACGACGGGCTCGTGCTGCGCTCCACGCAAGGTACGGGATACTAGCGCGAGCGTGACGTCACGCTGCCAGGGGCGTAGCTACTGAGAGCCGAAGCCGCTGGGTCGCAACAGCTGCGGCGCGCGTCGTTCACGGTGCACGAGGGCGACGCGAGCGGCGAGCTGCGCTTCATCGAGGTCCGCGACGACGGGCTAGTGCTGCGCTCCACACAAGGTACGGGATACTAGCGCGAGCGTGACGTCACGCTGCCAGGGGCGTAGCTACTGAGAGCCGAAGCCGCTGGGTCGCAACAGCTGCGGCGCGCGTCGTTTTCGGTGCACGAGGGCGACGCGAGCGGCGAGCTGCGCTTCATCGAGGTCCGCGACGACGGGCTCGTGCTGCGCTCCACGCAAGGTACGGGATACTAGCGCGAGCGTGACGTCACGCTGCCAGGGGCGTAGCTACTGAGAGCCGAAGCCGCTGGGTCGCAACAGCTGCGGCGCGTGTCGTTGCGTCGGGCTCGTGCTGCGCTCCACGCAAGGTACGCGGCAATAGCCGACGCTAGCCTAGTGACGTCACGTAGGGGGCGTGGCTACTGAGAGCTGAAGCCGTTGGGCTCTCGGCAGCTGCGGCGCGCTACGTTTTGATAAAGCTGCTATAACTAGTCGTAGCACTACTACAAACACACTACAGTACTACAAGAATGATAAAAATAGATCAATCAAAAATATGATTGTCACAACTCCATGTCGCAGTACTATATACTACGTATATAGCTGTAAGCCAGACACGACTATTAGTTGTTACTACTAGAACACCGTAACACCACTACGTGTAGTCATGTGATGTCTACGAATATTTGGAGCAGTACTTCTACGAGTAAACTAAGCAGCACTTCTACGAGAAGTCGTAGCAGAACTTCTACGAGTAGTCAGAGCTGTACTTCTACGAGTAGTCGTAGCTCTATATTTACGCGTAGTCGTAGTAGCACTTCAGCACTACGAGTAAGCGTAGCAGTACTTCTACGTGTAAACGTAGCAGTTCTGCAGCAGAATCACTCGCGACGTGAAGATTAAAGGGAACTCATACACGTATTTATGTTTTATTTCAGGGACAATAATTGAGAGGTGGTGGTACGAGAGATTAGTGAACATGACGTACAGTCCAAAAATACGAGTTTTGTGCCTTTGGAGGAAGAATGGTGGTCAGACGCAACTTCATAAATATTACACCAAAAAGGTTAGTGATATATTATTCTTTTTTAGAATCCAATGGTATTCTTTCATATAAATGTTGATTTTGGTAAAAAGTTTGGTTATTATTATAAACTCAAAAAGTCTCAATATAATGTAGGCTTCTTCCAAGCACTACGAATCCTCAAAAACAACACTACCAGCGTTTCTGAATGTCGATTCTACGGAGAACACTGCACTATAAGTCCCTTTAATGTTTGGGGTAACAATGTCAGATATACCTACACACACTGCACTGTGTATTGCAGTGCAAGGCGCTATACTACTGCATCAAAGAGGCGATGGAGAAGAGCGGGCGGCGGCAGGACGCTGCCGAGCTGGGCGGCGAGTTCCCCATACAGGACTGCGCCTCCGGGGAGGGGGGACTCATACAGGTACGGGGCTTCCCCCGTAGACTAGATGCTCTAATATCATCTGCAGAATAGATGCGACCACTCCTAGGTAGTCGCATCTATTTTGCAGTGCAAACAGCAGTTACTGAAAGTAAGTATGGGCATTGGCGTACCCAGCTTCTGGGTCAGGGGAGAAATCATATTTCACCAGGTGACTATCGATAAAAGTACTAGTGAAAAGCGTCGATGGCCGAGTGGTTATGGTCATTGCTTGTCATGCGAGAGGTCGCCAGTTCAAACCCTGCCACGTACCACTGTGTTTTAAATTGTTTCGATTATTCGACGCATTAAAACTTGCACACCTATGAAGAAATTCGAAGGTTGTGTAGTCAAAAAACCCGCACTTGGCCAGCGTGGTTGACTAAGGTTGTTAGCCGTGTAGGCCCGTGCCCCAGCAATGGGTACGTATATGGTCTGGTGATGACTTAGTAGGGACGAAAAGATTATCCAGGGGTGGCTGATGTCCCCCTTTACGATAAAAGTTACGATTACTATGGCACTATTGGAAACACAACTGTGCCCTAAAATTTGATAATTCTTCTTGAAAAGAGCTATAAGAGTGCTTTTTCAGTTTGTTCCTAAAGTCTTAGTCTTAGTAAATAGTCGTTGTCTGACAGATCTCTAAGCATGACTCATCATGACATTAAATTATTTTTAGGAGATTAGCATACAAGAATTCTAAAATGTATTATGTGTATTTGCCTAATTGATCGTGTTTTTTAACGTTCGAAGGTGTGCATGGAGGGCGTCGGGCTACTGTTCCACCACAGCAAGGTACGTCCCTTCGCTTTCACTGTTCTTATCTTTTTGTCGGCTTATACGCTACGCCATGATATACCAAAACGGTTCAATACACGTGAGCTGCCAAGTGAAACCAATTTTGGTATAATCATACATAACATACAGGTAAGGTGTCTGTCAGTGTCTCTGCTTAATTTGGATATCTCTTGGTACATTGGACAATATCGTAGAGTGGCGCGCAAGCACTTGTGCGCCAGTCTGCGGCCGGGCCAGCGCTTCACCGTACTGTACTCAATATTGTCTCAGTGCCGTTAGCGCGTTGTAACGTTGACGAAGCTTCATCACCCCAAGAAGACGATTTTGACTTTATGATTGCAGTTCAACCGACTAACCAACCGACTTGCTCAAATAAATCTGCTGTCCCGACGACAGCACTAGTAAAACATTAGACAACCCACCCAATTATGTTATTTAAATATCAGTTGGTCTTATCAAACCCCTAGTTATTTATACCCGAATGCAAGGACCACTCAAACTTTCCTATTTCGATTTATATTCATATATTTTTTAATTATCTAAATATTATATATTGGATATTTATTTCAGTATTCATATATACTTTATGGACATTTTAGTTCATTTATCTTATCGTCGTCGAACGAATTTGTATTTTCTGATAATTATTTAATTATATTTATTAATATTAATTTAATATACAGCTTCTGTCGAATTAAAAATCCAGTATTTTGCCCTTCAATATCTTTCTCTATTACTAATTCGATGTAATAGCTTAGTTTTTATACATCTTAAGGTAAACCGTTGTCCATGAGAGTTTGGTATTGGTACTCGTAACGAGGTGCATGCGCTTGCCGCAGCCGGCCGCCGGCCCGGGAACTTTTGAGATGGTCCTTGGACGCGCTCGCCCGCCCTCAACTAATCTTCTTTTTGTCTGTTTTACTCTTTCCGGACACGCCGAACCCGCTGCGCTAAAGGATTTCGAGGTACACAGTGGCTCATTCACTAGTAATGGCGACCTTTACGACCTTCATGATCTCGGTCGCGGTCCCGCGCGACGCGCCGCGATGATCGTTCGAGGTCGTAGGGCTTTACTTGTAGTTTTGAGGCTTACCGATTGTTTTAGCCGTTGTTAGCATTGTATTAGTTCTCCCGAGTGCGGCGAGCGCCATGCGCGCGGTCGTGCATGCACATAGACGCCCTTTGTTTATTATCTGTTTATATTATCGCACCCGACAGCTTGCATTCGTTATCGTGGATCGTCCGGCGAGCGGTCTCGATAGTCGCTCTAGCACGTTGTGCCGAGTTTAGTTCGTTCGTCCCCTATCACCCTCGTGCCGTCAGCGTTAGCTAAGCGGACGCGAGTCAGAGGTCAGTCGTAGAGCATTCGCCATCTCACAAGTTCTGGTGCGGCCCGGGCCAGTCCGCACGCTGACGTCCCCTCCCGCCGCCTCCGCCCGCTCATTGCAGTTTCAATTCAACACTAAGAAACGTAACATCTTCAATGAACTCTCCCGCTCTCCGAGGCGGTCGCGCGATGACGTATCAAAGTTATTATCGTTGAATTACAAACTGGTGTGAGTTTCGGTGCACTAGCCACGGGCCGACTCGTGCCGGACGCGCTGTGAGGGTGGCTAGTGAATCGAGTTCTAGTCTGCATTCTGCTGCTTGCATCGCATGGACGCATGAGCTTACTGCATTTTAACTTAGATGCTGTATCGATATGGTAGTGTGGTGCATAAAGAAGGGAGGATACCTGGCTTATGCGATCTTGTCTATCGAATAAGACGGTGTGGTCCCTACTTTTTTGTTTCAACTAGACTAGGTACAAAATGATTACGCAAATAACTACCTCCTGTTTTAGCCATTTTACCGCACATCACACCAGAATGCGTTGATAGAGCACACAATTGTGCACAACAAATCCTAGATACTTTTATGAAAATTTTGTTGCTATTATAACAATTTGCGGAACCATAAATGAAGTAATATTTACCCTATATGTGTTCAGTGTTCAGCTTTTGATGTTAAATGCATGTGTAGGTATAATATTACGTAATTAAATATAATTTAGTTAATGCTATGCCTTAGATGTTCGGTCCAAAATATATTATTTTACTTATATACGGTTTATTTTTCCTGTTAATAAAGAAATTTAAACAATCATAATACTTATTATAGGAAATCCATATGAAATGAACAATCACCAACCATTATTATTGAATAGTAATATCAGTCATTAGTACTAACATATTGCCGATTTGAAATACTTTGACATGTGTGAATATACCTACTTAAGAAAAAAATGTACCATACCAGCACAGCTTTACGCATCGACATTTAGTTCAATAGTCAGCATTTTTGGAAACACAATTTCAGCTGCATAACCTAATTATTGTGCGCAAGTAGTACAATAATTGATGAAAGTAAACAAATTCATACAGATATTTTTATCGTTGCATTTCAGTTTTTTGTGCGGCTTGATCACATTAGAAAATGCTTCACGCAGAACGGCGGTATCTTCGTTTTAGAAGAATTTAGTAAGTATACTTTACATAATTATTATATTAATTTATTTACAATAGTACCCAGTACAATTCAACAAACTATTTGACAACGCGATATTCACTAATATAAGAATTTGAAATAGAATCCGTTTAATGAAAAAGCACGTCAGTTCTATGAAATTTCTGTAGCTTATATCGTTTATTAGTGGCGTTTGGATATCAAAAACCTTACACGTCATACAGCCGAAACAATTGGCACATTTTTATTTTTCAAATACTTAGCTTCAAATTTTTCTTTTCACATAACCCATGTACTTGCGACCTCATCCAGGGGCTCAAGGAAGTTAGGGTAGAACTAGGGCAAACAAGCCTTTTTAAGAGAACGATTAATCATAGAACATTGTTTTCATTTTCAGATCCAAAAACACGGCAGATAATCCAGAGGAAGTACAAATCAATAATGGCAAGTAACGACCAGTGCTATCCGGAGTTGTCGTTTTGTTTGTCGTCCTCTTCCGTTGTTGATTTACCTCCCCTCTTATGTTGTAGGCAGAGAAAGTAGTGCTTGACCTCCACCGTTTCTTCTCCATATGGCTTTCTCGATACTATGTCCAGACCAATGGAACTGACCTGAATTATGCACCTTACGTTTCGTAGCCCATACGGATGTATGTACCTACACTGTTATTTTATTTTTGCATGTTACTATCTGCTTTTAAGTGTTTCTGTGAATTCTATTTCTAAGGATCTGCGCTGAATTATTTGCTTTTAATTTCAATCAATTTTACAATAAGGTAAGTAAGGGTTACAAGCATTTACAATATAATTTTAATTAAGAATTCTGTATATTTTGGGTGTTAACCCTTTAACGGGCAAAAGGATTTTAATTAAAACCCCTTAAAGAGTTAAGTTCAACCGCCTATAGTTAGAGTCATTTTGATATAATACATTGCTCAAAGCTTTATAAGTGAAAATGAATGTACTAACAGTAAGTAATAAAAATAACAAATTTGCTTTATCTACTAAACGTTTTTCAAATAATACAATAACGCTTTGCTAATTTTTTCAGCGAAATTTTGCACTTTACTTATTTTGAACTCTCGCTTTAACTTATAAAAAGACATTCGTCCGTTAATCCCTGAATATCTAGGATTATTAACAATGATAAATAATTAGTATCCGGAAATGTGTATTAAAGTAAAATAAAGACGAGCGATTTAAGAAAAAAAAACTTTTATTAATGTAACTTTAAAATGTAATGCGCGTCAAATCAAATACGGTTATTGTTAAAATAATGTGAATAGATATGTTCGACATCGGTTGTATTATAGCAACTACCTAAATTAATAAATGAAACTCCTGAGTTTGGCTTAGGAGTTAATCTTTATAAATTTTAATAGGTATATATGTTGTTTTATTTCATTGCTCCCGATATTTCGGCACAGCAGCAGTTGACCCGTGATCATGACGCAGTAACGTAACATGTAACAGTGCCGAAATATTTCTCTTATAAATAAAACAACATATTAAATATCTCTAACGTATACAGTTTTCCAATGTACGTAACCAAAACTGTTTAAAGTTAAGTGTACTTAATTAATACGTATAATAATTGAATCGTTTACGTTTCAATGATTAACTTCGTACAGTACTGTCACTTAAAACTCATGGTAGCGCACAGCGCATTAAAAGTGACAGACTCGATATCGCCTATATAAAAAAAGGTTTTTAACGTACGTAAGTTTTCGATAGCTAACTAAGAACTAAAATTGATAGTACTTATGCAAAAAACAATTCGATAGGTTTTTAACGTACGTAAGTTTTCGATAGCTAACACATGTTAGCGCTACAGTTGTGTTAAACAAAATGGCGGGTTTGCAGGCGGACCAAATATGTTACGCGGTGTTGTGCGTGTTCTCGTACTTCGCGGCGGGCCAGGAGCAGAAGAAGGCCATCCTCGAGCAGGCCGCGCGCGTGCCGCCCGCGCTCGCGCCGCCCGCGCGCTCGCCCGACCCGGCCCGCACCTCGCCCAAGAGGGTCAGTCCACAGGTAATGTAAATCACTACATGGTATAAAGCTTTCCGCGTTTGTCTGTCTCCTGATTTTGATGCGGTTTTTTATTAATAGATAGAGGGATTTAAGAGGAAGGTTTTTATGTAGGTATAAGTAGTGGCCCGCCATCGCTTCGCTTCCGGTAATCCTTTATTAGCGGATGCCTACGTCATAACATCTACCTGCATGCCAAATTTCAGCCAGATCCGCCCAGTGGTTTGGGCTCTGCGTTGATAGATTACTATGTCAGTCAGTCAGTCGCCTTTGAGTTACTTTGTTTGAGAAGTCCGATTTCAGAAAAAGTAGCCCATTGGGTACCAGTTTCTATTAATGATTATGAAAGCTGAGTGTCTGGCGCAGTTTTTAAAGTTTCTTAGGAGCCACGCAGCTACCTCCTAATATTTTCAATTTAAAGTTGAAATTGTAAGACATTATTTACAGAACGTAATTTTTCAGTTTGTACCATCATTTTGAGAACTTCCATATAAGTTATGGAGACAAATATTTTAGGCATTAAAAACTCATGAAAATTGATTTGCAAAAAGAATTTTTCAAAAAGTCAAATATTTTTTCTTTAGAATATTTTTAGTCGCTTAGGTCAATTATTCTGAAAAGTTTAGAAAAAAAATCATAACTCGAAAACTATAAAAAATCGCGGAACATACGTGGGGGTGTTTCGGATACCCCACGGAGTGTTCTGTCTCAGGACTTCCGCTTGACACTACTTTTTGGGACACCCTGCATATAAGTATGTATTTAGATTGACACCCGAAGCGAAGCGAGGGCTGGTCAATAATAAAACAAATAAACATGGTTTCCTTTATGATAGGCATGCAATGGTCTTTACACTCTATTAAAGATAGGTTTAATAAAAAAATTAATAGAAAACATTTTTCGTATTTTTCTTAAACTAATTGTAGTATTTTTCTATATAATGAAGAATTTTCTCCTAAAGGTACCTTCTTCCCATAAGTATATTGAAGTAAGATAGACAACTGTCTCCTATTAATTAACAAAGACAGTCGTCAGTGCTAAGTTGATATAAGACACTACTAGTTTTTTTTCAATAATCACACCGTTTTGAAAACAAGTACCTACGATTTGTATTATATGATTTGATTTTATGCTACAATTGTAAACTTTTACAGGTGGAAAGAAAATCTCCGGTGAGCCGAGCGGGCGAAGCGCGAGCGGTGTTCGCAAAGGGCGAGGGGAGTGCCGGTACCGCGGGGTCTGTGGGGACCCCGGGTACATTGGGGTCTGCGGGGTCCGGGGGTCCTTCGGGCCCGACGCGGGAGGAGCCCCCGCGGCGCGCGCAGACCGATCCTCCGCCGAAAGACACGCCCGAGCGGACGCCGAGAGAAGTGGCCGAGGGCGTCGGGGGGTGAGTGTTTGTCCATTATGATTTCTTTATTATACATGCGAAAGCTTGTCAGTATGCGGATGTATAGATGTCATGCCTACTGGGAAACGAATTTTTTTTAATAAATATCTTTTTACAATCAACGATTATTCACGTTATCTTGTTAATGTATGGCTACATACTGTTAAGACATCAAAGCAACATACTCAGATACTATATTTCAGAACACAATGCTTTATTCAACTGCACGCATGCATGGAGTCCTAAAGCAAAGCCAGTTGATACGTCGTATAGTATCTATCTGAAAGACGTATGAACCGAATAGGGAATATGCATAAATCTGCAATCTTGAATTTTTCAATTTTCATAAGTTGTATGAAAAAAGGCTTAACCATATACTAAAATGTGAAATAAAAATGAAAATCGGTTCACAAACGAAGGATTTGTAAGGAATTAAAGTTAATTTTCTATCTCTTTCTTACAAAACGGAGTTTTTTATGGATCGCGTATGGCCGTAGTGTAATTGTGACGTCATCTGCCATATCGGATCTCTCTGTCCACCCGGGTACTTTAAACAGCTATATCTCGCTTGTCGTTAAAGTAAATTGAAAAATAGAATAACATTCATATTTCTTAGATATTAAAGATTGATTTCTATAATAAAAAAAAATGTGTGCATATTCCCCATTGTAACGGATTGTTGGTCGTGTCGCGTCCAGGTCTGGGCGCGCAGGCGGGTCGCGCGCGGACAGCCTGCCGCCGCGCCGGCCGCCGCCGCCCGCGCCGCACGCGCGCCTCGCCCGCGCGCACTCCGCCGCCGTGCCGCCGCGCCCCGCGGACCCGCCGCTGGTGAGCACACAAACGAGCACGAGTACACACTACAAATATATACACACTAGCTGTGCCAGCGACTTCGTTCGCGTTTTCCCCCGTTTTTTACACATTTTCCATTGTATCTTTGCTCCTATTGGTCGCAGCGTGATGTTATATAGCCTAAAGCCTTCCTCGATAAATGGTCTATACAACGCAAAAAGATTTTTTCAAATCGAACCAGTAGTTCCTGAGATTAGCGCGTTCAAACAAACAAACAAACAAACAAACAAACTCTTCAGCTTTATAATATTAGTATAGATTCATCTACGAACCCACACATCTACACAGACATACGATGATGGCTTGAGGAAGCCTCGTTATCATCACCGGACTTGCGGGAGAGCGGATGACTCTCACCCCTAAATCGAGCCCGAGTACACAGTACTTCTTACATATAAATAGACACGCTCATATACGAACACATACATCTACACGAGTTCACGACACAGACGAAAGCATACGTGCCTGTTGGAGGATACGCGCGCCTAAGGGGTTTAGGTACCTAAACACATCATTATCAGCTCATATACGTTCCCACTTCTGGGGCACGGTCCTACCCTAAACTAGGGTAATAAGGCCTTCGTCAACCACGCTGGCCAAGTGCGAGTTGGTTGACTAAACGCGTTTCTACTAAACACGTGACGAAACTGCGGTCGTAACGGGGTTATTTCACTTTGACACACCAGGCCTGCTTACTGAAGAGGAAACTTTGCTCTTTCAATTGAGATCAGCCAAGTGCGCAGGACATATTATAGTGCACAAGTGTACGCGCAAACACAAGCGCACTCTCTATTCCCTTACTCTCATAATTCGGTGAGACGGAAATCCGACATGACCGATGAGAGATCGGACCACCGGCTTAACGTGCTTTCCGAGGCACGGGCGTTCAACCGCCAACTTCCCAACTCCGGGCTGAGTAATTTGATTACAGAAAATCTCACACAAATTTTGCCCGACCCCGGACTCGAACCGGGGACCTCTCGGTCCTAACGCAGCATTTGCTACCAATAGACCAACGAGGCAGTTAAAAATCTGAAGTATAAGAAATGCTAAATGATTGCAGATCCCGCCGCGGACGGGCGCGGGAGGCGTCCGGCCGGCCGGCCCGCCGCCCGCGCTGCCGCCGCGACAGCTCTCCGCCGCCGCGGACCTCAACACTGTGCCTAAGTCAGTTTAAATTATTTATCTAACTGTTTTATGCTATAATTTTAAAATCTTGATAAAAATACTATTATTTAATTATTTACACATAAAATAAATAATAATATAATATAAATATTTCATAACATCACGTACATTGATCTGATCCAGTGTTATGTTACAGGTATCAGAATCAACAGTGGATACACAAATATACTTAAATATATTTAATAATACACCTAGACACGGAACAAACACCGATGTTCGTCACACAAATATTTGTCCCGAGTGGGAATCGAACCCACGACTCTTGGTAGTAGTCGAACCGTAGGTAGTAAACCTGGGTCACTAACCACTGTTCTACCGAGCCAGTCAAATATTATAACGTAAGATACTAAACAGTACAACTGACTTATATACTGTGAGGGTGTAGCATGTATTAGGATAATGTTGTTAAAATTACTGTACCTAAAGAAAAAAGGTTTCGATTAGTGTCAGGAGGTGGTTAAATAATCTTTGACGTGGAAGCTACTCATTAACAGTCAAAGCTGTGTGCTTTGAGTGTCGATCAGTACCTACATATTTACATACATAAAACTCGCCTTATTCCCAGGGGGGTAGGCAGAGATCACTTCCTGCCACGATCCTGGCACTCAACTTTCGCTTCATTCACATCCATCAATCTCTTCATTCCAAAATTGCACCCAATAAGTCTTTATTTGTAATTTATTTTATAGTATGTTGGTAATATGTATACTGCAATCGTTTTGCTATGACGTCACATAGGAGTTGTGTGAACACACCATTAAAATAGTGTAAAATGAATTGAGTAAGGGCCAATTTTTCAATGGCTCGATAAAACTTAACGGACGAATAAATTATAAGCCGATAAAAATAAGGACACGTCGCTACTGACACTCACTCTTAGAAATAAAACACCCATAATTTGGTTGTAGTTTAAGTCACCTATTAGTTTTATCTGGCCATTGAAAAATCGGCCCTTAAATTATTAATCATCTTAAATATACATTTATAATTAAATCGTAGTCTACATCGCGTGCCGTGGCAACCTTTAATAAAGATTAGTACTTGGCTTTAAGTTTATGTTGTTTTTATTTATTTTTATTAATTAATAAATAAATAAATAAATAAATATTACGCAACATCACATACATTGATCTGATCCCGTGGTAAGTAGCTTTAGCACTTGTGTTACAGATATCAGAATCAACAGTGGATACACAAATATACTTAAATATACTTAATACACACCCAGACACGGAACAAACACCGATGTTCATCACACAAATATTTGTCCCGAGTGGGAATCGAGCCCACGACTCTTGGAACTATAGGTAATGAACCTGGGTCACTAACCATTGTTCCACCGAGCCAGCCAATTTGTACCAATGTTATAATAAATAAATAAATATTTCCCATGTGCAGGACGGCGGCGGCACCGGGCGGTCCCGGGGCGGGGGCGGGAGCGGGGGCGGCGGCGTGGGCGGCGGGGGCGCGCGCGCGGCACGCGGAGTTCGTGATCCCTGCGCGCTCCGCGCGGCGCTCCTCCACCAGCGACCGGACCTAGCCGCAACCCCGCCCGCGCTGCGGCCTGCCCGCGACTGGAACTACTCAATCCTGACCCATTAGGCGGATATTTCTTATAAATTTGACAATTCGGTCTTCATTTTTTCCTAACTGACTTACGATGATAGCTCGGAGTAGGTAGCCTTGTCATCACCGGACTCGCGGGGGAGCGGATAGCTCTCACCCCTATCCGGTCTTCGTATACTTCGTTTTCGCTTAAGGCCATCCCTACGTTACGAGGATGCGGGACGCGGTCTCTACAAAACTGTCGCGTAGATTTTAATAGAGTCTCGCGTCCTTGTGACGCGTCGTTGAATCTTAAGACGCTTACGAAATTTCATAAATATGACCTCTTTTGTGTTTAAACAAACAAATGTTGACCTAATAATATTTTTTGGTTTGAAAAATGTGTCTATCGGGTCAGGATTCTATCGGATCTATTGTACCTAGCGACGGTCGACTCCGTAAGTTACGAGCGCGAAGCCGACGCGTGACGCGTTCGTCGGTGACGATTCGATTGTTACCCACGAAGTCTGTGCGACCCTAGTGCGATTTACCCGTAATTATTACGAATCTGCAGGTTTTTCAGTGTCGTAAATAACGGTAATGTTTGAAATCGAAAAATTAAACATGTATTCCACCATTGAAAAATAAGTAATTTGCTGCTTTATTCAAAAAATTATCTCTTATATATTTATAAATATGTTATTCGAAGGTCGCACTAGATACGCTCGGCCTCTGTAGGTGTAACGAGCACGAAGGAACACTTCAGTCACTGGCGCGCCGCAGCCCCAACGTAGGATATTCCGGCGTAACTAGGATACCTAGCACCGACCCACGAGGAACTCGTCCTGACCGGGAACGGCTCTCGAAGTAAGATCCCGACGTTCAACCAGATGCGTCGAGCGGATTCAATATTGTACAATAAATAGAATGTAACAAAACAGCTTTATCACAAATTAACATAAGTATTAGTATAACCTAGCTGCCTAGTTACCATTTACCAAAGATGGAAAGATTTGTTGTATTAAAATCATGTTGAATTTAAAAAAATAATAATTATGTTACAACGTGTTTCATTTACGTTACATACGTTCCGCCGGTTTGTATTCGAGTTATTTTTGTTCCTATAAATATGTATTACATATCGCATTATATAACAATAAAATCGTTCCATATTTAAGACACCCTAAGAGTATCGTTTTGGGAGTGTCAGTAACTATGAACGAATCAAATTAGTTAGGGATTTATATGTTTTTTATTAACATGAAAAACATTTGGAACATAACATTATCCCTGAGAAATCGGAAGGCGTCCTTCGGGCCCCTAGTTACGCCTGTGATAGTAAAATGATGCTTGAATGTGTAACCTTGAGCAGATATAGATCACCAATGTCCCATAGTGTTATAAATGTTATAGAAACCTATCAGTGTTCCTTATGATTGGTAAATAACGAATTTTACCATAAGTCCTATGAGTATTTTTAGCCTGTTGTTGACACCTGAATAATCTATTATGTAATTTAAACCGGTAATCAATTTGAAATTAATGAAAGAAAATATGTAATTATTTAATGAGATGAGAGCTAATTAATGTTATTTTATTAAATATCTTTTGTTATAGCATAGTCGCGTTACCTATAGTATCTAAGAAATGAAATATTTACGTCGCGATTAAGTTTTTTGTTTTACAAATGTCTGTACTTAACCACCAACTAATTGTAATAACACATCAGATGAATAATTTCTGTTAAATTTTAAAATATCATACTTTATTCTCATTTGTATTGTTATAACAATTTTATTATTCTTTCTTTTAATTTTCCTATACCACTAAGTTTAAGTTTAAATAACGTTTAGAGATGTGTTTCTAAGTTAATTTCCTTGCACAGAATTAAAATTTCTGGTCACCGAGTCTCAACATTATATATTTTACCCATTTTATTTTATTTCTAAACGTTATTTTAAAAGGCAACAAATATTGTGGACTTGCCTTGTCACTTTTCTGGATACAGCCATGCAATACAATTTTTTTTGATAATTATACCGCAACAATCCTTTGTTATAGGGATTTAATAATCATGAAATATTGAGACAAAGCACACTAATTTAAAATCAACAATGATTTGAAACGCCTCATTTTAAATGTAATATGAACTGTGTACACATGTACACTTTATTTTCATAATGTACTGTACCAAAATAAAAGAGGTAGAAGCCATATTTCAATGTCATAAATAAATAATTTTTTTGTGTAATTTTGTTGTATTATTTAATCTTCGTATTGGCGAGATTCTAGGTCTAGCACCCAATAGGTACCTAGGTACTTAGTACGCTGCGTCCACAAGACACGAGAAGGTTGAGACAGAAAACTTTATATTTATTAGAATAAAAGGGACTAGAATAGGTACCTATCCCACCAAAAATATTTCCATGTAAATGTTGCCAAGACGAGTCTACAATGCTTACCTTGTGACTTTATGAGGATGTTATCAGATTTGGAGATTATTATTGATCGATGCGCCCTTGCTTTTCCAAGCCTAACTTCACATATTTTACTAAAGCTTATGCTACCTTTACGAAGATTTCATAGGCATTCGTTCAAAGTATGTGCAAGTAAACGGCCAATTATCACGTTTTGCCTAAAGTCTACTGGAACTTCACAGGCCTAACTAAGCCTGTTAAAGAGTGTCAAGTATCAAATGAAGTAAAAACAAATACATGACGGTACCTCCATATAAGTAGGGAAAATAAAAACTTAAGTTTACAAATTAAATCAGCTGAAATTTATTTTCGTGTCATAACTATTTTTGGCACAAACTTGAAACGGAAAAATCTTAGTTGTTTCGGGGAAATTTGAAGTTTTAAAATGTTACAGCCATAAACCTCACCAGAGTAGGTAGTCGTATATTCTCTGGAATGGATAATGGCTTGGAGTAGCCTTGTCATCATCACCGGACTTGCGGGGAGCACGACTATTCATGATGTTCAGATATTTTTTTAGCATAATTAAAATTAATTTTCATTGGGGCTTCAAATGCAAGAATTCCAGCTTGAAGCACACAAAATAAACGACGAAACTTTTAAAAAAGTCCCTTGCGTACCAGATTCTACGCGCGTAGAATTAGTTTTCTAGGACATGGCATTGCGTTATAGTCAGCTTCCATATCACACCACAATAGATTAACGTTATTTTATTTTAAAAGGATACGTTTTGTAACGGTAAAATATTAAGTAGGGCTAGAGTAAGTACAGTCATGTGCAGGTGGGTAGGTATAGTATCAAAGTAGGGGAGACTGGGTACGAAAGTGACAGGGTACGGTTGTGACAGTGCACATATCTCCGAAACTATCAATTAACGGTCGAGGAGTCCAAGGGGAGGGAAGTGCGCCTTGCAGGTTTGAACATGTCTCACGGTATTGCGTCAGCCGTCGCGCGAAAACAACGCTTGCAGCGACCCATATTGTATTTTGGAGACCAAAAGTAAGTATTTTTGATTGTTTTTCTTGGTGGATTGTGTCTTTATTTACACATGAATTGTTGAGTGTTGTTTTTTTTAGTATAAGCTAGACTTTAGTCGATAAAATAAAAGCAGTTATTATTTAAAACAATTAGTTCATATTGTCTTAATCTATACTAATATTATAAAGCTGAAGAGTTTGTTTGTTTGTTTGTTTGTTTGTTTGAACGCGCTAATCTCAGGAACCGCTGGTCCGATTTAAAAAATTCTTTCACTGTTGGATAGTCCATTTATCGAGGAAGGTTATAGGCTATATTACATTTTCAAAAATAGTAGGGATCCGTACGAAAAACCCAAATTTAATAAAAAAGATCAAATTTCAAACAATTTTTTACAATTTGTTTTGACAGGACGAAGTCAGTTGGGTCAGCTATTGTTCATAAAATTACACATAGATGGCGTCGTGCTTTGTACAGCATGCCATAAATGCTGTCAAGTTTGATATAACATGAGTACCTACGTGATAAGTTTTTTGGTAGTTCAAAAGATGGCACTGTGCTCTACGTATTACTTCGATATTATATTGTGGAAAAGTTTGTATGTAGGTATACCATACGTCAAATATGTGAAGTTTGTCTTTTGGAATTGATAAATTTCGAGTGCCATTAAATTACGTAAATTACCAGAAGGGTTCTGAATCGACAACATGTATCGAAAATATTCTAATTGTTGCCTTTTTTCTATTTTAATTTAACAAAATAGTCTCATCTAATTGACATATTTTAACATCGGTGTTTGTTCCGTGTCTAGGTGTGTTAATACATATATTTAAGTACATTGTGTATCCACTGTATTTTGATTTTTGTAACACAAGTGCTTAAGCAACTTACGACGGGATCAGATCAATGTATGTGATGTTGTGTAATATTTATTTATTTACATATTTTTAAGCTGTCAAAATCAGTCAGCGCTGAGCGTGTGTCGCGAGCGGATGTCAAAGCGGAGTGTTTATGACGTATTTTCGTCATTATGTCGGTGTCTAATACGTTAAAGTGCAACAACTGTAATCTAGTAGTTAATGAACTGTTAACTTTTGTGCAAAACAAGCATGAAGTGATGGATAATGAGAGTTTGGTGCGGATTTGTACGACGGCCTTTTCATTGGAGGAAATAGAAACAGCTAAGTCACTTCTTTTTCAATGCATTTCTACACAAACCCGTATGATTAAACGTAAGATTAAGGATGGTAAACGGGAAAAAGACTTGTTTGATGTTATTAATGTTTTCAAGACAATAGACCCTGAGAAAATTCCTTGTTTCGTAGCCCACGATCTAAATAAACTACCACCCATTACATTTGATCATGTAGACGTAACCAAATTGTTAAAGGATTTATTGAAGCTGCAAAGAGAGGTTAATATTATCAAAAATACATATGTGACATCCGAACAATTATTGCAAACTAAGGAAGATTTGTTAAAAGCAAATAACGATGAAGGTTTTTTGCTAAACAACGAGCACACCGAACCATACCCGGCATTGCATAAATCGTCATCGTACAGAAATATTAATGTTAAAAGAGGTGCTTGTTTGGGCAGTTTTGATTATGATAGTGGTCCGATTGGCCTTCCGCATTTGAGTTTACATGAGAAGGAACAAAAACCGTTAGCGCTAACACTGATACAAAAATCAGCTGTGACGTTCCATCTCTTTCGCACGCGCAGAAAGACATCAGCGCATGCGCGGTCCCTACTTTAGAGCGCTCTGCGTCGGTAGCTTCGGCTAGTGATCGCGTGGAGGCCCCAACTGCGGTTCCGAACCGAGAGCGCCCGAACGAACCCGAACTGCATCGCCGACCCGAGTGCGCGCTGCCTGTGGCGTTGAGGCCCACTGCGGTTCCGGACACTATCTCAGTGGTTGTGGATGATACCTACACGTCTAAGCGGACATTTGTTGATGTTGCGCGCGCGGCGGGAACGTGGAAAGAACCTAAACAAAGCAACGAATGGATTGAGGTTCAAAGGAATAGACTTAAGAATAGGTTTATAGGAAAAAAGGAATAGCTACCATTACATCTGATTGTAAGTTTAGGGCGGCTGATTTGAGGGTCCCGCTGTTTATAAATAATGTGGATAAGGGTACTACAGCTTTGGACATTGCAAATTATATTTTGAATAAAACCGAAGTGACAGTTATGTTAGAAAAAATTGAAATGAAACATCAAAAAGACTATGATGCATATAAGATATTTGTGCCAAAACATAAAATAGATTTGTTTATGGAGGATAACTTGTGGCCAGAAGGTATCGCATTTCGGCGTTACATAGACTTTAGCACCAGGAATAAAAATTATAAACCGAATGGATTTAAGTCAAACCAACAGAGTAACAAGTAAATTTATTAGTTTTAACTGTAAATCACTAACACGCTCCATAGAATGCATAAGAAAACTATGTGGAATAGCTGACATAGTAGCCCTACAGGAAACCTGGCTGTTTCAACACGATATACCACTTCTTACTACCATCGACCCCGACTTTGGTTCTACGGGCACATCAGCTATGGATACGTCTGCTGGGATCGTGCGTGGCAGGCCTCATGGTGGTGTGGCGTTGTTATGGCGGAAAAGTGCGTTCGACACGGTGTCAGTGATTCCATGTAATAATGTGCGTCTTACGGTGATAAGAGTCAGTGTTAATGATCGATCCTTTTTAGTCATGTCTGTCTACATGCCAGTCAATTCTAGTGAAAACCTAATTGAATTTACAGACTGTCTTAGTGAGATAAGTGCAATAATAGAGAGTAATGATATTGCATCAGTATTTATATTAGGAGACTTTAACGCCAAACCTTATGATCTTTTTGGTAATGAACTATTAAAATTTTGTGATGAAGAAAAATGGATTTGTGCTGACATATATAAATTGGGTTTAAATTCTGGTACTTTCACATTTTTTAGCGAGGCCCACGGTAGTACGAGCTGGCTCGATCATTGCCTAGTAACGGAGTCTGCGTGGCGGTCGGTAAGGGATGTGAGAGTACACTATGACTGCCTGTGGTCTGATCATCTGCCTCTTGAGATTAGTATAGACTTGTATGATGTTAAGCCTGTTATATTAACCAATAGAGAAGTTTTAAATAAATACAGTAAAGTGGTATGGGGGATCGTAATAAAAAGCAGATTGAAAGGTATTATAAATTTTGTCACGAAGAGCTAAGAAATATTGATTTTCCATCTGAACTAGCCAAATGTTGTGATAGCTTTTGTAGAAATCCTAATCACAAGTTAGTCATAGATAATCTTTATAATACTGTGATAGATGTGTTAAAGCGAGCAGCCGAAGCCACGTCAACATGGCGAGCCCAGGGCAAAAAAAAGCACAGGGTGGTCGGCTGGAATAAACATATAAAGGCAGTTCACGGTGAGGCGCGGTCGCACTTTCAGGCTTGGAGACAACAGGGTTGTCCTACTAATGGTCACTACTATGACAGGATGGCATGGTCTCGACGTGCTTTTAAAGCCAAACTTAAATGGTGCCAGAATAACGAGGAGCGGGTTAAAACTGACATTTTAGCATCACATCACGCTAAATCCGATTTCAAAAGCTTTTGGAAGTGCTCTAAAAACTAAGCCCTAAACAACCAGTTCCCCTAAGTGTGGATGGTGTGACCGAACCTAGAGATATTGCAAACTCGTTTAGAAATCACTTTCATGTAGAACCGTCACCTCTAACCGGCGTGCTTCAGGTGCCTAGTCCTGCGTTTAAGGAGTCCCGACCACTAATGAGCTTCTCAGCAAAAGAAGTGGCTTTTGTTATCCGACATATGAAGCGGGAAAGTCCCCGGGACACGACGGACTTAGCATTGAGCATCTGCAGCATGCTGGCGTGCATTTACCCAGGGTTCTGTCCATGTTTTTTACGTTTTGTGTTCGGCATACTTACCTGCCGGCGGATTTCATGAAAACGGTGGTTGTACCAATAATCAAAAATAAGACAGGAGATCCTTCTGATAGAACAAACTATAGGCCTATTTCGCTGGCCACAACAGTAGCAAAAGTATTGGACGGTTTGCTTGATCGTACTCTTGATCGACAGCTCAAATTAAATGACGCACAGTTCGGATTTAGGTCTGAATTATCAACAGAGTCTGCAATATTGTGCATGAAGCATACCGTCCAGTATTATACTGATAGGAAAACGCCAGTCTATGCCTGTTTTTGGATTTGTCAAAGGCCTTCGATTTAGTATCATATGATTTGTTATGGCATAAAATGAGAGGTCACACTGGACTCCCAGGTGAAATGGTTGATATTTTTGATTATTGGTATAAAAACCAAACGAATGTTGTCAGATGGGGTGGCGAAATATCTGACGAATATAAACTAGGTTGTGGTGTGAGACAAGGGGCCTTACTTCGCCTCGTCTGTTTAATCTGTATGTGAATGGACTTATCGAGGAACTCAGCGGCGCCGGGATCGGCTGCTCCATTGGAGGAAAATTCATTAATAACCTGAGCTATGCTGATGACATGGTGCTGCTGGCTCCCTCGATAAGTGCCATTCGTAAACTCCTTAAAGTTTGTGAGGTGTACGCCGGTGCTCATGGGCTCAGATACAACGCGAAAAAAAGTGAGATCATGATGTTCAAATCTAAAGGTTTTCAGATCACCTCAGTACCTCCTGTTTACCTGGATGGTGTTGCACTTAAGCAAGTCTCGCGCTTTAAGTATCTGGGTCACTGGGTGACGGAGGACCTCTCTGATAATGAGGATATAGAAAGGGAGCGGAGGGCGTTGGCGGTCAGATGTAATATGTTGGCTCGCAGGTTTGCACGTTGTACTGAACCCGTTAAGGTGATACTTTTTAAGGCTTTTTGCCAGACCTTCTATACGTGTAACCTGTGGATCAGGTATACCCTAAAGGCTATCAACGCCCTACGCGTACAATACAACAATGCGTTCAGAGTGTTGTTGGGGCTACCACGCTACTGTAGTGCATCAGGCATGTTTGCGGAGGCTCACACTGATGGGTTCCATGCCATCCTACGCAAGAGAGCCGCTTCGATGCTAGAACGTGTGCGTGGGAGCTCCAACAGCATTCTGCGCGTTGTCGCTGGTCAAATAGACAATCCATTCATCAAGCACTGGGTTCGGCTGCACATATTATAAGTCTGTGTTGTATGTATTTTTTTTTTTTGTAATCTTGTATCTTTTTAATAATTTTGTATCTTTTAAATTTTTGTACGCTGACTGAAATGTAAAATGTTTGCTCTATGGACTAAGAATGTCTGAAATAAACGTTTATTATTATTATTATTATAAATTAACGAGAGCATTCAAATTTCCATATAGAGGAAGATCCCAGAGCCGCCAGACATTACTAATTTTCTAATGGACAAAATATATACGATTGAGTAGTGGTGGGGTGTACTATCATCATATGACTAGTTGCTACCTTGACCAGACGGCCATTTTTCAGATATCAACCAATCAAGGTACATAGAAACACTGCTCACCTCACTTAAATTCTGATGGCTGATTTTAACATATATTTCACACAGTATCATTAAAAATCAGGTTTTATTACTCCCAGCCACATGCGGTCAGCGGTTTTACCTTACAGACCCTTTAAAGCTATGAAAATAATTTTACTTTTACTTAATTTTACTTATTTTCTGATGCTTTATTTTTTATATATGTTATTCAAACAACTATTTTAAAACGTTTTGCAAACGGACAGACCGATCCAAGGGGCCAAACATTCACCAGACCCAACTGTTTTAGATTTTTATTTTAAAATTGAATTTAGTTAAGTTTTTCTAATAAAATAGTTTGTAAGGTACAATTCTATAATTATTGCGGTCAGATGAGCACTTTTTAGTTGTTTGAATAACATATATAAAAATCAAGCATCAGAAAATAAGTAAAAGTAAAATTTTTTTCATAGCTTTAAAGCGTCTGTAAGGTAAAACCGCCGACCGCATGTGTCTGGGAGTAATGAATCCTGATTTTTAATGATATTGTGTGAAATATATGTTAAAATCAGCAATCAGAATTTAAGTGAGGTGAGCAGTGTTTCTATGTACCTTGATTGGTTGATATCTGAAAATGGCCGTCTGGTCAAGGTAGCAACTAGTCATATGATGATAGTACACCCCAACACTACTCAATAGTATATATTTCGTCCATTAGAAAATAAGTGATGTCTGGCAGCTCTGGGATCTTGGACCAATAATTGCCGAATTGAAGAAGGTTGGTTGTCAAAAAATACATTGATATTAATACTCAAGGGTTTGGTATCAGAAAAAAGGATGAGATGATCACAATGCGATATAACATTGTATGCACCAACCGGGTATTAATTGTTCAATCAAATTGAACAAATTAAATATTGAGTTCAAAAAATAATATGAAAATCAATATAAAAGTAAAGCATAAGCATATTTAATTTGGTAAAGCATAAAATTCGAAAAGAGAACATGAGGGATTTGCCAGGGATTAAGAAAGAACATGATTCAAGCACACAGTAAAAGCGTCGAATAATCGTACATAGGTATGAATTTAAAATTTGAAAAACACAGTGGTACAGGTCGGTTCACGAAAGATGACCAATGCGCAGAAAGCGATTTTTAGGTCTCTGTTGAGGTGAGGAGTGAGGGGCGGGCGGAATGCGTCAAGACTGGAGCGACGCTATTGGTGCGTGCGCGCCGCGTGATGGACTGCAGCAGGCCGCTCAATCGCTATTCGTCAATTGCGACATCGACACGCTGTCAGCGCAGTCAAGTGCAATTGAAAAGAAAAGTGTTTTGCTTTAAGATATTTGTTTCATATTTTTTGTGACATGTTAAGTTTTCGTTGTTTTGTTAAGTTATCGCTGTTTTTGTTAAAGTTAATAAGTTAAATAAGTGTACCTACAATAATTACGAGTATATTAAGTGTATTATAAGTTTAGACAATTAATTATACTATTTCAATTACAATAAAATATTTTTTGTATTAAGTATTTTCTTCATGAATGTACACATGCGCATCGGCCGCCATTTGTGGTCAACTTCCATGAACCGACCTGTACGTGGCAGGGTTTGAAGTGGCGACCTCTTGCATAGCAAGCAAATACCTAAACCACTCGGCCAGGGACGCTTTTTTCCTCTCTAACTATAAACTGCTACCTGGCTTTGGAATAGGACGTCCTTTATTTCACATTGATCGATGAACAATTAGGATTACTTGAAGATGATCTATTCAATATGAGGAAGCTGTTCACTATAAACATAGATTTTAGGATTTCGTACGTCGAATAACCGAACCCCTTATAGTTATAGGATCCGTTTATCATCGTCAATTTTTGTCAAGGAGAAAATATCAAACTGAAAGTTACATCAAATACTCAGGTCTACTGTCCCTTCGCCTGAGCCAACACAATCAAAAGAAACATTCATTTATGCTGCCAATTTTTGACACTCGCAAAGGGAACTACTATCTGCGAAATACTCAGATTCTCAAAATCCTTACTAATCTTATAAATCCGAAAGTAACTCTGTCTGTCTGTCTGTCTGTCTGTCTGTTACGCTTTCACGCATAGAGTACTGAACCGATTTAAACGAAATTTGGTACAGATATAGTCCAGAGCCTAGAAAAGGTTATAGGCTACTTTTTAACCGACTGCGCTATAAAGAAGTAATGTTTTACCCGTTAAACATCTCTAACCACTGGACGGATCGAGAGGAAATTTGGCATGCAGGTAAATGTTATAACGTGGGCATCCGTTATGAAAGGATTTCTCGAAATTCCCACGGGAACGGGAATTAACGGGAAAATCCCTTTGTATGAAAAATATTAACCGCATAAGTTACGCCTGAAATTGGGCATGCAGATACCTTAATAAATTTAAAGCTTAGTTGCAACAGTACATTATAAATTTCGCACGGGAACAGGAGTAATAGGGAAAAAAAATTGTATGGAAAAATCTAAACCGCGTAGGATAGATGATTGAGATTTGGCATGCAGGTACCCTAATGAACGTCAAGCTTACTTGCAACGTGATATTACAAAATTCCCAGGGGAACGGGAGTTATTGGGGAACAACTTTTGTATGTAAAATCCTGTAGTCCACGCGAACGCAGTCGCGGGCACAGCTATATTTTATATAGAGATAGAGGTATACCGAAGCGAAGCGAGGGCAGGGTCGCTAGTTTAGAATAAAGCAACGTCAAGTACAGAGAATTGCGTAAACTTTAAAAATAAATTGCGTTGTGCGAGTTCGTCTTGCACTTGGCCTTTTCTTTTTTCTTTTCTTGGGTTCTATTCCCACTCAGCACAAATATTTCTGCGATGAATATCGATGTTTGTTCCGTGTCTGGTTGTGCTATTTAAATATTTAAATGTATACCACTGTTCTGATAAAAACAAGTGCTAAAGCTTCTTACCACAGGATCAGAGGGCCTACCATGAGTTGGCTATCGTAAACTTACGTACGTTAAAAACCTATCGAGTTGTTTTTTTCATATGGCCGATTGTAGTTCTTAGCGTAACCAACAGGCGGCGCTGTACAAGTTTTTCATAGACATATTTACGTAGGCGATATCGAGCGCGTAAGTTTTAAACTCATGGTAGCCCCACAGATCAATGTATGTGATGTTGTGTAACATTTATATTTATTACTACACGATAAACAACAGATGATGATGATGATATAAACCAAAATAATTTTGTTTTAAATGTTTCTTCCGGTTGACTAACTTCTTAAGTGGCAGAAAAGATTTTGGCGGGACTACGATTACTTTTAAGTTAAAAAAATCAAAATCCTGTAGTTCACGCGAATGAAGTCGCGGGCACAGCTAGTGCTAGATAATGTTTCGAGAGATAGTGAGGGGACGGTTGTGACATATTTCGTGGGTACGGTTGTGACATCAGTTAAAGCTTGTTTTTATACTTTCAGATGCCTAGGAAACGAGTCAGAAACACTGAGAGAGGTCAGGGCGACTTGTTACATTATGCAGCTGCTTACGAAGAGGTTAAACGGGGTACGTCTCTACGTGGAGCTTCAGAAAGACATGGAGTGAATCGCATGTCGTTGTTGCGTCACCTAAGGATTATTTTAATTAGGTTGTGAGATCTCAAGATCTATTTTTGTTACTATTTTAATTGTGAGGTAATTTGTAATGTTGATTACTATGATAACTCATATATTTATATATTAAACACATATATGATCCTAGGTGAACCTAGGATCTCATTCTTTTTTTTTATTATTTTAATAATTTTGATTGATCTCAAGATATGTTTTTGTTTCTATTTGTTCGTGATTATGTGTTAAGATCTTTTGTAACGTTGATTTTGTTGAAAATGTTATAATAATTATTAAAATAGATAAGTAGAAAATCCTGAAGAATGTTATAATAATAATTCAAATAATAAATGCTGAATAATTGAATAATTATAATTAAAATAATGTCAAAATGCCAAAATACAAAACTTTCATTTAAATAAAGATACAGCACAATTTTAAACCATATTTGAGTATTATTTTTGTATGTCACTACTGACCCCATACACTGTCACAACCGCCCCTGGCATGGGGTCGGATGTGACAAAATTCTTATTTTTTTTGTAACTACTTTGTGACATAACTATAATACCTAGAGACAAAATTTTAGTATTTATATGAAGCCAAATGAATACACTAATCTAATCAGTAACTGTCGTCTTTCTGAATTGCATACAGACAAAACTATACACGATCAAATCAAAATTGGCACAACCGTACCCAGTCTCCCTAGTAGTAGTAAGTACCTCCTCCATACCAGAGTTTTAGTGGAGCAACCCCAAAAGTGCTTAGTATTTTTTGTGTGCGTTTCAATGATTCGGTATGTTTGTAAGTTATATATGTGAATAAAAAACTTTTCTGAGATCCATAAGACATTTATTTCTTATAACCTCTGACGAAGTCAAACAGAAACAGTATCTAGTACCTATTGATTTTCTTATATACATACATAGGTAGGTACATTTATTTCACAACACTAGCAAATTTATTCCGATGAGATTCGGAAGAATTTATTCCATCCCCAATCAACTTCACTAAAAGTGTTATCTACTAATATTAACTTCGATTTTTTACATCTTACAAGATCTAGAGTTAGACCATATCGGCGAACAAATAAAATGATAAATCTTTATAGGTACCTACTCAACAACTCTGGTACATACCTATATATCAATATAATAATATTGGTCGACCGAATTATTTTTTCATTAAATAAAATGTACCTTACCTGTACCTATTTGCCACCTAGATAGGTGCTTGTATTTTTTCATGTAGTAATAATATCACAGATTTTCTAAACAATAATAAAAACTTAGGCAGGACCTGTGGTGATTAGCATACAAAGCATGTTAAAATATCTTATAAGAAAGAACGGATTTCAAAATCAGAGGGTGTGCACATAGTTATTTTAAAACCTTAAAAACGGACAAATAGCATATACATCTACTTACTTATTTGTTGGCACTGCAGACTCTAAATGGAAATGGCAAAACAATCTTCAAGTAATTTCTAATGTTAAGTAGATTAACTTACATTTCACTTAATGTAGTTATTGCCCAAGGAGGCTAAAAATGCCAAGTATAGAACAAAGCATAGAACATCAAAAAACTGTGGAGAAAAGCGACCAGTTACTTTATTCGGTAATTTATTAGGTAGGTATGTGAACGGAGCACCTATCCTGAAACATTCGAAATAGATGTTCCACGTCTTCAATCATAACCATAGATACGGTATAGCTCTTGATGAGCTAGGAAGAACTTTATTAGCTATCTAACCATTACTTAATTAATCAGTTCTGGACAAGATAAAGAATTTTCCTCCGAGTTCAAAAACAATACCTTACTTTTGCTAAATTATAATTATTATACTGTGATGCTACTTAATACTTATCTATTCTAAACGTATTATTTTATGTAGATGACTTTATTCATACCTATATATTTTACAAGAATAAAGAAATATGGCCTACATATATATAACTTACCTAAACCACAACGCTTAGGTAAATAACAACATAATCTATGTATGATGGATGATATAAGTATACCTTGTAAGTTATTACTCGATTTAGTTTACTGTAATTATCAGTCATGTAGTATCAGTCCAATTTAATATTACGGAAAATTCCACCTCACCGTGGGTATCTTACAAGTTATAAAAAAATTAAATAGCTGTTCCTGACAGATTACTTAAAAATAAAAAGAATCGCAGATATAACCAAGAATTTCCTTGATCCTCATTTAGGATGGGTGCTAAACACGATAATCACTTTGTTAATTAACCCAATTAACGGCTAACCCTTATAAATTAACATTACAGGCGACCTCCAGGGCAGCTGGAGGGTTCGATGACTGGTCTATAATGGTACACGAACATGTATTGAACCTTAACTAAACATTCCGTTCAGGTACTTAGAGTACAGTTTTTGGAAACTAGAAATACACGCAACTACTTCGATATTCTGAATGCTTATACGTTAGTCATCGACATTTTCCAAGGTATCGATATCCATTAGAGCACTGGAGAATTCTTCGCGCTTTATATCAGATGCATCGGCGATTGATTGTAGTATCTCACTCTTCTTAAGAATTGTTCTACATAACAATTCATTGGTTTCATTTTCTAACAATTTAGATTCTTCTTTAAATTCCTTGGATTTCTGTAAAAAATAGTCACATATAGGCAAAAGGTAGGAACACTCATAATAGGCTACGTAATAATTAGGTATTTTACAAACGCCCTGGAAGTTTGAATCCTTAAATTGGGATTACCTACTTACTTTTTTAAACTATGAACAGATTTACATGAAACTAAATTTTAACTGGGGTTTATAAAAACAATTATTTTACTTAGCAAAAATCACTGTTTTGGGTAGGTACTATTGCACTGATAAAGGTCACAATATAATATTTTTTTTCACGTGTCATAAATGTATGTACAGACAACGATCATTTTAGTTAGGTAGGTACCTAGATTATTACTGTATGAAAATTATTATCTAAATATTACCTAAGATAAATAGTAAGCTAGGTAACAATAGCATAGCCCTCTAAGATTGCCACGTCTTTGTAACGCATGTAAGTACCTAAATATAACATAAATATATCTTTATTTAATACTAGTGGTCCCGGCGAATTTCATACCGCCTATAGGTACTATAAACCTTCCCTGGACTATCACGAACATTTTAAAACCAAAATTACCTAAATCGGTCCGGGCGTTCTTTTTCGTTCGCATTAGCGTTCTTCAGTTTTAGTCAGACTAACGAACAGCAATTCATTTTTATTTATAAGAAGAAGATGATGACTAAATGCAATAAATGAATTTGTATATTTAATTTTAGTTTAATGTGTGTTGCAAAATTAACCAATAAAATTATAAAACTCTTATTTCCGAGAAAGGCAAACTTACTTGCTCTCTCACCTCGTGCCCAGCGTCTTCAGCGGGCTCCTTCGATTTAAGACTGCTTCTTGTTACTCGCTTTGATTTCTTCATATACGTTTTAATATTTGGATATTTTTTCGTCTTCATCTCGCTTTGCTTTTGTATGCCTTGTGGTGTCAACACCTAATAATATGGATGAGCAAATAAATAAAAATAGTTTAAAGAATGTATCTACCCATGAATTCAGTGTTCATTTGTATGTAATACTTACAAGATTAGAACCGAACGATTCCTTCTTCATTAATTTCATATTTTTTAATTCAGACATGGAGTTAACAATGCGCCACTCTAATTTTAAGTCATTAGGTATGTAAACTCTTCGAGATAGCAATCTGAAAGAACATACAAAAAATGAGATCCTATATCATCATAACATAAGATAATGTAATTCAGTTATTTTGTTTAAAATCAATTCATTTAATATTGCACAATTTTTTCTTACAAGTCTTATTTTCCTACTACTACATTTGTCGATACATATGGAAAATTAACTAATATATAAATAAAGTTTGTCTTTAAAGGTCCCTAAATAAAACAAACTTACTGATTGATCTTGATAAAAGCTTCTTCAGGTTTATAATAGTCAGAAATTCGGAACCCAGGAAAGTCAAACCGAACACCCTTGGTTTCGTGCATTTCTCCGCGTAGTGCTCCCAAATTTTCGATGTTTGTGCTCTCGATGAATATTACTTTAACGTCTTGGTCACTGTTTGGTGGCAATTCTTCGTCGTCGGAAATAACAAAAGATTCATTTTCTGGAGCTTTACACGCAGCGGATGTGTCAAGGAAAAGTTCAATATCCATGTCCATTTCCTTTTCCTCCTCCATTTTCAATTCTGACGTTGAAGATCCAGCTTTTGGACTTTTATTTCCGTCTATTACTAGCCTCCGGTTTATTTCATCAGGTTTCAAAATAAACATACCTCCCTCTTTTCTTTTCTTTTGTACTGGTTTTTCTGTTTCACTTTCGGAATAAACAGACGCTATCTTGATTTCCGGTGCCACAGGTCGCGTTAAAAGCTGTTTTAATGACGGACTATTCGTGGGCGTGGTTGGTATCACAGAAAAGACTATAGGCTGTATTTCTAGCTCGGACGTTGTTAGAGGTGTATCTGTTAATAGCGGAATGGTTTCGGGATTTGAAGTATTTGTGGAAGTTTTTAGCACGGGGTGTTTAATTACCACTGCGTTTTGTTGATTTGGAGATTTCAAAATAGTAACAGTTTTCAGTACTGATTTGTTACCCAAATGAAAAAAACCATTAGTTTTACGTATTTTTATAGGTTTAACCTTTTTGTTTTCGGTAGGCGACTTAGTTTTATTAGTTAGTGGAACATCCTCTGTGTAAATTGTATCATTAGCGCCATTTTCCATTGTTACCAAGTCGTTGAAATTAGACCGTTGTGAAGGCATAAACGACAGTGGATTATCTATAACCTTTAAATTGTCAACTTTATCAGTACTTATCCAAACTCCTCTAGTTCTCTTACGTTTCCCAATATTGGGAAATGTTTTGACGGTCTCTACACCCAGGGACTCATTTACTTCATATGGTCCTATGAACACACAATATTCATTTGCATTTGGAATAGCATATATTCCAAATTGTGTACCATGATTATCAGTTGCTTCATTTGCACATTTTTGAGAGGACAATCTAACCGTTTTCCCAGATAATCTGGCTACATCAATAGCTTTAATAATACTTGTGTATTTAACGAAGAATCCTTTGTTGTAAAACTGTATTTCAGTGAAATCATCTTCCACTGTCATAATGAACCATTTCGATTTCTTTTTTGGGGTATGTTCTGAAGCAGGGGTATGCTCCGAAATATGAGGTAATATGCTGGAGTCTGCTGGTGCTGTTTCTTTGTCTAGACGTTGGTCTAATAACAAATTCGAACTTTCGTTTGTTGTGATTCCTGTGTTTTCTTCATTAGTTTCAGATGTTTTATCGCATTCGTCATTCTCTTTTTGATCACTGAGTTTTGTGACGGTACCGATGAATTCCCAACAATGATTGTATCCATATAATATACAAAAGTAATCACTCACTCTTGTTGTGTTTGTTAATAAGTTTTTTACTGTTGTGGGATATTTGTTTAAGTCTGCAAATCGGATATCATTAATGTCTATACAATTATCGAATAGCGGATCATTCATATTTACAGCCATAAATATTCGATAAGGTGGTTGTTTTGTAACTAAGAACAAATTTTTTCGCTCACTATACCGGTTCAAAATAAAGTCCCACTGATATAAAGCTACTTTTCCCCTTTGTGGTGGTTCCAAAGTATTTTTTAGAATTCCCATATCTAGGCGTCGTTTGTACTCTTGATAACTGTTCTCAAACCAAGCAACTAATTTAGGTTTATGTGTGAAAGGTTTTTCGGCAGACGAATCGTCAATCATCGTTATTTTGGCTTTTCTAGACGTAATTCTCTTGCTCGATGATTCAGCAATAGGATCCCTAGTTTTTTTAGTTTCTAATGAGACTTTTCTCTTCCTGGTTATATCATCTTTTTTTTCTTTAATAGTTTGTTCCCTCTCGGAGCCCTCTATTTCTTCTATATATGTATCATTAAATTCATAACTCTCAGTAGCGTCGGTCATATTGTTAATAAGGGTATTTAATCTTTTTCGCAACTTGAAATCGTTAACTTCCATTTCATGAATTCTATTATTAGCAAATAGATAGTAGCCATCGCTATATTTTCTCCCATCATATTTTTTTATTCTAGCGCATGAATCATCTTCGTCATCAGAAGGTATTTCCCAGATGAAGTCGTCTTCAAGACATTTGACGTCTCTTTTAGGTGTCCTACTTGGATAAATGTTATGGGAAGAAATATTTTTTTCCTTATTGTTTTCTTCTCCAGCAGTATTTTCTACATTTTCAACTAGATCCACAATAATCTCTGTATTTTTTGATTCACTTGATTTTTTTTCATTTAGTATGGTTTCTGTGAATCTACCTTTACAAAAACATTTGTAAAGATTGTGTACCATACACCATGGTTCTATATTTTCACAATTTAGTTTTGGCTCAATAATAGTCAAAACAGGTTTAACTTTTGATTTCGATTTTAAGCATGCGTTCGTATAATAGTCCTCGTACTTCTTGGCCGATTTGCAATTTCTTTTTTTTGATTTTAACAATATGCTCTTATCACCACTAACTATTACTGTTTGGTGAAATTTCTGTTCTTCTTTAGATAGGGTGCAGTTAATTTCTTTATTTAAGTTAAATAAACCAGGTAACAAATCCGAGCAATCATTGTTCATAGCATCAACCATTTTGTATTTCGAAAAATCACACTTACATTGAAACATGCAATCGATACGTCCACAGTGGCCTTTCAGTATAACTGCAGACTGCAAAGAATTACAAACGCAACCCAAGACACAAAAAGAGCTGCTGCAAGTGTTAGGGCCGCCTGTGTCCGACCCACTTTCATTCAGTCTTATTACCGTCACATCAAGCCTATCTAATTCACAATATCTCTTTTTCAACTGTCTGTCTTTACTAGTCTGTGGTTGGATAACCTGACAATCTTCTCGGATTTCGTCATCCAGCTTGAACATGTTATCTTGATTTAGGTTAATTTCAACTGCATCTAAAATACCTTCCATAATATTTTGTACCTCTTGTAACACATCAATGTCGTCTTTTATTTTACTTTGAATGAATTTAGGAGTGCCTTTAACCATATTCGTGCCACATTTACTTTCCAAATCTTGTCGCATTAGTAGTTGTGTTTGGTCGTGTTTGTAACTCAAATCAAACGTGACAGAACTGCCCTGACTAATTTGATTAATTTTAGATCCATTTACGGTTCCCAAAACTGAAACGGCAAACTCTGCCCATTTAGGAGTAATATAGCCACTTTCTTTACGTAATCTATTTACGAAATTGGATATAGTTTGTTCAAGTGCACTTCCATGAGAAGGTTGGATTTCCAAACCCGGCTTCGGTAAATTTACGACATCTATGTTTCCTACATGATATTTTTGATAAGAATCATCCAGAAAATATTTGCGCTTGAGCGGTCCAGGCTTAAAGTTAATCGACAGAGAATTTTGTAACAAACCTTTTTTTCTATTAGAAACATTATTACTGATTACATGGTTCTTTTTCAACGTTTGTTTGATCCTTCCTAGATCATATTTAAACAAAAATTTGTTTTTTCCGCCTCTGCTCCCATTTATTCGTATAGGTTTCCCGTTCCAAAGCGCATATTGCATAGAATTTGTATGACCTGCAGGATTTATATTCATTAACATTTGCCACGATGATTTTGTAAGGGGTTTATCGCAATCTAACATTTTTTTAGCCAGCGATCTTGTTTTATTTTCTTTTAGAAGCCCTCCTTTTATTTTCCTTAAAATATAGTTTTGTTGTTTATCTAATTCGGCCGGCAGTTCACTCAAAACATCTTCCTCAAAAAGATTCCTTATGTCCCTAACAGTCTTAACCTTCTGTTTAATATTTTTCTTTGGTATGAATCGTTTATCATTTCGTGGTCGAAAATCACAAGTCTCCGGTTTTTTAAGCTGTGGGACTGGAATGGCAGCTTGAACTTTAAGTAACTCATAAAGTTCATCATTTGGTTTATTGAAATTTCTTGTGATATTTGACGAAATCACCTTATCCATTTCACCTCCTAATGCTGAAACAACATATTAAGGATATTGAATATCGATTGAAAATCAATTCAGTTAATTAATCAAAATAGTCAGATAATATCATCTTGTGGTAGAATTAGAACAGAGTATTTAACTCTCAAAAGAATATAATTTCACCGTTTCATCTTCACTCACAACAGCTGCTCATTTGAACATGCTTAAAACACTGCTTCCAAAATGTTAACTTAATGACGTCACGTGTAACATACACACACATTCATATGCAACACGTTAAACATTTGATCGGCAAGTAATCAAATATTGCGTTTATTGGAAACGGTTGCAAACGTAATTTGTTCTAATTCTGTAGAATGACCCATGACATTATTTATTTGAACGAATGTCGCAAATTCGCCTACCCAAAATTCAAAGTTGGATGGGAAAGTCCAATTTAATATTGCATACTAAATGTCAATGTTAAAATAAATGAATTATTCTACGAAAGCATTCCGTAAAATGTTACATTTATTTATGTACCGGCTTGCCAAACAACGACATTTGTATGGAGAATTTTAGAGCCCGTAAACATAATTTTCTATAAATCTGGTAGTAATATATCTATGTTAAAGTGAGGGCAAGCAAAGTAAATACGTATACGGCACGTATGTGATTGCGGTAAAATTGCCACGCTGTGAATTATCATAAATATCGATAGGGTAGGCCCACGTTCACCGTAAAATTCCGTTTTCGTAGAGTTTAGACCATTCGTTTTCAATAGAACACAAAATAATTGCCATTAAAAAATAATATTATACCAAAGAGAGGCCGACATTAAACATTTTGCCATTATACATGGAGACAACTACGCCACCTAACGCCATCTAGCGGACATTTGAAACACAATCCGTCCCAAACCCATCTAATAAATGTTGTTTCAAGTTTTCAACAATTTCGTATCCGGCTTAATCTGCTTAATCCTTAATGGAAGCCTCAAGACTATTTGTTCATAAGATAAATGCAATATATTTCAGACCTTTTTGGTAATTATTTATATACAAATAACATAATATCAGCATATACAACATAACCTCAACATCCGTATTTCACTTTCAGTACGAACGATAAAAATAATATTTTCGAGTCATGTCCTCACATGTTTAAGTATAAAAACCATTTCTAAAAATGTTTACAACTGTTTTAGTTCAATTGGGTTAGCCTCCAACACGGGCAGTACATTCCATCGCATGTCAAGTTAGGTTATTTATATATTGATTTTTGTTTCTGCTACAAAACTATATACAATCCAAGCGCTATGAAGACATAGTTTATTAAATACTACAAATAAATAGAATTTAACAACAACAGAACTTTTAAAACTCTAAAAATTTATAAAAATATTGAATACGACACACAAAATGGCGTACAAGGGAACTCATATTTGCAACCGCATTCAATTCTCCAACTAAAATATTACATTATCGTCACCAAGTACGTAATATGCCTTAATTCGGGCTTAGAATAGTAAAACATAGAATAATTTGGTAAATAGCACCTACCTTGAAATACCAGTGTTTTAAAAAATTGCACCACATATGTTTGACATTTAACACAAAATGGCCGACAAATAATAAAGCATAACAACAACTTATCTAGTAAATTCCATCCTACTTAATCTCTGGGTTTGATAGTTTTATGAAGCAAACTTTATAACGGTCCATTACACAGTTACGAATATGGCCAGAAAGTAATCGTATTTTCTTTAAAAAGTGTTTTCTAAAAGCCGTAATCATAACCTCACTCGAGTTAACATAGCCGCCGTTCAGAAACATGCGCTTATGTTTAACCATAGATAACATAATAAAAATGTCAACTTTTATTCGTTTCTAGAAATGTGTTTAGATATACATCTGCACTTCATAGGTTACAATAAAAGTGCTTAAATATCACAAGTAATTACGAATTAACAAAAAAATAGGTACTACTAAACTAGGTAACAAAGATTTTAATAACATTTGGTGGGTACTTACCTATTTAGATGTTAAAAGATGTATCGAATAAGTGTTTATTTATTCCTTATTTGTTTGTAGTAGCCCATGCATGTGGCGTAGTGCCTCTCGCCTAGGGTTGCCAAAAAATCTAACCATCCGTCTAAAGTCAGATAGTTAGATTTATTGTTTAGTTTCCGGTCAAAATAAACAGTACCTGGGATGTCTGGTTTTTTTTTCTCGAAAATCACCTATTGGAGTTCGGAGTCTACCAAAATGACAGGTCTGTCCACCTACTAGGTTTGGCCACCTGGCAACCCTACTCCGACAACTCACTTATGAAAGCATGGTACATAGTTGTCTTAGAGCATAAATCTGACCTTTCATGAAATCTGTGATTTAAACATTTCTGGAAATGACTTAGGTATTCACTTTCAAACTAGTGTTGTGTTGATGTATAAAGATGGTTTTTTGTAGGTAGAAATGAACATTTCATACCTCAAGGCCCGTTGGAGAATTGTCCGCTCCGCTTTCCGATGCTTTGTAATGTTAAGCGTTATCATTACGGTTTAACGGTACCTACCTACATTACAGAGTAATGTAGAGATATAAACAGTATAGTACTGATTAATACCTTGATTACATATCTTTACTTTATACTGTATAATATAGTAGGTATATACTGAAGAGTTTATATGAACGCGCTTTTCTCAGAAAGTACAGATTTGAATTAAATAAGTATTTTTGTGTTGGATAGACCATTTATCGAAATAGGAAGGCTTTAGGCTAAATAAGATCAATTATTCCTATTTGAGGGCATTTGTTGCGTAGGTACCTACGCTGCGAAAATGGTTTCAAATACACAAAAATGCATTCAGAAATAATTATTAAATTAAATAAATAAATCATTCATTAGTCTGCGACAGTATATGTCTATAATTTAATATAAATCCACAAAAACAGTTTTTATTTCGTGATCACGTGCCATCCAGCGCTTGCTGGGCGTTTGTAGGCGCGGATATATTCAAACAAAAGTGCACTCGTTGACCGGGTGTAAAAACACTTTGTGATACCGTTCGCAAACGTTCGATATTCCGAGATCTCATACAAATTTGGTTTAATCTTTACTTTTGTTACTTTGAAAAACAATTACAAGGAAATAACACAGATGTTGAATAAAAGTACATAATTATTTAATTTATTTTTTTTATTTTATACCTACCTGTGCGAAGCCGACTAGCGGTATATTAAATAAAACTTTCCCATATTTATATCTAGATTTTATTGTAAGTCATCCCTGCAAATCACATCCTTAGGTTTAAAAATTATTTATAATACGCTACACGTTGCCGTCCGACGATTAGAAGTTGTCTTCGTCGATTATCTTCTTAATTTGGTTTCATTCGACCGTCTGGTATAGTATGGTTATGGAATATTATATACAGGTACAGGTACATTTGGTCAGATAAATAATAGTACATGTAAAATACATTCTTAAAAACTTCGAAACGAATTCGAATCTTCAACTAATGTTTTCTTGTTCTTGACCTAAAATAAATACATGTTACAGTACAATTAAACTTTTCGTATATCGCACTCATTAAATAAAATTTGTTATGATTATGATATTATTATCTAAATAAAAATATACGCTTTAAAAAGGATATTGTTTATCTCTCGGTTCTTCGTGTGAGCGATCACGGAACGGCGACTTTTCCTGTAAATATAACAAATTTAAGCGCGTTATAAACAGATAATTTATTGGCCAGGCATTCCTTTACGAATATAATATTCATTAGCAGCGCAATAGGGTGAAAAGCTGATGTCGTTTACAAATTAACCAATTACATTTCTTTAGTAAAGTAGTCACTTTTGCAGTTGGTGGTAAATATTTGTTATGAATTCATTTTTATACATTAAGTTATTAGGTAAAATATTATGATTTTATAATATTCCGCCATGTTATACGGTTTTGTGATACATCAGATTGCATTGAACATATTCTGGATAAATCAGAACTACTTAAATTACCGACCCTCTTATGATATTTCTCGTAATGATGATCTTCTTGAGACCCATTCTGGTGGCTCCCCATCTTTACAAGCGCTGAAAAGAAAATATAAAACAAATACTAAAATAAGATAAATATTTTTAAAATCACCATGTATGTATCGATCTCATGCATGATACATTACCCGACTGTGCCAGGCTATGTTTTGGCACACAAGTCCTGCGCTTGAATCGTATTATAGCTGTACTTAATAAACTTTATTATATTATTACTTTATCATACGTATCGTACATATTTTTACTTTATAGTTATTTATTATTTATTTAGAAATTATTGTTAAATCACCTTTCTGCTCATCGCGGCGCCGTTTCTGTTCTAAAATGGCAGTTTCTTCAGCTCGGTCCTGAAAATGTATAAGCATATCGTTAAACTGGTAAACAATGTTGACCTCTTATTATGATTTTTTACTATTGTGTTGAATTAACTTTTTCAACTGCGATAAAAATCTTAATTCTCAATAGAACTCACCCTCTTTCGGCTCATCTTACTCTCTTTACGCTCTTTACGTTCGTCTCCCCGGACTTTAGCTTTCCGCTTTTCTTTCTCAGGCGATCTTTCTTCAACATCTTTGCTACCCTGCTCATGCATAAAATGACATTAGTTCATTATTGAAGTAATAGAAAACAAACAACATATTAAAAAAAGAATAGGTGTACAGTAGGTGTATATTACACGGCGGATCAAATCAAAAGAAACACTGAATGATAACGCAACATTAATTTATGGTTAGCATTTTGCAGATTTTGTAATTTTTTTCATGATCAAAAATTTCATTTCCTTTTCAGTTCCTTATTTACTTATTATGTTATTTTGTGTAGTACTTCTGTGAAATGTTTCAATTGTGATTCTTCTTATTCTTCTTATTGAATTTTCAAGAAATCTTTTCCTGGTTATAGTCATTAGGTCTTCAATTTATTTCGGGTTTAGAATGCAGATAGTTGAATAACTTGATGGTAGTTGAAAGATCTTCGTTTTCTAATGTATATGTAAAATATGGTATGATTCTTCACAGTTTTTCAGATTTAGTTTGAGGTTGTGTTGCACCAGCTCTTTTGATATTATTCACACTCTTAGTTTTCGTCTATTCCATTTCTGTGCCAGCAAACAGCTATGCAAGCAATCATTCATAACAATCTCTTTTGTTAACTTAAATATCATTCAGTGAATCTTTTGACTCTGTATTTGTATCAATAAGCGACGTCTTACCCGTTTCGATCGGACTGGGCTGAATGGACTCTCGACTCAACACGCAAATGACGCAAGGGACTTCTTTAGAAAGTTATTTATTTAAATTTTAACACGTAGATTACTTTTTATTCATGCAAGTACATTTCCATCCATATCCTTTTCTTGATAAAATTTCTCGATTGTTGTGGTTGTTAGCTTATTGCAGATGTTTTTTTTTTAAATTAGATTCGCAGATTAATACCACTTATGATGTAAGAGGAAATTTCGATGCACAGGACGATCCAGAGTTATAACTCTTTTTATGTTGTTGCGCCATACTACTTCGTTATAATAAAACTGCAACGATGTTATCTTCCATTGTCTAGACATTTTCAATCATCTTCATTATGTCCTCGAAAATAGTTGAAGTACATAGGCTTGTTCAATGATCTATTCCATAAAATTATCTGGCTGTGATTACGGCAATCTTAGTCTTCATTATGATTGTCTCAATGATGAGTAGAGTCATGATGTCGATGTCTTCAAGAATTATTCAAATTAATTAGGCATTTGTTTGTTTCAGCATAATTGTACAGATTTATAATTTATAAACAATTTTTGTATTTCTCTCAGTCTTCGGTAATGATTCTTCAATATTGAATTTTCCTTAGCCATCCAATTATTTATTCTTCCATTGACGTTTCAATCGGTTTATCAAATCTTGGTTTTCATTGTTTTTGGTTTGCAAATTTAATTGATTTCATTACTTTTGATTTGCGAGTTTGTTTTTATCGATATTTATTTCACTTTTTACACTGAGTTCGTAATGTAGTCACACTGGCGTCCACGTGGCTGCATGGTCGGCGAGGCGCGGAGGTCTCGATCCAGCCCAATCCTCAGTCCGGCGCGAGCGCGATGCGAGCCCGACTTATTACAACGATACTCACCTTGCCATTGCCGCTGTTCTCTACTTTACGACGCTTCACATCTGAAACAAACAGCAATTTATTATTCAAACGTGGACACTGGCGGCCCGGCTGGTCAGCGGGCTATGGAAAGAGCTACATATGCACAGGGTTTAAATCATGCGGGATCGAATCAGAAATGAGGTGATCCGGACTTACAGGCTGTCATCTATATATGATACAAAGATTATCATATAAACATATTATATTGCTAATAGAGTAACCACTAGTCCTGAATGCCGATTCTACCAAGGACGCAGCTAGAAACTGGATACTCCTTTCAACCGTAAATGGAGAAACAGTTGGTAAGTCCCAGTCTACATAAATTTTAAAGCTAATGGGTAAAGTTTACAATCATAAAGACAATTTAGTGAAAGGTAAGGGAAAAGGTAATATTTTAATTCTTATCAATTTAAAGAATAACAATACGTACCTCGATCTACGTCGTCAGATGGGTGACGGTGATCATGCGGAGGGGACACAGTTTCCAAATATCGTTCCTCCTATAAAAAAAATATTTAATAATTAAATTGGTTCAATGGTAATCGGAGTGACAAACAGTTTTGGAGCAATCATTATACCTGGGAAGTCTTATATTCAGATCAATACAATAAGTTTCGTATTTGTTTATTAAACACTTTAAAACAACAAAATGTATACACACCCGATGTGTTCGCTCCCGCGGGGAGCGATCTTTGCTTCGTATCTCTTCTTTGGCGCGTTCCTTGACAGCACTGGATTAGAATAAAAAAAAGAAAATTTAATGTTATTAATCTCTAGCCAGTATGTGACAATATAACCTATAATATATGTGAAGTACGTACGCTCTCGATTCACGTTTCGGTTCTTTGTCACGATCTGGCTCTTCACGGCGCCGGTCGTTACTGCGGGGTTCGCGTTTCTCAGGTTCTGCTAAAATGAAACAAACGTGTGCGTTGTTACATAAGCTCGTAGTTGTACAAAATGAAGTTTTTTCCTATCGGAATATAAACTTTTGCAAATACCTAGAGCTTCATTACGACATGCCTGTTAAAGTAGCAGGAAATACATTTTTTTTTCTTATATGTCCTGCGCTTATCTATAGGTTCAGGAACAGGGGTATCAATTATACGGGGCCGCTAAGATGGAGGAAATTATTTTAACACTGTTACTATTACTGGTTAAAATTGAAAAAAAAATGTGTTGAATACATAATTTCATCGAGGAAGGCATTAAGCTACTTAACATCACGCTGCGGCAAATAGGAGCGAAGAAACAGGGGAAAATGTGTAAAAAATTATATTTGATTGAGGGCCCCCATTGCGTGCGCTGCGAAAACGATTCAAGATCCACAAAAATATGTATGCAAGAATTATAACGCGCATTATTAAGCACTAGCGCTTGCTCGGCGTAGTAGTAGGCGGTAGGTAGTAGCTGTACGCGGGGGTATATTCAAAAAGGTTGTAAACTCTTTTCCACGCGGAAGAAGCCGCTGGCAAACGAATAAATACCTTGGGGCTGCGGCGGCGGCTCGGCCGGCTCGGCGCGCGGCGCGGGCGGCTCCTCGCGCGGCGCCGCGCCCGGCAGCTTGTGCTTGTCGCCCACCTACATACATACATACATACATACAATCACGCCTTTTTCCCAGAGGGGTAGGCAGAGATCACTTCCAGCGATCCACTTTTCACCTCTGTGGGAAACGTGACGTGACGGGTTGTGGACCACGTCGCCGCCATTCTGCCTTGTGCATTGTTTTAACGAGGTCACTGCGTTCCCACGAGTAGAAAGGATATATGACGGGGGAAGGAAAAGGGGAGGAAGGATACTATCGCCTCGGATGATTTGGACTCAGTCGATAGTAGCTCGAGGAGCCGGGGTCGCTTACCCGTATACCGTTCACCAACCACCGGACAGATAGTTGTGACTGGTATCCCCTGACTGAAGTATGCACTGTTGCTTAACATATAATCATCATCAGCCCATATACATCCCCACTGCTGGGGCACGGGCCTACCCTAAACTAGGACGATAAGGCCTTTGTCAACCACGCTGGCCAAAAACTGGTTGGTTGACTACACAACCTAAGAATTTCTTTGTAGGTGTGCAGGTTTCCTCACGATGTTTCCATTCACCGTTGAAGCGAATAGTCGTACATATGAATTTCAAATTTGATAAAAAAAATGGTATGTGGCGGGTTTGAACTGGTGACCTCTCGCATGGCAAACAAGGACCGTAAACACTCGGCCATCGACGCTAACAAGTATTGTGAGGGGGAAAATCAGCCTGCTTAGTGTGGCGGAATGCAAGTCTAAACTCGATTTTGAGAGGGGCCTACCCCTTCGAATCCTCGAACCGGGAGAGACAGACGATTTTTTACACGCCTATACTCAGAATTTAAGTTATTTTTATAAAACCTTACCTGATGGAAATCACTTTCTCTCATCATATTGGGCACTTTGTTGCGCAGTTGTCCGCTGTATCCCGTCGCCAGGACGTAGAGGTCGGGTCTTTGTGTCTTCTCCTCTTCCTTGACCTGTTACAAAATAAACACGATTATTAGCAATATATCATCACATTACCATCCGCTTTAGACTTCTGCTTGCTCGATGGCTCAATTTGTTAATGCCCGTTAAGAGTCAATGGTCAATGTGAGTCGTGGATTCGATTCCCGATCGTGACCAATATTTGCCTGTTATTTTTATTCCCGATATCCGTAAATACAAGTGTTTAAGTAACTTATTTCAGAATCAGAACATTATAGGTATATGATATTATATCTGACTCAATAATGCAGCAAAATGAACCTTACCTTATCGACTTTCCTCTCAATGATTTGAGCCAATTTCTCGAGCACTGGGAAGTGCGGCAGCACTCTGATGAGTACGATCAGCGCGTTACGGATCTGCACGTAGTCGCCCGAGTCCAGGCACACCACCATGGCCTTGGTGATCTTGTAGTGCCACTTATGGCACACATGTCTGAAAGATAATATGTTTAACTTATAAAAACTAAATTATTAGATAGTAGGTAATCTTTTCGTAAACACTGAATTTGTAGTGTATTGTAAAATATTTTAGAAAATATTTTATGTTTGCTAAAAATCAGTTTATTTTAAAGATATAAGTTCAGTTGCAAATGAAATCATGTTATAGGTATCTTATAATAAAAAAAATCTATAGGTATTATGTTCTTTTGCTTTGTCGAAACAAAAAATAATAATTCATCATCATCAGCTCATAAACGTTCCCATTGCAAGGGCACGGGCCTACTCAAAAGTAGGGCTAAAATATAACTTAGTTAAAAATAAAGATAATTGAAGATCAGGATTCGGGGTCTCCTACATTACCCCTTTATAAGGCTATATTGCCACCATTATTTGAACCTTATTGTGTTGAATTAAGAATTTACAACATACTGTGCCCGTTTAAGGGTTAATTGTATCGAAAAACTGTCAAGTGTCGTTCTCAGACAGCTACAAAATTTTGCTACTCCAGACGCTAAACATGTTCCATCGCCAACAGAAAACGCCAATCGAGACGCTAGTTCGAACCTACATACGTGTCACACACCTGTAATTCTCATATCCGACGTGATCATTGGCCTCCGTGAACTGGTTGGAGACGCGGTACTTGGTGACGAAGCCCGGGTAGTGCGCGCACTCGGCGTGGAAGGCGGCGCGGTCGCCGTGCCAGCGCATCGCCGTGCCCAGCACGCGGCACAGGAACAGGCCGTAGCGCGCCGCCTCGCCCTCCGTGCACGACATCACCGAGTACGTGATGTCGCAGAACAGCTGACCGACAACAAGGAAATCTATGTTAGCATAAAATTCATAAAATTTATAGTAAAACGGAAAAAAGTAGGTATATCACGGGTTGCGTTTCCTATAAAACCTATTGTAGTCCAAGATCCCAGTGCTAACCTACGTCATTTGCGCACAGCTGAAATTTTTAGGATTTTGTAGTGAAGTTTTTACATTAAAGATAACAAGAGTTACTTTACTTTAGCTAGACCTGATTGATGCCAGATGACAACAAAGACTTCTTAATTGACCTAAAATCGTCAATATTTACATGTTTAAAGTTTAAACGAGCTGCACGAGCTGCGTGACGGTCTCGTTAATTTCGCACTTGGCGGATCCCATTCACCGTTCACCATCGCCGCTCACTCACCCGGTCGTAGCACAGCAGCGTGGAGAAGTTGGGCGTCTTGAGCGAGTGCACCGTGTGCACGAACTCGGCGCAGTAGAGCGCGTCGGCGGCGGTGAACACGCAGCGCGGGAACAGGCACAGCTGCATGAGGCGCGTGACGGTCTCGTTCTTGGCGGACTTGGCGGCGCGCGCGGGGAACCAGCCGGCGCACTCGCGCCGCAGCCGCGCGCCCACGCGACGCACGTGGTCGGCTTGGCGGCGCCGCTCCTCCTAACAATGACAACACCATTATTACATCCTTCTTGTGTAATTTGGTTTGCTAGTAATAAGTTAACGGGTCTCAAGTTAGACACGTCATACATTAGGGTTGCGTTATGTAGACATGTGGCGTGGACTCATACAAAGATGACGCGAGTAACGCCGAGATGCCCCTTACGCGTATACTGCAGTGTTCGGGTTGAGAAGCAGAGCCGGCTTCGGGGGAAGGGCAGGGTTACTACAACGGGGCCTGGAGTTAGGGTCCCACGAGATAGCGATAAAACAACTGTTAAGACATTTTGACCAAGGGCACTTTCTCGTTTTGTCAATTATTTACAAATCCGGCCTGCTCCTACTCTCAACCTACCACAAATTTATTAAAATAGCATCAAACATGAATCACAAAAAAAATACTTAATAAATGCATCTAATTTGAAAATAAAATTTAGACATAAGTCTCATGATTCCAATACCTGTAGCTTTTCAATGAGCGTATTGAACCGCTCCTGCTCCTTCTTCCCTTTGGTGCCCTGCGACGTGTCCTTGGCAGCGTTCGCCGCGGCGGTCTTCAAACGTTCAACTTCTCGCTCGTAACTCTCAACTGGTACACGTAAGTCATACATCGACAGGGACCTATAAAATATTCAGATTCATAATAAGTCGTGAACCATACAATCACGTAGTTTTAAGTAGCTATCATAAAGTAAGTAATTTTTAGGAAACACACATGTTCATAATAAGGAAAACTGACCACAAGAAATGTAAGATATAGATAAAAACAAAACTTGTATTTTCGAGAAATTAGTACTTATTAATGTTTATTACTGAAATCAGATATTAATTACATGCCCACTTCATAAAGTAACGTAAATATGAAAAAAAAATACATACCAAAAAGTAACATAGAACTCTGGCGATATGTCCTCCCAAACTCTAGAAGGAAGCATGGGCGTGACGGACAACAATATAGGCTCGAGTATCTCCATAGACGCGGCGGTGTAACGCTCGATACTCTTCTCCGCTGAATCGTTCTTAGTATCCGCACTCTTGCGCATGGACTCAACCTTCGCAGCTATCTTCTGAGCCAACACAGGGCGGTGTAGGAAGAACGCTACGTCAGCGTCGACGTGGTAATCGCGGAGCAGCTCCTATGACATAAATAAAAATACTATGGAACTTGTGGATTTTTTGTGGCAAAAAATATGTAAATGTACATTATATGCACACAATATTATCGTGCAGATAGAGAGATCTAATTGCAAGCCGCAACAGTTTGGGCTAAGCACTGTTTTAGCGGCTTGAAACTAAATTACCCAATAAAATACCATACTGTTAGCCTAATATACGGACTTGAAACTGTCTTAATCAATTCAAAATTTAGCATAACATATAAACTTTCGCGTTATTTCGTCACACAACATTAAATGTATGAACTTGTAGTGGAAAATGTTAATTGCTGATGTATTATTTTAAGTTATTTTAAGTCAAATGTATTAACAAACAGCTGTACTTTTACCTAAATAAATAAATAAATTGTAAGAATGGGTTGCCCAAAATCTTAATCCCTTACTTGCAAAGGCGGCAGTCTAGCTGCATACTCGTCGGGCGCGTGCGAAGATGCTAGGAACGTGCCCAGTTGGACCAGCGCGTCTTGGCACTGGTCCGCCAAGCGACCCACCACCTTCAGCTGGGACCCTGGCGGATCCACGCTGGAAGGGGCTTCTTCTTCGATTTCTAGATAAATAATAAAAAAAGAAATAATAATAAATAATATTTTGACTGGCTCGGTGGAACAGTGGTTCGATTCCCACTCGGTACAAATATTTGTGTGACGAACATCGGTATTTGTTCCGTGTCTGGGTGTATTATTAAATATATTTAAGTTTATTTGTGTATCCACTGTTGATCCTGATTTCCGTAACACAAGTGCTTAAGCTACTTACCACAGGATCAGATCAATGTATGTGATGTTGTGTAATATTTATTTATTTATTTATTATAAATCTTTCCTTCCAGAAAATTCAAGAACTTAATCAATGGTACTGCTTACAGCAAGTCTTGTTTTGCAATGTCCATACACATTTGTCTTAAATAGACTAATACTATATGTTTTAACACAACTTCGTTAAGTATTTAGTAACTACAAGCGGTTACATCCCAAATAAAGAAGTAAGTAGGTAACATAACAGAGTGATAATAATTTTGTTTGCTTTAGCATTGCTACATGTAATAAATAATGTACCGTATTTCGTCTCTTGGCATGCTGTGCCAGATAGGCAACTTACCTTTCCAAACGCAACAATGGCGCTGTTGTGCGGACAGTATACACAACGATATATCCAAATTATTCCCAACAATGGCCTCTTTCAACCTCGCCGATGATCTTCTGGTATTTCGAACTTGTGAAAAGTATCCAGCCTAAAAATATTTACATTTTAGTCACTATTACTAATTTATTCCTTGATAAGTACATATTAAGGTAAAATCAACACTGGGTTCATATAAACTCACTTCTCCTTTGAGTAATTCTCCTCCCGCCATGGCATCCAATTGTTCCGAAGTCATTTCTTCGGCAGCTTCAATACCCGCCATTTTTTGTACTATTTCTTTCAATATGATGAGATCTTGGCTACAAAACAAATTAACTTATATATTCATGTGAGAAGGGCGTTAAATGGACAAGGGTAACTAAGTACTTATTTAAGATCCTGTATAACAATAACACCTGTACCATCACTTAGTTTGCAATAAAAACTTTGACTTTGACTTAAATGTGAGATGTGAAAATTTAGTTTAATAAATCATCCTACTTTATACTACGTCAGTTATAAAAAAAAATATTTTAAGCTACTGAAAACAGTTGAGAACAAATTAACTTTTCTTATTGATGAATTATTGTCTTGACTGCATGTAATAATAATAATAATGCGTCAAACCGATTTCGGCCATGGCGGCCGATCTCAATTGAGATCAGCCAAGTGCGCGGGACATATTAAAGTGCACAAGTGTGCGCGCAAACACAAGTGCATTCTCTATTCCCTTACTCTCATAATTCGGAGAGACGGCAATCCGACATGACCGATGAGAGATCGGGCGCAGGACCACCGGCTTAACGTGCTTTCCGAGGCACGGGCGTTCAACCGCCAACTTCCTAACTCCGGTCTGAGTAATAGGCGAGACGACTAAAAAAATATAATTAGTCCGTTATTTAAATTATTTAAAAATATTGTATTCGGATTTTTTATTATTTTTGACAGACAAGAAAGTATGAAGATATAGTGCTTATAAGTTTCGTATGACGTCACGATTAAGTACAAATTTTGCGTAACTGTGACGTCACAAGCCCCCACTCAAAGTTTGATAAGCTATAATTTTGTCATTTTTCAACCAATTGAAAAACAAAAAATACGTGTCCCATATTTTTGTATAAACTAACTTACGGACTAAATAGAATAATAAGATTTTGACCCAGTCGTCACGCCTATTTCATTACAGAAAAACTCACACAAATTTTGCCCGACATCGGACTCGATCCTAACGCAGCACTTGCTACCAATAGACCAACGAGGCAGTTAAGTTAGCACGAGTGAATGTACAGCGCCTCCAGCGACAGAGCCCTGAGGTTTTTTGTCTCAAACAAATGAACAATAGTCTCTAACGAATGAACGATTGTCTCCAATGAACGAATGATTGTCACCTACGAACGAACAATTGTCACCTACGAAAGAACGATTGTCTACAACAAATGAACGATTGTGTCCAACGAATGACTGATTTTCGGCACTGTACGATTGTAATGGTTGGCACAAACTTACGAATGATATCTAACAATATTTCAAACTCACCTCTGCTGCGCCTTCAGCCTGTTAGCGACGAACTGCAGCAAGGCAGTGAGCTCGATGTTGTGCTTCTTGAAGGCGGCGCCGGCGAAGGCCGCGAGCGCCTGCAGCCACGCCGGCGCCGCCGCGCCCGCGCCCGCGCCGCGCGCGCCCAGCGCCTCCAGCAGGCAGTAGCCCAGCACGTCCAGCGACAGGGCCGTGAGGTACTTCAGCGACTCTACCACGGGCCCGATTAGGTTGTCGTACGTTTGGATCTGGGCGGGAGTAAGAATAAGGGTTTAGAAGTGATAACTCATAAGTTAATAAAAGCGTCGATGGCGGAGTGGTTAAGGTCGTTGCTTGCCATGCGAGAGGTCGCCGGTTCAAACCCCACCCCGCAAATTTGAAATTCATATGTACCATCATTCGACGCTTTAACGGTGAAGGAAAACATCGTGAGGAAACCTGCACTCCTAAGAAGAAATTCTTAGGTTGTGTAGTCGACCAACCCGCACTTGGCCAGCGTGGTCGACTAAGGCCTTATCGCCCTAGTTTAGGGTAGGCTCGTGCCCCAGCAGTGGGGACGTATATGGGCTGATGATGATGAACTCATAAGTTGGGAGGGTAAGCAGCTTCGTTAAGTAACTAGCATAGCTTCGCATGCAGCAGAAGTACGGGGACTCCTCCTGTCTCGCTCTAACGTATAGAGCTACAGCTTTGTAGTTTGCTCGCAAGCCCTTTCAGATTATTTTTTTTTCCCAACTGACTTACGATGATGCCTTAGTAGCCTTGTCATCATCGCCGGACTTGCGGGGGAGAGTCTGGCTCTCACCCCTAAACCTAAACCCTCCCTCTCAGATTAGTTTAAAATAATCACTTATATGCCAACATTTTTTTCTTCCTGAATGAATAATGATGATGGTTTGCAAACCTAATACGAACCATTTTATTTACTAGAAATCCATTTATTTCTGATTATTTACTACTTATCAGTTGAAATACCTGTAACTAAATTATCTTACCAAAATATCAGAACACAACATGCAACTACATAATATTTATTCCAAATACCTGCAAAAGCATATAATCAAAGAGGAACGCCGGTGCCGCGTGCGACAGCTTCCCTATGAGGCGGCCCTGCGGCTTAATGTTTTCTTTGGACACGCGCTTCATGATGTGTTTGATGCGCTGCAGCGAGTTCCCTCGCACACGCATAAGTGCCGGTATCCTCTCGCCCGATTCGTTCTTCCAACGGGAGTAGAGGCAATACCTAAAATAAAAGGCCACAATAGGTAAACACATAAATTAAATTGTTTCATGATCGAATTAGGTATTGAATTCCACAATAAGGCACAGCATGGGATCAATTGATTAATTTAAGCGCCGCATTTCAAGAACTAGAAATATTAAAGAAAAAAACAATAGTGAAGAATTCACTGCTGCTTCACTACTAAATACTACAATAGACATTTGCACCCTTAATACTTTTAATTGGGTAAAACACACATGTAGCACTTCAATACATAGTATAAAACAAAGTCGCTTTCGCTGTATGTCCGTATGTATGCTTAGATCTTTAAAACTACTCAACGGATTTTGATGCGGTTTTTTTTAATAGATAGAGTGATTCTTAAGGAAGGTTTGTATGTAAAATTTACCCGAACCGAAGCGAGGGCGGGTCACTAGTAATAGATAAACTGAATGTTCTGTGGATGACAAGATACAGACCTGCATTGATATGGATACAGCTTCAGAAGGCTGTATACTTCCTCAGCCATACAGCAGTTGCCCTCCATGAGGGTAAGTGCGGGGAGAATGGCCGCGTCCAACACTGTCAGAGCCTCGTGGTGGAGAGGGTCGTCGGGCTTGGATCGAGATGTTCTTAGTATACGAATAATCTATAAAAAAAAGAGACTTTATATTTACAAAGATAAAAAGTCCTCATCACAGCAAAAGTATAATTTGGAATGCTGATTCTACCGAGAAAACTTCAGCAAGAAACCTTATAATTACTCTTATAAACCATAAATCATGTTACAAATTGTAAATTTAGCTTTTTAAGGAAAGAAAATAAAAACAGTATAAACAGTGGTTTATCGAGAACACTGACCTTGTACATTAGAATAGGATCATGATGAAGAGACGGTCCTAAAAGGATCAAGGCGGGAATAACAGTTTCTTTCATATCCTCGAATGTATGGCAGGCTGGGGGTGCAAGAGGTGACTTCAAGGGCGGAATTGGATCCCCGTAGATTTTTGGAGCCACGCGGCATTGCCTGAAATAAAATAAAAGTGGTAATTTCACTAGTTCACAAAATTTTAGTATGTATTTGTTTCGAACGATCAAGATAACACATATTACTTCAGAACATTCACTGTCCCTAAAAAATACTTCAAATATCACTAAATTTGGTAGATCTCAAAAATCTTCTAGTAAGTATTTTGTTACATTTAGAATCACTTTAATGGTCAAGAAAAAAATTTGTGAGGAAACCTGCACACCTACGAAGAAATTCTTAGGTTGTGTAGTCAACCATCCTGCATTGGTCGACTGAGGTTTGATCGCCCTAGTTTAAGGTAGACCCATGCCCCAGCAGCGGGGATGTATATAGGCTGATGAGATGATGATTTAGAATCAGCGACTCAAATCTACCAGAAATTGTGTCTCAATCTCGAGTATAAAAATACTGTTGACTCTTTTATACATGCTAAGCAAAATTACATAACCCTTTTACCAGTATACTATTAAGAAAATTTCATTGCTTGTGGACCTTATCTTGCCGGAATAAGGTTTAAATTATGGTGGCAATATGTTGCCATTACCATGTTAAGGGTTAAAATAGTCACAGGCCCACTTACGTGCGGTATAGCGGCTCGACGAGCGCGTGCAGCATGCGTGCGAGCGCGCGCGCCACGCGAGGCGCCAGCGCGCCCGGCAGCCGCGCCGCCAGCGCCGCGCCCTCGCGCCACGCCGCCGCCGACACCAGCGCCTCCGTCAGGACCAGCTTCTGGTTGCTCCAGTACTCCTGGCAACGAACGATTACGATGTTAATGGTTGTGGTAGGACGGGCCGATATTTGACGTCGATCCTCTTGGCAACAAACGATGAGGATGTTAAAGGCAATGATAGAACGGGCCGATATTCGACGTCAACGTGCCTTTTTTGCGTGGGGTAGGAATCACTTGAATATTATCAGGATACTCTGCTTTATATTTGAAGACCAGAGTGACATGGCCGTAATAGTCTCATACTAAATTAATACTATGTTTATTAAAATTACCTTTGAAACAACCTGGCTATTAACTAAGGGGTTTGAAAGGGAACATTTCTATAGTCAACTAAATAATTCATTCAGATTTGGGCCACTCTGATTCTGCAATTTGAGCAATTTCGTCCGCATAGAAAATAGGATTTAGGCAGAGTTTTTTATACCCACGCCTACAAACTCCCAACAAGTTTGATGTAATTCTTTAAATCAGCATAACTTTTGTTTATTAAACCACATCTAGAATGGATAAGCTGGTTTTGAGATTTGCGTGCACAAACATGCATGTACAAATACTTTGGTAAAGGACTCCTATTAAATTTATAATTTCTTTTTGCATACAATCTTACCTTCCATAGACTGGATTAAATTTCGATAAAAGATTCAATAAATAAATATACCTGTGGATCAGCTTTCTCTTCTATGAATTCGGTAGGCCCATTCGCCTGAGGTCCCTTTGTTGAGACAATACTGAGTTTCCGGATATAGTCTTGAACAGCTTTGAATTCCTTGTCAGCTTCTTTCGCCATTATGACGTCATCAGGACGTAGCTGTGACATTTAAAACATACATACAGCATACAGAATAATATTCAGAAACAAAGTGGCTTTATTTTTACATTAAATAAATTATAACACATACCCATGGATAGATGTCATCCAAAGATATAACTTGATGTTGTAAAAGCAAAGCTATGATCATTATCAGAGGTGGTGGTTCCTTATAGCTATCCAAGACCTCCATATTATTTAATTTGAAGCCTAGTACTTCAGATATCACATGAGGATCTCCCATGTAATTTTTTATAAGAGGTATAAAGATTGTCTCTAAGTGTGGACGCGCTTCAAATGACTCCAGTATAATGTCTAGCACCCTATTTGGGTCTAGATTGAAGCAACCTGTAAAATTTTAAAAATTTGTTTGAATATAATATCTTTGAATATCTGAACAACATAATAGAAAAGTAGTTTGCATGCTAACTAACCTATAAGGGATTGTATGATTTCCAGTAATGTATTCCATTCTGTGTCTTCACTTATTTCTTGATTTAGCTCAACTATTAACTTAGCATATCCTTCACTTTCTTCTCTGAATAAGTTAAATTTACGTTGCTTATAACTGAAAGTAAAATACAATTATGATGTTTATCTATCCTAAGAAAAAATGCTCCAATTACTCAATATTTTTAGTATTGCATACTTACTACAACTTTGTCTTGATTTTAATAAATTTGGTGTAAAAAGTCTTATTTTTTAATGTTCCAACATCTTGTAAAGTGTCAATTTCTAGTCTTTCTTTCAACAGTTTATCAGATATAAAAGATTCCAGTTCTCTTACAATATAGCAAAAATTTGTACGTTCCTCACTCTGTATTTCAGTACATGTTTCAGCATCCAAAACACAGACAACATCCAACAGTATTGAAGGGATATCTGCATGCAGCATCTAAAATATATCACAATATTGAAAATGTATTTCTATACTGAAAAGTTGTATATCAGTATGAAAACTTGTATTACTACCATATGATATGTAAAATTAAATGTATAAAAATATTATGTATTTAAAACTTTAAAAAAACAGCACCTACCTTATTTCATTAAGTATAATAATTTGCACTAAAGAAAAAATACAGATATTTCACAATAAAATAATTACTTACACTGATTTCATGAAGAACAGCAAGTACTGAATCTCTCTTCAAGTTTCCCCGAAGTCCACAAAGCATCAAATCATACAAATTCTGGGATAAACCAGACAATTTACCTGATTTAGTAAAAAGAGGACTTTTTTCTTCATCTTTAATAGATTGTGTCACATATTTGATACTGAAATAATATTCGCTTTTAGTTTGCATAAAATATTAAAAACTTATACCTTCCTACTTTATTTTATTTGAACTTGATAGAGAAATAACTTATCACTATGAGATAGTTAAAATGCAGGTTAATGTAGTTTATCCAAATTATAAAAAAAAACTATTCGAGTTTAAGCAGTAAGAATTTGTGACAGAATATGCAAAATATTTTGGTGATGTAATTTGTTTTTGTAAATTAGGTAGATTCAAATGTTTGTCTGCCGCAAACAAACACCACAGAAGTAAATAAGTTTCTGAGCTCAACATTTACAATCAAGAAATATTAGTATACGTTGATTAATAGAAATTTACGTTAACTATACATATTACATCGGCTGAAACACAAAATAAACCGTAATAATACGAAATACTTATCAACATGTGGTATGTAAGCATCATACAGATCGGACGACTTTGAGGAAAATAGTAAATAACATGTCATACTTACAATTGATCTTTACCGGATTTTTCCCAACTCTTACAATATTCTGCTACAAACTTATTAAAAGATCCCATATTGAAATACAAGATCTTTTAAAGTCTCGAAGAAAATAAAACCGCTTTAGTCTTCTCAAGCTGCAGCCATTTCTTCGCGAAATGTCATTTTCTGTCAATTACGCTCATGTCAGTCATCATCATTCATTCAAAATAATGAATGAACGATACAGGTCTACCAACCAATTTTAATGTTCTCAAAAAATCGTTTTATTATGTATGAATATAACGATATCGAATCGATAATAAACTGAAACGCACCGTTATTATCTGACGCTAGAACTTTTGGATTGTTTCAGTTTTAGCTCATTGTTAGGATGTGAAATAAAAACGCAATTTTATTTATTCCATTACATTAGTGTGTAGCTCTATAACACACTTACAATTAGATAATTACTCTGGGTATAATAACTCTTCAAAACGCATGTAAATCTTTCGCCTTTTTTTAGAACAGGCTAAAAACTTTCTACCTGTTTGACGGCTGTCAGTCATGTTACTGCTAAAACGTAGTGATTATATTCTCTTTGGTTACTGCTGTATCAGATAACTTTGTCTGTCAGTGTCAGCTGAATGAAGTCAAAGCTGAACATACCTAACCTATAACAGTAGGATAAAATCAGGAATCTATATCGTTTTTGTATTAATTTATAAATAATTTAAAGATGCCTGCCTACGAATTTGCAATTATGTTGCGGGCAATGCCAAAAGCAGAGTTAAAAACTAGTCTCAAGCGAGTTTCTAATGCAATATTTGATCGCGGAGGCATTATTAGAAACATTGAAAACTTGGGATTTCGACAAATGCCCTACAAAACAAGTGCCCATGGGCTAGTCCATCGTGAAGCGAATTATTTCGTATTTAAAGTAGACACACCCTCCCAAGCTGTTGTCGATTTAAAAGAGGAATATAGCCGAGATGTTGATATTATCCGACAAAGAGTATTCAAAGTTCCAACTGAAGAAGCAAGTCCGTGTACACTAGAACAGGAAATGCTCCCTCCTGCTTATCGTAAAGAAGTCCAGGATATGATTGAAATCGGAAAGACACAAGTAAATAAATTTACATACAAGTTCAAATATAATTCAGGTATGGACTATTATCCTTTCCAGAAGTGAGTGTGTTGAATTCATAGTATATTTGTAAATTCACGTTAAAGTAGTTTTAATTAGTATAATAAATGTTAAGTAACACCCTAAATAGCGTTTTAATGTTATTTACACATTCCAATTTTCAATTCATAGTTAAACATGACCCTATAGATCAAACTGTTACATAAGTAAGTTAACAAAACATTTCAGTTATTTAATTTATCTTTTTTATTAGAATTTTAGTAATATGAGTCAATTAGTTTTAGGAAAAACAATTCAACCAAGATTTATTTACAAATTGATATCTTTATTCAATCATAAGTCTAAGATCAATTTGATCATTAGACAAAACAGTTCGGATAATCTATTTTACCACAAAGATATAGAAGCAGCAGTAAATACACAAATAAAACATGAACATAAGGCTGCTATGAATTATTTAACTATGGCTGTAGATTTCTTACACCCTAAGGCATCTTATACTGGAGCTGGCAGATATTTTATGAAAATGTATAAAGAAGAACTTGAGCATATGGAAGCTCTAATAATGTATCAGTTAACCCGCGGGGTAACTCCAACAATAAATTTTGTGAAACAAAGTGATGCACCAGTAAAAGAAAAACTAACACTAGTGTCTGCTTTTACTCAGGCCCTAGAAATGGAAAAAGCTATAACAGAGGTAATGTCTGTTTTGATTAGAATCATTGAATGTATGTTCTGTTTATTATGTATTCTCCCTTCTCCATTTAGAAATGACAAAATATTATTTTATTTCTAACTAGCTTTAATGAAAAGACTACAAGTTTCTTAATTTTCTACACTCATTTTCATCATTGCATGTTTGAATTATGCAATAATAAAATCTTTGTTAGTTTAGTTCAGTTAAGTTTAATGTACATTTTTCGATTAGGAACTGCAGAATATAATAAGTATAGCTGGAACTATGAAAGACTACCATTGTGCGGACTACATAACATCAAAGTTCCTAGATGAACAAATACAAACAATTCATGAACTATCTCATCATGTTGCCATCCTGAACAAGCTGTGTGATAGTGAGCAAGCTATTTGGCTCTATGATAATGAGCTTAAAAAAACATCTTCAAAATAATGACAGTGCAAAGGATGTGTATATTTCAATATAATGCCTATATTAAATTATAAATAAAAGTCTTTAGAAATGTTATTTCTGTAATTTAGGATGGGTATGCAAAATTAATATTAATTACAAAGATGATTTCAAATCTTTATTTTACAATAATTATTCAGATAGAGGATCATTATTAAAAATAGCTCTTATTTGTTTCACATCACATTTTTTCAAAGCTTCAAGTAGTAATGTTTTCTTTTTAGTATAGTCTTTACTGTGCAAGGAAAGTTCATGCCAGTCTGAATACCATTGTTGTAATATTCCTGAAAATAATATTTTGTGTAAATGTAGACATGAATTAGAGAATGACACACAAGAAATTATCAAGCTAAACTGAATTTAAAAATTCTGCTTTGTTATATAACAAAGTATGTATCATTATGATAGCGTATGTATAGTATATTTATTTATTACTAGCTGTGCCAGCGACGTCGTCCGCGTTTTCCCCCTTTTTTTACACATTCCCTACTGTCTTTTTGCTCTATGCTCCGAACTGCTGAGCTTTCAGGAGTTACACGTGTTATTGTGTGTCAACCATAAAAGATAGTTATATGTTATGTTTATAGGAATATTTTTTAGACAATTTTATGTAGAATATTTCTGTCATACATGATTTCTAAGTAACTTCTCCCGTTTTCCCAACATTTCCCTTCACTACTTCGCTCCTATTGATTGTAGCGCGATGAAAAGTATGCTATACCCTGCCCAGCAATATGAAGTATAATTGTACCAAGTTTCGTTACAATCCGTTCAGCAGTTTTTGTTTCTATAAGGAACATACAGACAGACAGACAGACAAAAATATTACTGATTGCCTTTTTGGCATCAGTATCGATCACTTATCACCCCCTGATCGTTATTTTGAAAATATATTTAATGTACAGAATTCACCTCTCTACAGATTTATTATAAGCATAGATTTGTTGACTGCGGACAGTCGCGTGATATCTCGTTTACTGCAAAAACTGCGCGTACTCTTGCTGCAAGAAGGTGCATACAGTTTTTGCAAAAAACAAAGTTACAGCATAGCCCTTACTAACTTTCAGTTTAAGTATGTTAAATGGAATGGAGGAGACCACTAATAGTTGTATTGAATTGAGGTTGCTGGTGGTCTAGCTAGATAGTGGAGTAGACATTTTTTTAGCGTTTTAAAGAATGTCACATTTTATCTTACCTATTAGCTCTTGGTAACGTGTTTGGTTTAGTTCGTCTTCTGGGATGTTCCACACTCGCTGATAATCATTGCAAAGAATAGGTTCTTCTTCTGTTATTTCTTTGTCGTCTAAATCTAGAGCACTGTAATTAGGCAAATTTAAAGTCGACAATATATTAAAATTATCATGCTTATATTTTATACTAATTTTATTTTATTGCAACAAACAAATAATACCTAAGTGCCTTTTTAAAAGTAAGATCCTTAAATTTTCTATGTTCTTCTTTGAAATAGTCTTCAATGCGTACAAAAGCCTTTAGACAACATTCATTTGGAATATCTGAAAGGAAAATTATCGATTTAGTATCGACACACTTTTTATTAAGCAATTCTTAGAAAATAAACCTTAATTATTGTAACATACCACATGTGGTTTCAACCCGTATACTTTTTTCGACTGAACAATTAGACACTATGTCTCTTATCACTGCAATAGTAGAAACATTATCTGATTTGAAGATTGCACTTCCACGTCTGAAAAAAAGTTTTATCATAGGAAATATCCACTTTACGGCATGTAAATGTAAGTTGTAAGCAGTGCCGTAACTAGGGCGGTGCCAGCGGTGCCCAGGTACAGGGCGCAGACCCTGGAGGGGCGCAGAAATGACCAGACCTGTATCTAGTCTTATTTATCAAGGGCGTAATTTTTTAAAGCTCGCACCGGGCGCATAGAAGGCTAGTTCCGACACTGGTTGTAGGTAATATATCTATGTATAAAATTGATTGACGGAAATATTTCCATTACTTACTGATATTGGCAAACTAGAACTGTTTTGAGTAAAGGATGTAAGCGTGCAAAGAGAACATTTGTTGAAGGCCTCGGCAGGTCACCTGGTAGGGCTTCGGTAAGCCACGACGTTATTTCTGCTACAGAGAAACTTCCCGTCACGTGCAGTTGACTCCAAAGCCTAAAAATGTATGCATGTTACAATTAACTAGGTAGTATTTATATTTATACCCTATTTATCGCCAGAGGTAGCAAATTATTTGTAGTTTAGCTATTTTAGTTTAGTAAGCATATTGTGTAGGTCTGAGAATCGGCCAACATCTATTTTTCATACCCCTGAGTGATAAGGATTGTCCACGCGGACGAGGTCGCGGGCACAGCTAGTAGACAGATATAATGCACCTACCATAAGTACAAAGGAATTCATTTTATTACATACCTATTTTCATTATCTTGAAGTTGATAGTGTTGTGAATAGTATGATAGTACCGATAAACGTATATTTAGTAACCGAGCGACCCTTGGAGCCCCTGCCGGGAGAGCGTAGATGAGTGCCCGCACAGATTCTGAAGTCCTGCTCGTTGCATCGAAGGTGTGCCTCATCCGTACCCACAGCCGTCTTGTTCCTGCTTGACATCTGACTGTAGCCAGGAGGTCCTTGCTAGTACCCTAGTAATATGATGATTTTAGTCAATATAATCCATTTAAAGTTAAATAGGGGCATTTATAGAAGGTAGCTATGATTGTTTAGTTACCTGAGAAGAACACACGCTCAAAACAGCGGCGTTATCCGTTTGTATATCTAGTTTTCGGGTACAGTAAATAAATAACATGTCTAGTGGAACGGCTGCGGTTATCCTTACTTCTTGCCATCCATCACTCGTAGCTCCGGACAACTGAACATATTATGAAAGAATAAGTCAATCCATTAATTTAATGTCCAAATTCTAAATGATAGGATATATCCTATCTATCGTATCATCTGTTTCAACAGTAGTTTAGGATTAGGATTTTATATTTTTGCAAGTGATCATAATCATCAGCCCATATACCTACCTACGTCCCCGCTGCTGGGGCACAGGCCTACCCTAAACTAAGGCGATAAGGCTTGAGTCAACCACTGGACAAGTGCGGGTTGGTTGACGACACAACCTTAGAATTTATTCATAGGTGTGCAGGTTTCCTCGCGATGTTTTCCTTCACCGTTAATGCTTACCTCACACTGTATATCCAATAGGGGTGGAGCTGAGACACCTGCTTGTAGTGAGCGTGTGCTTTTTTGATATTTGTCCCTTTCATTCGCTGTTTGTTTTTCTAATCGTGCTACTTCTGTTCTGTAGAAAGAATAAAATTAGGTCACTACACTGTTGATCCTACTTAATTGTTGGGTGTCTCGTGACCTCAACGTCTAAAACTAAAACTGGCAAGATTGGACTAAAGGTTAAAACCACTTAGATATGTATTGATGCTTCATATTGAGAAACAATCACGAAAAAGCGAATATACCTACTATTAAATTGGTATAGTAATAGAACTACTCACTCAAGTTTAGTTCGTCTCGCTGTTAATGCATCCAACGGCATATTAGCCAGAGGGGTTCCAGAAACGTGAAGGCGTGATCGTAGGGCGAAGATTCTACCCGAAAATGTTGTGGCCAGCAACTCAGTCTCCTCGGAGCCAATGCAGCCACCAGCTACACACGTTACGGGCTCGCCACAGAACTGCATGAGACAGGAAAAGTAGATTTAACTGAAGTAGGTACTAACCTACTACGAGTAGATCTACGGTAGTAGGTACTTACTTGTACGGTAGTAGGATTAATTTAAATTATAATATATAAATTTGTTCATAGGTATTATATAGATTGGTACAATCTAGATAATATTAAAAAGTGTCTGTTAAATTTGTAATAGGTATTAAAATAACGACTTTCTACTAAAAGGGGATAAATCTATATCGAGTACCTACCTAAATAGGTACCGATAACAAAAACACAATTTAATTTATTTTGTCTATCTGTTTATTCTCTCTCTATGTTTCTCCAAAACGGCTGGACCAATTTAGACGGGACTTTCACTAATAAGTAGAAAATTTAAAATTATAGGCTTTTTTAATAGATTGACTGCTGCTAAAACCATTTTCACGCGGACGAAGTCGTGGGCGACCGCTAGTATACAATATAAAGTAAAGTAGGTAATAAAATATAATACAAACGTAAGTAAATTTCAAACGTGGCTTTCCGGTAATATTTTCCATATCGATCAGATACAGCTGGATCGAGCCATCATGGCGGCCGACGGCGAGGTGAGTTCCGCCATTCCCGAAGAACCAACCCATACACATCACAGACCCTAAGCCTCGGCCTTCCATCAAACATGTGTTCTTTATTACTGATCTGAAAACATACGACAGCGGATTAGTTTAGCGTCTTCATGGTACCTACTTACTTGTCCAATAGACAACGCAAGTATCTATCTACTTATAAAAGAAGATATGCTTGACTTTGAAGGGGATTTTATATATTTTTTATAAGGTTTTTGAATATGTATTCAAAAACCCAAGTGCCCCAAACGACAAGTATGTGTTGTATGCGTGCGAGTTTCTGAATCGGCACTTTTACTTTGGTTTGAATATTCAACCAATTACCAATAGGTACTTCTTGCACATTAGGAATTACCTACTACTGGAAACAAAACACTTCTTAACAGGTTACTTACTCTTCATAGACAATAAGACCGATACAGCCGTCTGCAGCTCCGTAGAAGGCATATATTTCGGGGTTGTGCAAGATGGGCGGAATAGCCAAGCGCGATGGACCGGAAGAAATGTGTGCTTGAGATAAAAGTTGCCCATTTTCCAACACAATCGCTCCTTTGTTAGCTACCAGTGCAAGTAGACGAACACGAGTATTCTGCAACTTGATAAAAATAATTCAAGTAATTGCCATACGGGATCACATTAAGCCTATCACTTAGCAGTAGTTGTACAGTCAACAGAAAAGGAAAAGTAGATGATCCAAATCAATAATTCAATACTGAACGGAATTCGCGCTTATCTATAAAGAGATTTTAAATTGTGAGAGAATTGAATTTCTGATTTTGGTCATCTACTTTTGTTGTACCTACCCAGTTACCTAAAACATTTCTTTATTACCAAAAAAATCCGTAACTATATAGATTAAGTAAACCATATCACTCACATTAGGCGCAGCAAACGCCGCAATATCTAGCACCCTGTCTTCACAAACATAAGAGTGCAGTTCTCTCAATTCCCTATAACATGTTACTGTACGTCCACTACACAGAATTAAATCTCCTCCATGGATACACCTGAAATTATCAAAAACTATTATGTTACTAAATCTACTAACTAACTATCTATATCTACCTACCTACCTACAACTACATAAATAAAATTGAAGTGTCTTATAACACAAACTTCTTGCTAAATGGTAAGGAATCTTTATCGAATACCAATACGAAAACATTTTTGAAAAAAAAAATGCCTTTGCAAAAAGCTAAATAAGTTTTTATGTCTCATCGGGTCTTACTGCGATAGGTAGGTACTGAGTGTCTTCACTAATTTGCGGTGGTAGTTAAATATACGGTCTGCAAGTCTGTACCTACCTATCAAGAAATTACGCTCACAATGATTGTGTTATACCTAACATAATTTTAAATTATTTAGCACGTAATAATAGATATTTACATGGATGTAATAGTTTCCGAAACAGATGTTTCGATTGTAAGAAACACTTTTCCTTTTCTCGTATAACCTTTAACTTCATTGCCTGATGCGGTGAATATTTTGTCTGCTTGAGAACCTATAACAAAATATTTTATGTGTCAGTAAAAAAGGCAATCACGATCAAATCAAATTATCTATAAGTAAGTATGTTACAGCCGGCAAAGGATTAAAATTTAGACATCAATTTTAAATCAGGAAAGTTTCAATACATCATTGTGTATTACATTTATACTGCTAAGGCTTACTTTAATAAAATAATACCTACCATAAGCTGAGGCTAACTGCACAGAAGTTATGGGTTTTCCCGGTAAAGTTTTAAACTGAACATTTGGCTCTTCATCCTTAATTGATAAACACTGTAGTACTCCATTTTTATCACCGATCACAAACTACAATAAATTTAAATGTTGTAAAGTTTGTATTAAATTTGTTGTAGGTTTAATGAAAGTACGACTTTGAAGTAATACAGGTGTAAATACTTCACCTTTTGTTGAGTCCTAGGAGCTGATGCTGGTAATATTCTCAAAGTATCAGGATATGTTATTCCACAAATAGTATAGTCAATGCGTGATAAATCGTAATCCATTTTTTAGTTAACTTTTAATTAAAATAAAATATAAGCTACCTATAGGTACTGCAAGCGATACTGGTGGTTGAAACCTATAGATAGAATTAGAATCGATAACACCTAGGCAACGGACTGCCTTACAAAAATATCAACAATACCCTGCAAGTTTGTGATGTGATTAAAGTTCTGAGCGCCATAAATGTTTTAACTTGATGACGCATTTTGAGAACAAAATTATTTTGCTGACTGTACGCACGAAGTATGTAGATAAAAGGAAAAAGAGAGTTTAAGGCTTTTTAAAATTAAGATAATCTGTGGTAACTAAATGTAAAAAAACCTGAAATGACATTGACTTGACACTTGACATTTGGCAAAAAAGTTAAGATAACCTCAAAGCTTCAACGAAGCCAAGTGATTACGATTTATTATTTTCTCGTTTTCAAGACTAGTTGTTAGTGTATGAACTATTTAATAGGACATTGTATTTGTTTGGTTTGGAACCCATCAAAAGGAGATCACTAAAAGATGGAGATAGATAAAGAAAATGTTGTCCAAGCTGTAGTTGTTATGGACACATTTAACAATAATTTTAATCCAATAAATTCCAACAAACCAATGGTAAATTAAGTGATTAACATACTTTATATCACCCATTTTTTGTTTCTCAATTAACTCAACAAGAATAATGATATTTCAGGGTTTATTATCTGTTGCTGGAGTGCCTCTAATAGACTATGTTCTTGAAAGTTTGGCTCTAGGAGGAGTTGGTGAAACTATTTTATTTTGCACTCAAGATGGGCCTAAATTGAAAGAACATTTACGGTATGTATATTCTTAATAAAACATACAAGGTTAAGTCTTATTCCAGATTTAATAAAATGTAAATTGAGTATTTTCTTTTTATTCAACTTACAGAAAGCGCACTGAAGAAAAAGCTCCATGGAGTGTTATTATGGATGTTCAGGTGTTGATGTCTGAGACATGCCAGACTATGGGTGATGTAATGAGGGAAGTGGATGCTGCAGGACTTGTCACAGGATATTTCATCCTACTGGGAGTCAATAGCATATCCAACATTAACTATGCTGCATTGTTGGAGCAACACAAGTAATGGCAGATCATTTTATTGATTTCATTTCAGTCCATCATAAAGTATGTTACACCATAATTTCAGCTATCATTAATACCTGACTGATATTTATTTCAGACAGATATGTAAGAAAGATAAAGGTGCTGCAATGACTTTGGTCTACAAGAAAGTGTCTTGGCAGCATCCTCTGATTAGTGCTGACAAACCTTTATTTCTGGCTGCAGATGCAAGAACTGGCAAAGTGTTGATACATAAAAAATATAAGCCGAAATCAAGTGAAAAAACCATCAGCCTGCCTCTGGTATGGTATTAATTCATCAATCAAGAATTAAATTTATGTATTGTATGACAAATTAATATATTTGTTATTTTCATTTCTTATCTTTCAGGAAATAATGTTGAATCATTCTGAGGTGAAGTTGCATCATAACTTAGCTGATGCTAATATTTCCCTGTGTTCACCCTCAGTACCTCCACTTTTTTCTGACAATTTTGATTTTCAAACAAGGGATGATTTTATCCATGGCATTTTGATAAATGAAGAAATTTTAGCAAGTTCCCTATATTATACTATGCTGAAAGGAAATGATTATGCAGCAGCTGTTACTAATTGGAAAACCTATCAAACTGTCTGGTCAGTAGGAGTACCAAACTGTTGTAATTTGTGGTTTCATTGAGTAATTTATAATAAAGTATTTTTTCACCTTCCAGTTATGATGTTGTACACAATTGGGCTTATCCTTTGTCCATAGAAAGTGGTAAATTTTACCAAGACAATTACATATTTATGGGCAATCATAACTATAGGGACAAAAGTTCAATTTTGAGCAGGTAAAGTAAAAAGTTTTAGTATGTGTTCTATTTACAATGAAAATGTATTTGTTTGAAAATATGCAACAAGCATGCCAATTTCCTGGTTTGATTTATATTATAGTAGTATAAATATTTTTCAGATCCTGTACTTTAGTCGAAGATGTATTAGTTGGAGCTAATACTCACATCAATGATAACGCTTCAATATGTAAATCACAGATTGGCAAAAACTGTGTTATTGGCAATAATGTGGTTATTACAGGCAGCTACATCATGGACAATGTTGTTATAAAGGAGAACTGTAAGATCACCAACAGTTTTATTGATGATCAAACAGTTGTTGCTGAGGGCTCGGTGATAGAAGGTGGTTCAATAATAGCTTCAAATGTTAACATAAAGGCAAGAAGTGAACTTAAAGGAAGTCTGATCGAGAGTTCTGATGACAAAGATGGTATGTTTTCTTAGCAGCCAAATTAAAAGCAATGGTATTTTTTTGTTAACAATTATAAATGACAAATTGTTCATTACAGAGAAGTTATTGCAAAAATCAACATCCGAAAGTGGAACTGAATGGGAAAATGAATCTTCAAGTAGTGAAGGTGATGAATTCATTGGCTTTGATAAGGTGTGGAGTGACAGTGATTCATGCTACTCCTTTGACAGCAGTGATTCATCATCACTCTCAGATACTCCCGAGTTAGAAGACACAAACAGTAAGTTCTAATATCCTAGTATCTAATAAAATTATGTTTATGTATCATGATTGTTTAATTAATGCATGTGAATTTTAATTTCAGTTTTCCTTCAAGAAGTAATTGATAGTCTTGCTAGAGGATATGAAGAGAAACTAAAGTGTGATTACCTTATATTAGAAATCAACTCATCCAGATATGCATACAATATTCAACTAAATGAAGTTAACTTCTTTGTTGTGAGAGCATTACTTAGTATGCCCAGTCTTACAGAAACTACAAATGTTTTAGCAGCTATTAAGGATATTTTCAAATATTTTCATCCTGTATTGAGTAATTACATCAAAACAAAATCTTCTATAATGGACTGCCTAAAGGCTATAGAGGTATGTAAATAGGGTAGTTTCCTATTTTTTTATTTTTACATAGATGGATGAACAACACAATTGCAAAGGTGCTGTTAAAAGAATGGTTTGATATTTGGAAAACTCCCGGAGATATTACAGTTTCAATAGCACATCATTTGGGCGGGCTCAAAACGCTTCATACAAATGTTGCATAGAGCTATGTCACCCCTCTGTATACTGTATGAATATCGTAAGAGCTTTGTTCAGCAGCTATATCAAATGATGCTTTTACGAATATGTTCTCATAGTGAAAGCTACTACTAATTCTGTGATTTATAAGATGGCATACTATTTTTATTGAATTTTCTCACTTTAAAAATGGACTTTCCCACCTAACTTCAAATGCCTATTATTGTCTTATTTCATGAGAAAATTTAATTTCAATTTCACAGTTTATGTTATTGATTTACCCATATGTAACTGTTAATTGTGAAATTTTATATAAAATCAGACTTAGGAAACTAGCCTATTCTATTTCATGTAATATAAGTGTATAAGATTCTTCAAAATAATTCAAAATGAATGTTTTTACAGGATAGCTGCTTGAAGAGTGTGTGGCTTAATGGTAGAGCTGGACAAATCATACATTTGCTTTATGAAGCAGATATTTTGGATGAGGATTCATTGACAGATTGGTTTGAAGATTTGAAAGAAAACGAGAGTCCATTAGCAAAGCAGATATCTGTGGTGAAATTCTTTGAATGGCTTCAGGAGGCTAGTGAAGAATCTGATGATGACTAAGTGAAAACTCAATGTAAATAAAATATTGTACATTTTATAATATAATTATTTTTATTATGCCTCGAAAAGTATTTTTATTTTATAGATATTTACATAGATTCAGCGTATTGTAGCATATTGTTGAAATTGAACTGTTGAAAAATTCCTAAACTTATTTACATCAAATGATGTTGGTTCACATGGAGAATGAACTTTGATTTGTCTCATGTGTGTGTCTCTGCCATTCTGATGATTGCTGAGTACTGCTATTTGTATCATATATGTTCGGATTGGCCTGTCATGGATATCTTTGATTGGTATCATTTCCCAGCCTGAAAAATAATTAAAATTATCACATACATTGATAATGATAAAATGAACTTTAAAGGTATATAAAAGCTAACAATAGTTAAACTTACCGCTTGGCTCAATTAGTTCTATTATCTCTATTTCTTGCAGATCATTGAAATGAGTACCAGCTCGAATTGAAATTCTGCTGGGCGTATAGCTTTCATCAAGTTTGTAGTCTGTATAAATATAAATGTGTGACACCATGGTTTTCCTCTGGAATTGAATATTTACTAGATGTGGCAATTGACCATCTGATTGCCAGTATGTGTCCATACAGTCATCTCGCAGTTGATCTATCCCGAAACCTGTAAGAGAAACACATATATGATTGTATAAAAGAAGGTTCTTTATACCAAAATATAAACATTTGATAGGCCTTGAAACTTGCCTGGTTTACAGGACGATAAACTCCAAATTGCATGATTTCCAACTTCGCGGACCGTCCCAGATCTCTCGCTTACTAATGGATCTTTCTCTGAAGCCATTTTTGTTGATTAATATGAATTTAATTTGTATTTATTGCGGATATTTATTTTGTTGATTACAATATTGCAACAAACAACGATCGTTTACATGACAGTTGACAGATTTATAATATACTCTATGGTTGACACCTTCTGTCATCTGTCACCTTATTTTTTTGGGAAACGTGCATAAGCAAAGGAATATTTTCTTGTAGATCCAAACATATTTCTTTACTTATTATTATTATTCTTTTCTTTGGCTGGCTCGGTGGAACAGTGGTTAGTGACCCAGGTTCACTACCTACGGTTCCAAGAGTCGTGGGTTCGATTCCCACTCGGTACAAATATTTGTGTGACGAACATCGGTGTTTGTTCCGTGTCTGGGTGTGTTATTAAATATATTTAAGTATATTTGTGTATCCACTGTCGTTTCTGATCTTCGTAACACAAGTGCTTAAGCTACTTACCACGCGATCAGATCGATGTATTGTGATGTTGTGAAAATATTTATTTCTTTACTTATAAAAAATCTCATTTAAAATATATTGTACAGTAGTAGGGGACACCGTAACCAAGTCTAAATATTTGTCCTTCATTTGGAAGATTTCTTGCAATAAACAGGCTTCATCCAATCACAACATTATGATGATAATAAATTAGAACAATTCTACATAAAGTAATAATAACCGGATCTGGGTTTTATAAAAGAGATAGCATGGATTCTCAAACATTCATTCCCTCATTCGGAACAAATATTTATGTGACGAACATCGGTGTTTGTTCCGTGTCTGAGTGTGTTATCTTTAAGTATATTTTTGAGTGTATACCAATATTGTTTTTGATATCCACAACACAAGTACATAAGCAACTTACATCGGAATCAGAACAATGTATGTGATGTTCCATTACATTAAAAACTATAAATTATGGTTATACACGCGATAAAAAGAGCAGCAAATACATAGCACCAGTCATGGTCGCTCGCGACCAATCCAGTCGAAACGCTGGGCAGTAAGTAGCTATGTATTTGCTACTCTTTTAATCGCGTGCGTGTAGGCCCATATTATTTTATAGTTTTTGATATTTATTATAAATTTATATTAATAAATTAAATTAAATTTATATTCCGTATACTCACAATTCTGCCAGCGTATGTACTGCTACCTCATAAAAAAATTCCGTCCATACTCCATTAAAACGTAGTGATTATATTCTCTTTGACTCCATTCATAATACAGTACGCTGGTCAAAGTACCTACACTATTTCTCTAGATACTTGAATAGATATGATTGATGATGATTTCGACTTCTACTTAGATGATTACTATGATTAGTATGGTTCTAAATTAAATTAGTTAAGTAGTCTTTGAGTTTACACTAGGTACCTCAGTTGTGCCTAACTTTATATGCTTACGGACTACTTACTTCTTATATTAAAAATTCTACAAGGTACCTACATTTGTAGGTAAACCCGTTTTTAAGTGCCTCTCCGTGGGTGAATGAATACCTATCTATTGTGGCATGTGAATGGATTTGTTATTCCAACATTCCAGCTCAGCCTAGAACACAAATGCAATTAACCTTATTAGATACGGGATGACATGTTACTCGTACATTCCCATGGCCATTAGTGTTATAGCGCAAAGCAACTAGCGTTCTGTCCACACACACAATTCGCCTATCAAGGAAGATGGGGACGGGTTGACAAATTGATAACTTTATAATTAGTGGTTAGGCTGCGGCGTCGTAATGACGGTGGCATGTGGTCGGTCTGGACATCGCGGTGCCCGCGGGAACTGCCCGCGGTGAGAATCCCAGACGAACACCAAATGTTCAATTCGGTTCCGCCACTGAGCACGCACTTATTAATTCCTTCAAGTGACGAAATAATATTCAAATTAAGCAACAGCATGTTTGATTTATAGAGTAGATATGATATGTTGACTTGGCTGCTTAAGTTACTCTAATTAATTAAATTATGTCGGTACGGTTAGTCCAACCTATAGTGGTGCTAGGTAGGCTGTGTACCACATAAAATACCTAGTTACTAGCGTATTTTACCAATCAGGACGGGTACTGCTTAAAATAATTTATGTCTTAGGTCTCAAGTAGGTATTAAAAAACTGGCCTTTTTGCTGAACTAGAAGCCATATAAAGAAGCAGTGTAGAAGGAGGTTTTACAATATTATTTAATAGTTTGTCAGGGCTTGTCATAACACAGGTAAGCCTTGTCAACTGTAAGTCAGCCGCGCTACATCCTTTTCGATATTTTATTCAGAGACTATTCCGACATGCTGTTCGGTAAAAAGCAAGTAGAACAGTTGTCTAGTTTCACGTCTTCTGCGATCGCGTTTACCCTGGCCGGCTTCGTGGCCATGGTCTACCTCACCGACTGGCGGGCCGTGGTGGGCTACATGCCATATTACAACACCAAGTTCAAAGATGAAAAGAAGGGCGACAAGGCTGGATGTGATTAGATACTGAACAGCACCAGCATCATTGCATGAAACATAACAAAAACAACTTAGCTTAAATTCAGAAGAAGATACAGTGACATGAATTATTTATCTACGATTGAAAAAAAGGTGCAGCTTGAGTTTGTTTCAGAAAACAAACGGGTCAACTTAACAAGACGCGTGTGGAATAACATTATCACGGTTTCTAAATAGAAGCTAGTTATTTAAATCTAGAGAGGGTCAACGCTGCGCACGCGTACGAAATAATACAATCGAAGGACCATAAAGAGAATGGAATTAATGTAATGACTGGTCTCGAGATCAGGTGTGCTCGGATTTGTAATAAATGTCAACCGGCTCCCGCGCAGCCGGCGCGCGCAGCTGCCCTCCGAGCCTCACGCGCCCTCCGAACAAACAGGACCTCTTTATTGTATTGTTATAGTTTTTACACATTTTATTTATAATTGCTATGTCGTGCTTTGGGGTGCAAATAAAGTTACAAAAGTTTTATGGATTGGTTTTAATTTTACTATTTATTCAATTTGCTTGAGCATACCATACTGATTCGAATTCATAAGTAACCACCAGCAAGATGCGACCATAAAAATTGTTTAACTCAAAAAAGAAGGGACTTCATGGACCTCACCTAGCACTAATACTTATTTTACAAATTTCAGATTTTCAGATTTGTAACACTTATTTCACAAATCTAAAGATCGGCTTACACAGACTTCCAAAATTTAAAATTTAATAACAAAGGCTACCAATTTTTAAGTAGTTTTATCGCAAGGATTTTCTACATTCTTGTAATTTTATTCTTGAGCTACAATTTAATAAAATCGTTTAAAAATGAATCATTCTGGCTAAGCAAAATAATAACTATGAAACCTAAGCTCTAATTATTCACTAATGTAGAGCTAGTTCCATTATTTATTTAATTTTGCCAGAATGTATTAGAGTCCGTGTTGTTATCTCGTATCCTCGACCGGACCTCAAATTATCCTTACTACGTAGGGCAGCACTATGAATAGGGTCCAAACATTACAGCCAGGGGTTCAAGGGAATGCGCGAGGGGAGTAACCGCGTGGCCGAATGCCGACACATCGTACTACAATCCGACACTCGACTGTGGGCCGCTCGCGGGGCGGCTGTGCGACTGTGCGCTGACAACTTACGAACTTTTATAAACAAACTTTTTAAACTCCACGACGAAGCGATACTTTTGCTTGTGTTCGAAGAATAAAAAATACTAAACTTTTTTAAAAAACTTTTGTGCAAGTGTTCCGAATTTGAAATGGATTTGTCGTGTGGCGAGAACATGGAGAACTCTGGAAACCAGAACCGTGGTGGCAGGCCCGTGGACATGTGCGTGGCCGGGCCGGACCGCGCGCTGGACCGCGACCCGAGGGTGCTGATCAACCTGCTCACCCTCGAGAGGGCCCATGCCCTCCACACCGACTACTTCCAGCACGTGCAGATTGACATACAACCCTTTATGCGGAAGGTCGTCACCACATGGATGCTAGAGGTGAGTTTACACTTCGGATTTACGTAAATCATGCATGCTGCTTTTGTCATTGATTGCTATTTACGTCATTGTGTCAATGAAAGTAATAGAACTCAGATACCTGCAAAGGATTTCACGGTTCCAATTGAATAAACATAAAATGTTACTATACCTAAACAATGAATAAGAAGAATGTCAAACAACATTGTCTACCAGTCAACCTTGAGGTACAGTAATGTATGAGGCAAAATAACTTTCAGGTATCGATCAGACTGGTCTTAATCTTGTTCTTATTTTATTTTTATTTGTTTGCACACGAGTTCTTTGTTTATTTATGTAGATTTATTGATGCTTGTTTGTTTTATAAGCTTAGATATTTAATTAATGAGCATGGTAGAGATACTACTTTATCACCGCAAAAAAAGGAATTGAGACTATGTTGACATTTTATGCAATTGTTTATTAATATTCTAGAGTATATTATTTATTTCTGAGATGACTTAGCTTATCAAACACTCCTTGTTTGATAAGCTTCTTCATCTACCTTCTAATTACGCTAAAGATTTTCACGTCTTTGCATTAAATAAGTTGCTATTACTTGCTATGTAGGTACTGAAGTGATTTACTTACGTTACCTAATCCTAAGAAAATATTAAGTAGAAGCATTAATTGTTCATTAATTTATTATAAATTTGAACCTACGGCAAGACCAGAAACTTCCGTCAACAGCTGATTCTTAAGAGTCAGTGACCTAAGTTCTCTGGTTTGTTTATACTTATTCGACCCGTATACGATAACGTTGATTCTTTATTACAACGATGTCTGGATAATATTATAGGTATTCAATTATGTGTACATGCGCATTTCGTAGTACTAACTTAGTTTCGCATTTCTCTTTCGTCATCTTATCTAAACATTTCAATTCGCACTTTACGAGAAGTTACTTGAAGCATTGCAATTTACGTTGCCATTTTAATTGACGTAGGGATTGAACTTTATGGGTTAAATGTAGGTACATTAAGTTAGGAAACCTTTGCAGGCACTGAGCCCTTATAACGGACTAACAACGGAAACTTTTTTATGCGTTTTTTTTTGCCGAGCTTACCTCTCCAGTGCGCACGGGAATCTTAATAGACCACTGAAAGTGGAATCGTAGCAGGTAAAAACATTGCCACGGATGTAACGACTCACAATATTCTTAATAGGAGTAATAACCCTTCATTTTCAGTAAAGGTGGGTTGGGTTATTAACATAATTAAAAATCACTTTGGGTGTTTCTTTTATGAAGACTTCTTGGCTTATTTTTTTTTATTATTAACAAATACGCGTTTGATTAATAACAATGATCATTAGATGGTGTATTAGATCTTATACATAAGTATTTACCTCCTGAAAATTACAAATAGGATTTATTACTGGTGCGAAATCTATGAGTAGTTTAATTTTATTTTAAAGTGCAGCTGCTTTTGTAGCGACACCATCCATATTACATTATGCAGCTACCTGCATGCTAACGAGTATGCTCTTAATGGGCTCCATAGTACGAGTTGATAGATCTTTTTTTTCTTACAAATCAGGTGTGCGAGGAGCAACAATGCGAGGAGCAGGTGTTCCCCCTGGCGGTGAGCTACATGGACCGGTTCCTGGCGCAGCGAGCCATCTCCCGGCAGCAACTCCAGCTGCTCGCTGTCACGGCGCTGCTGCTGGCCTCCAAGTTCCGCCAGTGCCACCCTCTCTCCGTCGACCTGCTCTGCGCGTATACAGACAACTCCGTCTACCCCCACGAAGTTCGGGTGAGTTCACTTACGAACCTTTCAGTTGTAGCTTCTTTTGTTTTTCCTAATGCATTGTAGCACGTTTGCAAGATATCGATGTGCTTCTACATGATTGTGTAGATCTGTCTCCATCGAGTTCCATTGGCAACTTTTTTCGTCTTCATATATTTTTTTTAATATTATGTCTATATGTTCCGACCTTCATTATAAGTCATAGTCTTCAAACTCATAAAATATTGATGCATCCTGAAATTAAACCCAGAAGCTCATCTCTAATTGGATGGCTAATAAAAATGTTGTCGGCATCTAAATTTATTTCTTGGCACTCGCGTTACAAAAGGTCAAATACTTCCTCAGCAACCACACACCTTACATCCTGTCCCGACCGCAACATGTTTATTGTTTTGATTCGACCAAAGTACACGATTAGGTGAGTCAAATGTCACTCCTTCACCCCGAAGAAGCGACCCTCATATTACTCGTTTCCTTAGAGTCCCAAGCGAGTTTCCGGTAATTATTTCTTCCTTAACACAATCTATAGAGCAAGGCACTTATTGTCGCCCTCAAGTAAGCCACAGCCTGTGACGAAGGCATTGAATTGGTTGCTTACGTGCTTCCGACGGAAATGTGGGTAGTGAGTACGATACATAGAGATAACGTCGTTCTTAATATCCATCGGGAAAGGACAGTGACCGTCATAGAGATCGCCCAGTGTACGTGACTTGTGCATTAATTGTGTACAATAATTTCCCACAGTGTGGTAATGTTAACAAAATTGACATAATCGTCGGAGGCAGGTGCGATTGAATCGATTAGGTGGCAGCGCCCACGACCATAACTTTGTCACAATTTCTCACGCGTTCGCATTGCCACCCCCGTCAGGTGACACAGATGTCATTGAATGTTACGATGTGAATACCTTACCTAACTGTTCATATAGAATTTCAATGCACTCGAGACCCCGGAAAGATGTTCCGATAGATGTAATTTTGACCGTGAGAACTCGTTCCTTTTAAGCACCGTATGGCATCGTGGCACATACCTCCTTGCAATTAATTCGAGCGATGATCATGATAGCGTACACTACGCATGCGTAATGATGTCATATGGTGCGGAATTCGATTCACTTTCCCATGCGTCTACATTGTCCACCTTGACATCTTGCACTTAATTGAATTCTTAACTAAATAAGAACACATGGTATACTTACATACATGTAAGGTTTGTTTGTAAAGTTATTGATAAGAGAATTGTTGTTTACTATTTCGTAGTACAATCTTCCATTAGAGATGATTCATTATCTATTAGGTACGTACTAAGAGTTTATGGGGTTAGTGAACTTGAAATGAGACAATGATTTCTATATTTTGATAGTCATTACGGATAGTGTGAGCTTTGTTTGTTTTTATCGAAATCCAAAATATGTCTTATATGCGTAAGCATGACTCCAAACCAACCAATTGGTTAATTCATTGTGAAGCCTTATAGAGTCTTGCCTACCTACCGTAAATCAGAAATGACCCTCATTATTTAGATAGGTCGAGCGTCCCCTGCGCGAAAATTTAGACATTCGGTCCCATGGTTCACTCCCTTGTCTTCATGGCATTTCTATTTTCTTTTGTAACGTGATTCGCCACTTTTTGCGGTTTCCGCCTAACCCATCGGGTATGACGGTTACGATTCAACTGTTTAGAATATGCATTTGTCCCTTCTCAAGACACCAAATGAGGGTAATTGTTCGGCATATAAATTAAAGCAATCAGTGAATGCAAGTGAGAATCTTTTTCACACGGGGTCGCACCCTAGCCGAGATTGTTAGGTGTTTGTGAGTTTGTTATGAATATGTTTTGTTTGTTTGTAGCAATGGGAGGTGATGCTGCTGCAGCGGCTGAACTGGCAACTGTCGATTGCGACGGCCTTCGACTTCGTGGAGCCCTTCCTCGCGCGGGTGCCGTGGGGCCGCAGTAATCCACTCGTGCGCACCCACGCCCTTACCCTTACCTCGATTTGCTACACCGGTAAGTTTACAGCCTAATTTTGGAGTAAAAACTCTTTAATCAATTTCGAAGCGTCTGCGAATAGTCAGCATGCGGGTGAAGGGACTTCCGTGTTTATGTTAATTATAGTCAATCGATAAGTGTCAAATTTGGTCGTGCTAATTCGTTTAATGGTTAGGTTTGGGGAAGTGTTATTTTAATGGGCGAGTGTTGCTGGAATTGTTTGGTTTGGGAGTGCGTGCGGAGGGAGGGAGCGTGCGCGGGCGCCGGGGCGCGTGTGTCGGCGCGCACCGCCTGCGCCGTGATAGCGCACACCTTGCGCCTTTACCCCTCAGCCACTGACCCTAACCATTTAAATTACACAACATGCTCGAATGCGACGGTAAATGGAGTACACTAAAAAAATGTTGCTGCTTGTATTTGAAAAAAATGCCGATGGACTGAACAGACGACTGCAAACCAATTTATTTACAAATTATTCGTATAGGTTGGTTTATTAGCTCTGCGATTTTATTTTAATGTGAGGGTAGGTACATGGTTTTTCCAGAACAGCGCCATAACACATATATAACTTAAAGCTAAATAAATAAAGTATCTTTAGGTTGTCTTAATATTACGTAATATAATATTTAGTCGAGTTCTTCGTCTAGTCGAGCCTTCTTAGGCTATTGATAGACCACGTGTCTGCTTAGTAGTACGGTCACATCGTGGTTTGTATGTGGGACGGACGCAAGGCGGTCATCAAACGATAATTGGGGGTTACTTCTCCTTTTATTGTTTCAAATCTTCGAAATAATAGCCCTTTAAATTCGGTGGTCAAGTTAATTAACTTTAATAGATTAAGGAATAAAAGTCAAAGTAGAGTTTTAACGATTGTCTATTGCTCTTTGATATGTTTGCCTTGGTCATGTGAGCACGTGGTCCACCATACTCTACTATTTTGAAACTTCTACCAATGTTTTTGTGTGATCACTTTTTTGGGATCCCTTGTCAACTTAAAGTATAAGTTAAATACAGAGGCAGGGATTATTTCCATTACTTGTTGCCGCATTTGTAACGGCTAGTAACGAAGATTCATTTTACGGGGTTGATTTTACTACCCATACCTCGCGTAGTAACACCATGTGGGGTAATTGCCACTGACCAGAGTTGACCTCTGCCGCTTGAATAGACCTGCCCTACACAAGCCTCGGTTGCGATGGCTGAACAAGACATTACTAATTCCATAGTTGGCTGTAAAATATTTACCTCGAGCACTAAATCGAGTAAAAACTCACTGGCTTTCCTATCTATCCGAATTTTATTTAATGTTAATTAGTCTAGTTTTGATTCCGTCATTAATCTTCTGGTAATTTTCTATGCTAATTTAAAAATAAAGGTTTGCGGATATTGTTCCACTTTTGCAATTTTTTTGTTATTTAAAATCAGTACGGCTTAGAAATTAATGCTTATCTAATATAAAACTTGATTTACTTCTTTACACCTTGACGTCAGTAATTTTATTTAGTACAAATTGTGCAGATGGTCATTATTTGAGCTCATATTATCATTCATTGCTACCCATAAATACATAATAATATACACTCGTACAGTTTTACGTCCTAATTGATGTTGAGTTATACGATCGCTCATTTGTAAAAGCAAAGGACCAATAATGGGATAAAACTTAACCCAACCGCCCGTATGGTCCATCGAATCCCGATAACAGTTATTTATGGGTGTCAGTTGTGCTTAGCTGCTGTGACATGCCGATAGAGGCATTGGTTGCCTACTAATTAATTAAATTGTTTTTGTCACCCCGTTTGCTTTTTCTATATGTAACACTAAACTATTGGTTTAGAAGTAGATGGCTTGTAATGATATTTTCATTTCATTTATCCTAAGTTGGAAATAAAACGCGTTTGGTTAATAAAAAATATTATCTGAGTAGGTATTCTGACTACATCCCGATTAGTAGGTATCTGCGTATGAAGAGTTTCATTTGCAATGTAGGCTCATAACATTATGTAGGTACGCACATTACGCACTTTTAAGTGAAATGTTTAGTTAAGAGTGAGGAATTCAAGGAGCATGTCCGCATGCGCCCGCGCCGGAAACGGTATAATTGCTGGTAACTGATCGTGCATTACTCGAGGTGTGAAAGGGTTAATAACACTGCTTGACCCCTAAACTTCCTTCATCTTAAACATAGGGTCCTTTCTTTACGAGCTTCGTCTTAAACGATTTAATTGTATAGTAAATCGGGCATCGGATTGCTCCGTAACATGTAATTCAACCACCAACAATTTCGTTCAACATTAAATATGATTCGCTCCGCGAGAGCTGCAGCCGATAATTTATGTCGTATAAATTGTTTATGCAAGCAACGACGTCTGGCTACGGTTTGAAAGTGATTTATAGCAGCTGATGTTCTGGATTCAAAAAATAGTGTCAGGGCCTCGCGGGTAAGGGAGCGACCGCGACAGCTGACTCGGCGACAATGCGCGAAGACGTCCCGCGGCCATTGTGGCCCGCTCCCGGCCTGTCCGCGACAAAGGAGCCCCACAATACCGTCTCGGCGCGCACCTGGCGCCGCCGACCGACCCGACACTCGCACCAAACTTCTCAAATCTCAACGATCATGAGATGTTCCGATTTCGCGTGCTCTCGCGCTTCCGCCCTTTCGTACTTCCGACTCTTTGTTGATCTATTCCGATTTCGACAATGCCTTTTTATTGCTCAAGTCAAAAGCGAGGACTGTCATCTCACAGAGTTCTTCACGGGGTCTGGCTTTAATTGCGTAGGTACGGCACTGCGTAGTGCGCAATACGAACGCAGTAGCTAGTAGCTACACCATTTCAGTTAATGATTAATTTCATTTAATATAAGATTTTTTATACTACACTCACCTTTATAGTAGGAAGCTATACGTAATTACACCATGTTTTGCTATATTGCTTAACGGTCTTATATACGGATATTTATCATCGTTCCTATAGAATATAATACTTATAGTTTTTTGAATACTCTACCATAGCAATACAATTTTATGGCATTGCTTTATAAACTGTGAGCACTTCATAATCTAATCGTAAAAAACCGTCATAAACTTTTTTTTAACCCCTTCGAAGTAAGACATAAAAACCAACAACGGATGCTTCGCTATTGCAACTAGTTTCGCACGATTAGACTTTGATATTTGCAACCCTTGCACTTTCGTGTCTGTTTGTGTTGGTCTAGTGGGGTCGGCGCGGACAGGTTTACCAAACGGAACTTAACGGTCTTGCGTCTGTTGAGCGTCATTAGAATTGCGGCAATTAGTGGGGTAGGGCGTCTTAGGCGGGGGCGCGTGTCGTAGGTCTTGAGGCGCGGCAGATGGCGGCGCGGCAACCGCCGGGCAACCTGTCGCGCAACGGGCCGCGACGGTCCGCTGCGCCGAGATCGCCCGATAACCCGCCCGCGATCGTTTTTGATTTCGTAATTAGCCGGGCCCTGATACCTTTATGTCGCACTCGGATTGTAACTGTTATGCTACCACAAATGTCATATTTATACGGCTTGTATGCGGTCGTTATTGTGTTGACGTAGATAAATACATCATTCATGTTCTATATCGACGGTCTGATACAATACGTCATTACAACGTACTCGTAAACTAAGACAAGACATATTGCCATACGAACCTTTTAGATGTATTATGTCTATCAGTGCATTTGCTCTAACAATATACAGCGTATAACATTTGAAATAGTTACCTGACAGATTTTAGCAGTTGAATTGGTATAAAACATTTTTTTTTGCAAAGGCAAAAGTTGTAAGGCAACGGAACCCGAATCTTACCTGCACGCCGTGCTTGCCTTCGAGTGCCATAATATAATTGTTGCTGTGTACCTTACACGTTACCTTTGCAATAAGTACCTTAGGTGCTGCATTTTATTAAGTCGAAGCTCACCCTATCTTGCCGTTTCATTGACCTTCATATACAAGAAATGCTGGGTAAGCTCAACAGAACGTTAATTAATGACCGCATGTAATGTTTTTCTGATTAAAATTATGACGCATTCGCGTGTTGCGATAATGTTTTTCTTAGCAAAAAGCATGTGGAGACGTGGAGCGTCGTTATCGTGCAAGAAGGGTGTAGGTGGGCAGTGACCCGGCGGCGGAAGGGTCGCCAGGTGTCGCCACATCTGCCGCGTCTTGGCCGCGCCGCGCACACCCAGGCCCACTCCGGGCACACCGACTAGTCTCGCTTCAATACGTTCGCCGTTAGAATATTTTGTCCTTTTCAACGATGACATTACCTGATATTTATAACTAAGTTCGTTATGTCTTATATCTTAGGGGCGTTAGCCTACCCTCCCTAAGTACTTTAAACTATTGATCGTCATAAAGCTGATTTATTTAACAACCGTTGCGCTCACGCCGCGGTAAAAGTAGTGCAAAATTTAGCACGGACGAAGGTTATTGATTGAGAACCCAATCGATCGAACTGTACAAAAATCACGCCAAACAATAGAGTCCCTTCTTGGTGAAATCGCAGCTGCGCCCTAAGTTAGACGACTTAAGATGTAAATTACCATTATTCGGGGTGTATTGTCCCAGGCGAGCACAAAGATGCAGACGGGGACGGAATGCACAAATCTGGCAGCTGTTCGACTCGCCTTCCTTATTCGGCTCACCAACAATAGAAGTCGCGTATTGTGCAAAATGTAACGCAATGTTTTTTTAGTCCCTTCCAGTCGACGGAGCGTAATCTTTTAAACGCTGTCGCAACTTCACTCTGTGTCTTCGATTGGATTCGAAGTATCTTTGTTGATTTATGAAAAAAGTATCTTGTTTTAAAGGATGTGGTTCCAAGGCCGAGGCGCAAGGTGTCCGAGCCACCTGTTCGCGGCAATTATCTCGCAACAGATGCATCCTACCTGCGCCCGCGCCGCATCCTTGCGAGCACCCGCGACCACGTTTCACCTAAATACAATTTAATTTATATGCGTTTATATAATTTTCGACAGTCACAAACAAAAATATACGGCAGATGTTTGTAACTCCGATTTAAGACGCTGACATTTATAAGGCTATTCGTTAGACGCATTCTGGACATTTGCTTAACTATCTAAGTATAGCGCAAATTAACATTATGATTAGATCCACATGCGGTTTCTGGAAAGCATGTGGTCATATTACATTACGTTTGCATGAACTTATACTACCGACTTATGTAAACGAACACAATGCATTTTGAATTCAAGACATAAAAATTATGTTGCATTCGCGCAAATAATTGCCCAGGTAAAGTCACCAGGAAACGTAATGCTTGATAGCATTTAAAGGGCTCTGAACAAGTGAAAACAGTCCTATTAACTAGTTCGCTTGTTAACTCTGTATTTATCGTATTTCTCCTTTGTCCACAGAGACAGAGTTCCTCCTGGTACCGCCGTCGTTAGTCGCGGTCGCGTGCATCTCCGCGGCGGCGAGGGGTCTGCGTGTGCGCATGTCCATCAACGACCTGTGCGCGCTCACCCGGACGCCGGCCGCCGCCGCCGAGCTGGTGGCACGACACGTGGAGAGGGTCCTCGCCAGGGAAACACAGCCCCAGGAACCCAGGACCAGGCACGTCCAACCGCACAAACAGAGCACCTCCGGGCAGACGCAGCTACCCGACACACCCACCGACGTACAGGACATACATTTCTAGTTTGACAGGTGTAGGTACAAAAGCCACGCTGACATTTAAAAAGGTACCTCTAACTATCTTACAGAAAAAAAAATCGAATTGCCACATCGCGAAATTGGAAAATAATCAGCACCTTTTCGAAAGTGGTACATAAATGTCCGCTGGGATCTTAGATCTCTAGTATAATGGCACACGTGTGTCTGATATTTTTTTCTCGTTGCACAAAGATCCGCCTAACCAAACAAGAGTCAATCGATCTCACCGTATTGAGTAAAACTATGAATTGTGAAGAAACGCATTGTTACTGCTATCTTTTTTTGTCGCGCACCTGGGTAAGAAGAAATAAAAAGGATACAAAAAAAACCGGCCAAGTGCGAGTCGGGCTCGCGCACAAAGGGTTCCGTAGCAGCAAATATAATAAAAATCAACCTATCTCAAAAACTATAAGAGATACTTTGATCAAACCAAAAATCGTTGAAAGAGTTAATTAGCATGCATCACCTCTATTTTTTTAGAATTTTATACCCCGTAGTTATAAAAATAGAGGGGGGGGACATACTTTTACGACTTTGAGAGCTGATATCTCAAAAACCGTTCACTTTAAGAAAAATGTTTTTAGAAAACTTTATATCATTTTAAAAGACCTTTCCATTGATACCCCACACGGGTATGTACATCGAAAAAAAATTTCATCCCTCAGTTACATGTATGGGGGCCCCACCCCAATTCTTTTTTTTACTATTTAGTGTCATATTTTTGTAGCGGTTCATACAACACATATTCCCATCAAATTTCATCACTGTAGTACTTATAGTTTCCGAGTAAATCGGCTGTGACAGACGGACAGACGGACAGACGGACATGACGAAACTATAAGGGTTCCGTTTTTGCCATTTTGGCTACGGAACCCTAAAAATAGGTAGGTGCCTATTAGAGGACTCGCCCTTTGAATTATGATTTTGTTCACTGAATATTTTGTAGAAGAATTTGTCCATTGATCTCAAATTATTATTTATGTAAAATAATGGCCTAGTATAGATGTACGTTTAGAGGTATTTATCAAGATTTGTTACTGCTGTATCATAGTTGGAGAATGTTCTAGACTAATTTGATCTCTTGTATTCCAAATCTTTAGTAAGACTGAAGCTCACGCAGGTTTAAACATACGATCAACATTTTTTACTACGGATAGCTTTTGGCGTCTGGCTGTGTGTTCGTTTAATCGTGATCGATAGAGCAGCTGCAACCATCAACAAAGATATTACATCATTTGTGTATAGTTTTATGATATAATTTTTTGAGTGTTTGAGTGTAATTTTATTTATAAGATCTCAATTTGTAGTTAGTTCTGATGTTCCGTGTCTAGGATCCAAATGAACGTGTTGATGTATGTTATATTTATTTAGGTCTATGTTAAGTTTTAGTAAATTCTAGTCACATGTTTTACACATTCCTGTTTTTGACCAAACTTTGATGTTATTAAGATAATTATATGTAATAATTAAGTAAGCTAAGTTGTTTGAACTATTTGTTTAGACTTTATATTCATAGATAAAAAATACCAAAAGTTTTATAAAAAATTCGCATCATTAAAAGCAAATAGATTAATTT